>LZPO01030507.1:1114982-1125709 GCA_001675575.1 Neotoma lepida
TGGGTGGGTGGATGAATGGATGGATAGTGAATGAGTGGGTGGGTGGATGAATGGATGGATAGTGAATGAGTGGGTGGATGGATGGTGGGTAGATGGATGGATGGTGAATGAGTAGGTGGGTGGATGGGTTGATGGGTGGGAGGATGGATGGATGGAGAGGTCATTCACTCTATGGTCTCATCCCTGGTCACTTTACCTCAAGACACTGGAGGTTCAATGTTACAAGATTCAGGAGGTGCTCTTGGATAATGATTAAGGGTACCCAGACCAATATGGGCAACTAATTCTTTCCACCACACTCCACTAATTGTTTCCACTTGGAAATTTTGAGAAACAATGGTGTTGCCTCCTTGCCTCCATCCTGCACATGGTGGCCTCCTAGACCCCACAGGCATCCCCACCAGTATCCAATAGGCCCCAAGGTTTATGTAGCTCTGCTCACTCTGGTCTGAGGAGATGGCCTGGCCAGCCCATGCTACTGGGACAGACCTCTAAATTCTGCTCCAACAAGAAATAAGTTTATGACAGGATTTATCTCAAGGAGGAAGCAGCAATAATAAGAGACACCCAAGGAGTGAGGCACACAGAACTCTGAAGACACAAAGCAGGTACTGCCATCGAGCGGTACATTATTTAAAATTTCCCTGGCTGACAGATCGGAGAGTGAGTGGGCCAGACGCCGCTGGGAAGAGATGAAAAGACTTCATTTCCTTCCTGCAGATAAACATACCAGCAGCCAGATCTCCAGGATGATGAATGGCTTCCTCCTGCCACCGGTGGAGGCGGGGCATGCCTTACCACAGTCCCTGGACTGGTGGCCCAGGGAAGACCCAGAAACAGCAGTCACAATCTTAGCCTGGTCCCATGCACTCTGTCTCCATCATGACTCTCCAAACATTGGCAGTCACAGAGCTAGTAGGGGATACAGTGGTGACATGCTGCCAGCCCATGGCTATGGGGTAGAGGACTAGGTGGGCTCCCAGAAGGAAAGAGAGGGCAGGAGAAGGAAGCAACACAATCACTCAGGAGGGTACAGGCTTCTCCACTGGAGCAGAGGATCCNGCATCCTCCTTCCACTCCTGGATCCCCAGGAGCATAGACTACATTTATTTGGTAAAGTCCAGGTGTCGGTGGGAAGATGGTCACCCCACAAGACAAGCATCACTGCACTGTTTCAGGAGGAAATTGGTGTGAAGGGTATGGGGAGCCCAGGGCCATCCACCCACACAGGCAGCCTTTCAAACAAAGTGGAAGCACAGCTATTTATGAAGGCAAAATTACTGACAGATGCATGGGCCTCCGGAGCTGCGGGGCAAGAGATGGCGAGCCCCAACCTGAGCTCACAGAGATGCGCCTGCCGCCTCTGTTCATTCTCAACATCCGAGGAGTATTTGCGGTTTCCTGTCCGGATGTGCACCTGGGGACAGGCAGGATGCAGAAGAGAGCCTCAAGGAAGAGTCTCAAGGAAGCAGAGATCCCGGTGTGGGTTGGGGCCAGCAGCTCCTGGCTCTGCAAAGGGAAGGCATACGAAAGGAGTAGAGGTGCCTCAAAACAGAGTGTGAGAGAAAAGGCCACACACATGGGGCCACAGGTGAGCCATACAAAATGTCCAGAGTCGGCGGATGAGTTCAAGTGAAGCCTGGTGCTTTATCAGTTAACTCACTGCAGTGACAGAATGCCTGAGGAAACCAACTTCAGGAAGCACTGATTTATTCTGGTTCAGAGTTGGAGGGCACAACCTATCATCTTGGGAAGCTAAGACAGAAGGAGTGTGAGGTGACCGGTCACATCGCATCCACAGTCAGGAAGCAGTGAGTGATGAAGGCTGGTGCTCAGTTTACTTTCTCTTTTTCACTTGGTCTGGACACCAGCCCTTGGGACGGTGACACCCACACTTTGAGTGAATATTCATACTTCAGCTAACTGAATCTAGAGACTCCCTCAGAGACATGTTCAAAGACTTGTCTCCCAGGTGATTCTGGATCCTGTCAAGTTGGCAATATANTCACTGTCGCAGGTAGTCGTTAGAGGCTGGTGTTGTGGGGATGGGAAGTGACTACTTAATGGGGACATCCTCCTTTTAGGGTGATGAGGTTTGAGGGCTCCATGGAGCTTGCAGCATGTGAAATGCACTAAATGCTGCCTCATTTACTGGTTAAAAGTGATTACTTTTAAGTTGTGGTAACTTCACCTTAGGTTTGGGGAAGTGCAAGAGAGGTTGGTGGGGCCTCAGGGAGAGCTCAGGGGCCCTGCACTGTGCATCTGTNTGTCTGCTCAGCAGAAGGAGAAGACACAGGTGGAAGTCTACTGTCTGCAATAGCCCTGGTCTAATGAATGGTGTTCTAGGCCCCAGACACTGTCCTTGGAACTCTGGACTCACCCAAGCCCCGCTACACTGCTAGTGGGTCAGTGGGTTGACAGAACACACTGGTCAGTCACATGGGCTGCTGTGGTGAGTGAGGCCTCTAGGAAGCCCCCAGGCTTCTTTTTTCCCACTTCCACCCTCAGAGGAAAGATCCTGCCCCATCTCCCTCACCCCCCACCCCCAGAGGGGCCCCAAACTGGAAACTCCGAGGGAAGAGATGGACTCTGCTTTAGAATTCCATTTGTCTTACTCTGTAGATGTGGAAGGAATGCAGAAGCCCCTTGCAGAGCACAATAGGGGTTTAAGAGGCCACTGGCGACAGGAGCCAGAGAGATCAACTTACTCCTGAGAGAAGCTGATGGTACTGTTCTGTGAGCCCCGGACTCTCCTGGCAGCCTCCTCTGGCGATTCCCAGGGCTGAGCTTCAGAAACACAACTTCAGCTTTTTGGGATGAGACAGGTCCACACACCTACATTCTCTCACAACCACAAGAGACAGGAAGACTCCTGNTCTCTAGCCTCTGTCTGCCAACTCACAGGGGCTCCCTGGAAGAGAAGGTGGCCTACGCAGCCTNGCTTTCACTATGGTAACTGGGTGTCTTCCATGATTGTTACTTCTCTTGTATGCCAGAGAACCCTGAGAACTCTAGAGACTTAGCCATGACCAGATGGAGCCTGGGGTCCCTGAGTGGCTTCCCCCGGTAGGGTTCCCTCCTGTGCCACCTGCCTACATCAATAGTGCCACGAACCAGAAAACTCGCTGACACTTGTGGTCTAAGCTAATTTCCTAGAGATAGTCTCCTTGTCCAGGCCACAGTGGATCACAGGTGGCTTCTGTAGGAGGGAGTCTCACCCAGCCTCTGAACCTTAGACTAGCAGTGGGCCTAGCAGGGGGTTCTGGCCCTTCTGAGCTCTTCTAGGAACCATTACCAGTTGCTTTTGTACTGCTGTCTGTCTGTCTTGTGCATGACTTACTTGCTCTGGCAACAGGGTTTGTGGCGGAGCTGAAGGGTGCAAAACACACACACCATCCTTTGTCTCTGAGCCCCAGCTGAGCCCCAGCTCTGGGAAAGAATGTTGACAAAAGATGAAACATAGTCCCCCTAGTCCCAAAGTGCTGGAGCCACTCCTGCACTGGNCATTGCTCCCTCCTGCCCCTGACATCACCAGATAGGCATATGCTGTTCCTGTGTCCCTGGCGCTCCAGATTCAGCAGCAACTGTGTATCCTGGCACAGTAGGGACTTACTGGTTCCACTATGAGCCAGGTGCACAGATGGGACCAGACATAGAGATCTATGGAGGGAGGAGGCAAGAGAAGGTTGGGGAACCAGTCACAAGGTGGATGGGACCCACTAGGCAGGAAGACAGCGCTGGGCAGTGTAGCTCCTGAAAGAACACGCNGGGACACCTCTGTGGTTACGGATGAAGTATAGAAATGAGAGCTAAGAGGAGTGTAGGGCAGAGCTGGGAGCTGNGGATATGCTGATTTTCTAAGAAAATGTAAATTAGGGAACATAACCACAGAAGAGACCAATAAAATAAAATAAAATAAAATAAAGGACCTACCCACTTACGATTGGAAAAAAGAAAACAATGAAGTTCTCAAATAGGCCTCTTATCTCAGCTGCTAGGCTGCAGGCCAGCCATTTCCCATGGGAATTCTCTCTCAGGTTGAGGGAGCAGACGAATCCAACACCCTTTACACTGTCTCAAGGCATGGGAAAAGCCAACCAGAATCTGTTTCCAGAGTCTGTAGACTAGTGTGGTATGGATACCAAGTTCAAAAGAAACAGGGTGAAAGGTAAATCCAGCAGCTACAATAGTTATTGCCTGCAGTTCCAGTACTCAGGAGACTGAGGCAGGAGGATTATGATGAGCCCAAGGCCAACCAGGACTACATAGAGTTCCAGACCAGCCTGGGCTACAGAGTGAATGCCAGGCCATCCTGGGCTAAAGAGTGGGACCTTGTCTCAAAACAACAACAAAACCAAAAGAAATAAAACAAGCATAGTCATACATGTCTATAAATCCAGCATGTGGGAGGTGGAGGTAGGAGGGTCAGGAGTTAAGGTCAGCCTGGGCTACAAGAGATCATAAATAAATACACAAAAGCATAAATATATAAATAAAATGTAAAGCTATAGGCCAATCTCTTGAGAATATTAATTCAAAAATTTTGANCCCGTGAGATGTTTTTAGTGGGTAAAGGTGCTTGCTGTCAAACCTGAGGATTTGAGTTAACCTGGAACCTATGTGGAGGAAAGGGGGCACCAACTCCCCCAGGTTGTTCTCTGACCTCCACACAAGGGCCACAGTANATATGTGCACTGACCCCCACATAGACACACATGTAAAAACCTCCGAAATATAGAGAAAGCACATAACACTTACTAATGGATTCCCCTGTTATACACACTCACACACACATGAGCCACACACATCACACACACATATGCATGCACACATTTTAAGACCACACAACAAACTCAAACTAGGGATGGATGAAAAGGTTAATAAAGGCCATCTCTGGAACCTACAACTGGCATCATCATCCATAAAGACAGAACTTCCCATGTAAGAGCAAACCAGAAGTCCACTCTCCTGTGCATCATGCTGGAGGCAGTAGCCAGAGCAATTAGATAAGAAAAACAAATGTGAGACTCCTCATCTGGACTGGATTTGGAATCACCTGGGAAACACACCTCTGGGCATGTCTGGTATGGTGTTTCCAGAGGGGTTTAACTGAGGAAGGAAGACATACCCTGCGATCCGGGGGGCACCATCCCATGGGCTGGGGTCCCAGACTGAATAAAAAGGATCAAGGGAGCTGAGCACCAGCCTTCATCTCTCCACTTCCTGACTGCAGCCTTTCCTGTCAGAGGTGGTGGCACACATTTGTAATCCCAGCATTTAAGGAGTGCTAAGAGTTTTCTCAACTTTTTGTTCTTGTTTATCTAAAATTTTAATATTTTCATCCCCTTAAAAAACATTTTATATGTATGAATATTTGCTTATATGGACATGCAATGCCTGCAGAAGCCAGAAGAGGGCATCAGATCCCCTAGAACTGTGAGCCGCCATGTAGATGCTGGGAACTGAAGCCAGGTCCTTTGTGAGAGCAGACAGTGCTCTTACCCAAAGAGCCATCTCTCTAGCCCCTCATTTTTCTAATCTTACTCAAGGCACCCTAGCATACACACCATTTCCTGTCGAGGGTGAACCTAGAACTCAGAACCCAGGAGGGGACACGTAAAGTCCCATATACATCTGTTTCTCAGTTTCATGTCCAAGTGCTTCAGAAACAGCAGGGAAGTTCTGATCTCCACTCAACAGCTTCCAAACATNCTCAGTGTGTTGCAAGGCCAGGCCTTTTCCNCTGCCAGTCAGCCTCCCTGAGTTCAGGACCCTGGCCTGGGCCAGACCTCTAGAAGTTCCAACAGCATCGGTCAGTCTTGGCTGCAAGAACACGAGGCTCAACATAAACAGCTTGGCAAATTAGCAAGAGTCCCCGAGCCCCTCAGCTGTTGCTGGGAGATTATCTACACCAGAGGCTGTGTGGCCAAATGGTTTCACAGGTCTACAAGTGGCCAGCCACCTCCATGTGTAGGCCTTGCCTGGGGTCTTTGACTGTTCTGGGAACCCACAGCGTCAGTGTGACTGCAGGGTTGTGTAGAANGATCCAGCCTGGCCCTTGCACCAATCCATTTTTGCCTGTATGCTGTAAGCATGGTCTCCAGTCCTGGGAGAGACCTCGAGCTGGCCAGAGCTGTCTCTGGGTGGATGCCAGAACTCATTAACCCAGCTATCTGGGTGTTTTGTCCAAGAACAGACACTTGCTTTGAAGTCTCTCCTCATGTCTCTGAGCTGTGACCCCAGCCTCTGACACTTATAATTAAAACTGATTTGCTGATGGCATTCTTTCCTTGGAGATAAAGTGGTGAGTAGGGCAGAGGCACATGGGCCAGGGTGCCTACCATAGCTGGTATGGACACAGCCTCCCCTCTGCAGGAGCTTGCCCAGGGCCTTTNTATATGCTGAGCTCTGCAAGGGCTTCCCCAGGGCCTTTGCATGGGCTTTGCCCTCCTCAGGAGCTCACAGGGCCTTGGCTTGTACTGTGCCTTCTGGCCTGTACCTGGCTCTGTCCCCTGTGACATGAGCTTATGTTTTTCCCCCCTCATCCTCCTTGGTACTCCTAAAGACATCCTGGTGCTGGCAGATAGAAGAAAGAATGGGCTAAAGGCCTTCTGCAGAGAGGGGCCAAGAAGGAGGCTGCAGTCTCCAGGCAGACCCGATGGAGGCCAGGCTGGGCTCAGAGCTGGGCTGCTCATCTTTGACACTGTTTACACCAGGATGCAGAGCTTTCTGTGTTGTGCGTTATCCTAGTCTCTCTCCATTGCATCCATCTTAGTTCTGATGACACTAAAACTGTCTCCATCCACAGTGTCCCTGAGGGATAGCCTGTCCCTGAGGATGAGCAGTTCACCTTAGTTCAGAGGAAGAAGCAGGGCCAGGGAAGATAAGAAGGGAGGGAGGAAACATGGGCTGTGCCTCTGAGGCCCTGGCTATGCTGCTTGCTCTCCTGCTGAGTGAGGGATTGTAGGACAGACCAGTCATCACCACCCCCAAGACTGAGTTTCCCCCAAGAACTTGAGCTTTCCCCCAGAACTGAGTCCCTCCCACGGCCAATTCTTCCCAGCATCTAAGTTTACTTCCAGATCTGAGCTCCACCCCCAGGACCCAGCTCCCCTCCCAGAATGTGATTTTTTTACAAGTCCCCAAATCACAGCGGCCATGGCACTTAGGAAACAGGTCACAAGCTGGCCCAGGCTGCATTGCTCTGGAGATGGAGCTAGACCTTGCNGTCAGAAAAGAAAGTGGCTATGTTANTTCCCTGTGTGCCCAGCAGGCCCCAGCTTCTACCTGTCCACCGCCCTCTGACCCTCCAGTGTTGCCCCATAGGGAGCCATTGGCTGCTTTGATTGAGAGCCAGCAGCAGTAGTCTCCTGCCCACTGTACAGCCTCCAGAGCTGGGGTGAGAATGGTCTGCACCCCAGCTAGAATAGCTTGTCCTCATGTGTCATACCCTAGGGCTGATCCCAAATGTCCCTTTTGGATGTTTTGTTTTGTTTTTGTTTTGTTGTTGTTGTTGTTTGGTTTGGTTTGGTTTGGTTTTTCGAGACAGGGTTTCTCTCTGTATCCTTGACTGTCCTGGAACTCTCTCTGTAGATCAAGCTGCCCTCTAACTCACAGAGATTGGCCTGCCTCTGCCTCCCAAGTGCTGGGATTAAAGGTGTGTGTCACCACCTCCTGGCTCCTTCTGGGTATTTTATGTGATATTTTGGTTGAAGCCCATGGCTCTTCTTCTTCAGTTCAATGAGGGCTGCAGGCAGCGTGTTGGGTACATACCCCTTTCTAGGTCCAATAGGGATCATCCACAGGATGGCAGGATTACAAGAGGGTCTGGGAAAAGCGAGAGGAGGTTCAGTCNNGACAGGTCCTGTGGCTCTATCCAGCTGCACAGGAAGGGCCAGCTTCCAGTTTGTGGTGACTTTGAGGGCACTGTCCAGCCACAGCCACTGGTACCCTAGTGGCTTCCGCACTGAACCGTGGAGTGAGGCCCCTGCTGACCAGCATGGCACAGGCTGATAGCCTTTAGAGGTCTCAGATGACTCTGAGGTTGGGGAGCATGAGTCCCCAGAGAGAAGATAAAAGCTGAGATCTGAGGGTAAAAGGTGGGTGCACATAGGCTCCTGAGGCAGGCATTCTGCCTGTGGGATTCTTAGGCTAATTGGAGTCCCAGAGCACCTCTGTAGATCCATGTAGACCCAAATAATTATGTGGAGTGACCCCTCTGCCTGCCTCAGGGAAGCAGACCTGAAGGAGGCAGGCTCAGCATCACAGACCTTGTGGCTGCCTAGCCACCCGCATTTCCCACGCCTCCCCCTTAGCTACAGGGGACAGACCAGGCCCCAGGAGGGAGGCTATTACAGGGACTGACCCAGGACACCCGGAAGCCAGCAACCGTGAGAACGCGTGGGCTGACAGAGAGGGGCCCAGAGAGCCCGCCGTGGCTCTGTAGCCCTCAGACTGGGAGTGGCCTGTCCATCAACTCGGGCTGGCTGGAAGTACCTCTCCAGGACTCAGTCCCAGGCACTGGAGAGTCCTTCCTTCTTCTGCAGCTCAACCTGAGGTTCCCCAGGGAGCATGCTCGAGGGTGGGAACCAGGTGAGGGCCCCAGGGATGAGACCTGCTGGGATCTCCCAGCTTCAGCTAGGGTGAGTGGCCCGTGGAGACATGGCGTTCTTTGTGCATGACTGGCTGGAAGATGATGGCTCGTTCTGGCAGAATGGAATCTAATCTGACCCTGGGAAACTGATGCCTGGTAACAATGGCCTTGGAGATCTTCACTTGGGTCAAATGTGTCCCTGGGAACAGACGCCTGCTGATAAAGCCTGATAAAGCATAGTGGCTCATCCCTGTGGCTTTTCACCAGGGCCTGTCACATGCCCGGCATGGTGTCTCCAGTGCATAGTATCTGTGACAGAGGGAGCTGCCAACCTATCTAAGCTGATGGGGCTTCAGGAAGAAGACTGGCACACTGAGAGAAACTGAGGCAGCACACAGGGGCATTCATAGCAAGCTGACCTTCTCCAAGGTTTGAGAGGCTGAAGTTCTCAAGGGACCAACTTGTAGAAGTACCAGTCAGGGACCCCCTGCAGGAGCCAAAGCTCTGGGGTCTGGTGTCCTCTAGTCTGAGAGCATGGGGCCTGGAAGATTTGTCTCCTATATCATAGACAGAAACACTCAGGCCCTCAAGCCGGCTCTGTGAAGCAGACTCAGAACTCTGGAACATGACATGGTCAGGTGGAGAAGTCTTCTCCTCCCACCTATAGCTTCCGGACACCACTGCTGCTCTGCTCAGGCACCTTCTCCCACCCGAGGCAGATGAATGAATGAATAGATATGTCAGCAGATGAATGGATGTATGACTAGATGATGGATGAATGAGTGGATAGGTGGATGGCTGAGTAGATGGGTGGATACACAGTAGATGGATAAGTGGATGGGTAGGTAGGTGGGTGGATGGATGGATGAGTATATGGATAGATGGATGGATGGGTGGATGGATAGATGGATGGGTGGATGGATGATGGGTGGATGGATGGGTAGATGGATGATGGATGGGTAAATAGATGATGAGTGGATGGATGGATGGATGGGTAAATAGATGATGAGTAGATGGATGGGTGGATGGATGGGTGGATAGATAGATGGATGGGTGGATAGATGGATGAGTAGATAGATAATGGGTGGATGGATGGGTAGATGGGTGGATGAATGAATGGGTATATGGGTAGATGGATGCATGGTCAGTAGATTCCATTCTCAGTATGGACACAGCTGCTTTTCATCATCATATTTCCTGTCATGTGAAAGTNTCTTGAGGAGGGATCACTTTGGTCTGGTTTGCATAAAGATGAGCCATTCTAAAAGCTACACTTGTTGGGTGGCAGACAGAGCCCAGAACCACAGACTAGAGGCTGATGGCATCTTTTCCAATTATCTATATTGTTTGAGAGGGAGAAAAAACAGAGACACACAGAGAGACAGCCATCAGTAGTCTTCTTGAGGCATGATGGAACATTACAGAATACCCTGGAAATCTGTATTTGATGCTCCAAGCATTACACTTCATAGAAATATTGCTGAGACTTCAGCCTGTGCTTCTGAATAACAGGTCCTCAGTTTCCCCAGATCCTCCTGGAGCAGAGAGCAGCCACCCCTCATTCCATGCTCTTCAACCCTCCCCAAGCTGAGGGAGCGTGGTGCTTGCTAGCCCAGCACTCCACAGGCTCCAGGCAAGGTCTGTTTATCCACATGGGCTCTGAGGTCTNTACACAAGATCCCTGGGGACAGCAAAGCTTAGCCCAGCAATGGAGAGGCCCCACCACCNAGCCAGTCAGCCACGAAGGGAGCATACCCAGAGAGGCTTTAAAACAGGAGTCTGGGTCCCCCACAGAGAGGTGTGTAAGGGCGGCAGACGCTAAGGGTGCAGGCACAGCTGCATACCAAAGGTAGAGGCAGCTAGTGGGCACTGGGGTTTATGAAATACTCCTGATGAGGTGATGGATTTACCCTGTGGGGGGTGGGTAGTCAAGAGAGGACAGCCTGTCAAAAGAAAGAAAGAACAAATAATAGAAAGATGGAAAGAATATTACAAGTTGGTTGATTGACTCCAAGATAATAAAATTTTAACACTGTTTTGCGGGAACAGTAGCATTCTAAATGGTGCTTTGGGGGCAAAAAGCCTTGAATTAATTATTTCCTTCTTTCCTTCCTCCCTTCCTCCCTCCCTCCCT
>LZPO01030507.1:1129704-1166414 GCA_001675575.1 Neotoma lepida
CTTCTCTTCCTCGTGGTGGAAGAGGGAGAGGGTCTCACTATGTAGACCAAGCTGGCCTCCAACACACAGAGATCCACCTGCCTCTGCCTACCCATGGGATTAAAAGGCATGGGCCACCACATCTAGCTAACATTTTTATCACCCCTAAAAGAGCCCTGTTNCTCCTTAGCAATTGCTGCTTGGCCCCTCCCCAGGCCCTGCAGCCACCAATCTCCTTTCTGTCTGTGTTTCATAACCATGTGGTCTCATGGGCCTGGCTTACTTCTGAATCGTTTGTTTCGCTGACCCAGTGATATTCCAGTGTGGATAAACCCCATTTTACCTTTCCATTAGCTGATGGACATCTAGCCTGTATCCCCTCTTGCTATTGAATGATGTCACTGTGGTCATCTGCATGTAAGCTTCTGTCTTGACACTTGTTCGTTCAGGTTCAAGCCTAAGGGAGGAATGGTTGTGTTGCAGGATGACTCTGATTTACTGAGAAAATCTTAGCTGTTTCCCACAGTGGCTGCATCATTAAACACTCTGCAAAAAGGGCATCTCTGAGAGGCCCGGCTCACACAGTGCTGGGGAGACTATCATGAACAAAGGTATCTGATGACCAGCTGCCTCCTCTGCAGGCTATGTGCCCCATGGTTACTGAANCTCTCTGAGCCTCACAGGGAAACCATGAGAGAGCTTGGCCACTGAGCCAGGTCAGTGTTAGACCCTCTGTGTGAGAGAAAGATCTTGGCAGTCTTGGTTGACTCTTTTTCTACCTGCCCTTAGGGCCTCAGCGTGAACTTCTTCCCTAACCCTTTCCTCTCTTGTTTTCCTCCTCTTCCTCTTCCTCCTCTTTCCCCTCCTCAGTATCTCCTCCCCAGACATGGGCCTATGGAACCTCCTTGCTTCCCTGGAGGAAAGAAACAATTCTGAGGTCTCCTGGCTCCTCCAGGGCACACAGAGCCAAATCCAAGGCCAGGCAGGCCTATCAGTTTCTGCTTGTTTCATGGCTGGCCTCCTGAGAGAGCACCACCATCACCACCCCCTACCTCTGCCCCATACTCCCATGCAAGCTCAGAACCCAGCAATCCCAAATAAGGCATCTGGTGAATTCTCGGGGAATCGCCAGGCTCCTGAACCTCAGCTGTCATCAGATCTCAAGGCTCAAACAAAAGTGNTGCGGGGGCGGCCGGCCAAGCCACACCCCAGGCATCCTATCCACCATTCAAATGGCCAGAGAGGGGCGATAAGCAGGTTCAAGTTTAGCAGGACTGAAATCTATTCTTCCTGTTATCTCAAGGGTTTCTAGAGAAAGGAGCAGGTCCCAGATCAGAGGAGGGCATGATGCCACCTCATTTAAGCACTTAATGAGTGCACTTTCTAGAAGTTTCTAAAGAGAGCCATGGGGGAGAGCCAGGCCTGTCATCTCAGCACTCCAGAGAAGGAGGCAGGGGGTCAGGTCATCTGCGGCTACACAGCCAGTTTGAGGCCAGCCTGGACTATGTGAGATCCTGTCTCAAGCAAACATTTCAGAAGAGATGTTTCTGAAATCTCAGCAAACCCATGGTATGTCTACACTCCTCCTGATTTCCTGTCTGTTCCCGAGACTGGTCTCCTTGCCCCTGGTATAAAGGTTAAATAGAGTCAGCCCAAACATAGGTTCAAATCCTCTTGCCACGTCTGACCTGCGACAGATCACATCTGGGAATAGCATGTCTCCAAATGTAACCAGTAGTCCCTGGGATAAATTTATCTTATGGGGGGTGTAGCCAGTACTGAGGACCCAGAGGGGAAATGGTGAGACCCCAGCACTCCCACTGGGCACCAGCAGCCCTCAGCCCTCTGACTTTGTCCTCTGTCTCTCTCTGTCTCCCTCTGTCTCTTTCTCTCTCAACAGGATCTACCCTTACACTCTGTAGCCAAGGATGGGTTTGGACCTTGGATCCTATTGCCCACAGCGCTGGGATTGCAAGCACCACCATGATTCCCATTTACTGCAGGATGGAACCAGGAGGCTTGTATGTTCTGGGAGAGCCCTCCGTCACCTGAGCCGTGCCTTCACCTCCACCTCAGCTTCTTCACAATGGCTGTGGATTAACCAACCTATCATCTTCACATACATGGCAGAGACTCTGCCTGTCCCTGTCATCCAACCCCTCTCCCAGCACAGCAGAGTCCAAGGGACCCTCAGCTGAGCGGAATGAGGAAACGAGGTCTGCCCCTCCAGGACTGGTGCACAGTTGGGGGAGTTCATGACTATGGTCAGGTGCACTGNGNTGGTGAGCAATTCACCCTTGGATGTGTGGTAGTAGGCTGGGCCGATGTCACATGGCACAGCCCACTCTAGGCAAGGCAAGAGCTAAAGTCAGATGTGCCCAAGGTCCTCCTGGGTCCCAGGTTCTGTAAGAGGCCTGATCTCAATGCAGGGACAGCACAGGACTGGGCATAGAACAGGGACATTGCTACAATGGACAGCGGGGAGGGCAGGGTGCCCATGGAAGACACTGAGCAATAAAAATGGGCCCAACGAACTCTCAAGAGGAGGGGTAAGGGGAGGAATGCGGAGGGTGACGGCAGCTAGGCCTGTTTCAAAGGCCAGGACAGCAGCCACAGAGGGTTGATGACCCTGTCCCTCACCCTGGATGCTGGATTCTGGCCATCACATACTTCTGGAGCTCTCTTCTTAGTTCAGAATATTTCATGGCTTGAATAAAGTGGAAGTTTGTTCCCATCTTAAAAGCCTGGAGTATATGGATGAGATTGTGTGACCCCAGTTCCAGAGGCCAGCTTCTCACATGTTGTTAGTTTGTGTTGTGATGCCTGCTTGCTCAAAGTCACCAGCTTTTAAAATGGTAGCTCTTGCTCCTGCCATCACAGCTCTATCCCAGCCAGAGGGGAAGCCCAAAGTAGCAGTTTCCCACTCTGTGGTTTATATAATCTCACCAACAGTCACTCCCACATGCCAGGTACCACTGCTCATGACAACCTTTCAAGGGCAGGGCAGCTTCTCAGTAAGTCCTTTTTACAGACAAAGAAACTGAGGTTCAGAGAAAACAGATGTGAGGCACAGCTGCTCCACAGTGTGGGTGCAGGGCTGCAGATTCAGCCTGGTTCTGCCATTCCACTGCTTGTGTCCNNTGGTTCCCTGAGGTGTGTCCTGTTCGTGAGTTGTGGCCCTTAGGCTTCCTGGTCCTTACTTGTGACTCTGGCACCAGGGTCACTACCAGAAGGAGCACCAGAGGGGGAGAGCTGCCCTCAGCTGCTTTGAGCGGGGAATCCTCAACAGGGCTTTTCTGCATCAGGGGATGCATCCTTCTTAGGAGGTTCAGGGGCTCCAGCCCTGGACCAAGGAGTGAGGNATCCAGCCCAGAGGGGGACGTCTGCAAGCCCCAGTGAGGGAAAACACATCCCCACTCTGTCNCCAAGCGCAGCACACAGCCCCTGACAGCAGCCTGCTGTCCACCTGACAGAATCTGGATCACCATGGACACCTCTGGGCCTGTCTGTAAGGAACTTTCTAGACTAAGTCAAATGAAGAGGGAAGACTCACCCTGAACGTGGGCAGNATCTACATTGTCCAGAACTAAAGGAGAAGGAGAAAGTGAACTGAGCACCTGCGTTCATCTCTGTCGCTCCCTGACTGTGGCGGCAATGTGACCAGCTGCCTCACGCTCTTGCCAACGTGCCTTGCCCNCCATGATGAACTGTGGCCTCACACTGTGTGCCAAATAAGGCCTTCCTCCCTTGAATTGCTTTTGTCAGGTGTGCTATCAGCTCTTGGGGACTTGAGCTTCGGGGACATTGCCCCCCAGCACCTCGCCTTCTCTCAGGCCACACCTGAGCTGTCAGCTTGGAACTGTACAAGACAGCTTATCTGCATAGCTCCCTGATTCCTCATGCATGGAGCCTTTGCAGCTGTGCAGGACCCCGAGGCAGTGCCTTCCCACCTACCACCCCAGCCAAAGAGGGGGTGGAATCCATCCTTTCTCACAGAGTCAAAGGCAGAGCAGCCTCTCAGTGATGACTGGGCTCTATGACCAAATAAGGCAATATTTCATTTCAGTGTTTACAGCGCGTGAGCTGGGCACGCGGGGCACCGCAGGGATCCCAGAGCGTGCTGTCTGCAGCCTACAGCCAACAACTCTGCTCAAAGCCAGGTCAGGGCCTCACGGAAATGGCAACTTGTCACTTATCAATTCTACATTAATAGACCTGGGGGATCCAGCCTGGACATCAGGAGCAGAGCCAGCTTTGAAGTCCAGCTGGGATGCGATTTGTCTCCTAGGGGCAGTGGCCACACTCTTTGGGGGTGCCTTTGCCCCCCCCCACCAGGATTTACCACCAGCTGTGTTCTCCCCGGGAGACAAACCCAAGCCCCTCCTCCCTGACAGTGTGAGATTCACCAGAGGGCCCAGTTGAAGCCTCGGTATTAATAATAAGACTGGTGTTGAAGTTTAAAACCATCAGAGGCTCTGAACATCAAACAAAGCCTCAAAGATCTGCCCTGCGCTGGCTGCAGCCACAGAGACCCACCACAGGGATGTGTGGTCAGGAGGGCCAGTGCCTGTGTGTGGGACCTGCACACAGTGGGACCTGCACACAGTAGGTGCTCAGCTACATCTGCATCACTGCACTGCAGAAGGCTGCCTGGGAACTGGGCCCAGAACAGCACTGTGGCACCTTCCAGAGAGAAATCTCAACTGTCCTTCTCTCCTTGTGTGTCCCTACCTTCTCCAGGACCCCCTCTCCAGGACCCCCTTTCCAGGCACCCCTCTCCAGGNCCCCCTCCCCAGGTCCACCTCTCTAGACCCTGTGTGACCCCAGTCTTCTCTAGTCTCTGTTGTTTCAGGAAAGTCATAGCTGAATGCATGGGCAAATGTATGGATGGATAAACACATAAATGAGTGAATAAACGAATGAGNAAATGAATTGAATGTGTGACTAGATGAAAGTAGGAAAAAATGACCGACAGAGTGAATGAATGAATGAATGCATAAACATTTCAGTATGTGAACAAACAAATGAGTGAATGCACAAACTATGAATGCATGAACAAATTAATGCATGAACAAANTACTGCATGAAGACATTAATGAACGAACAAATAGAAGCATCATTGCTCTGTCACTGAGCTTTCACTGAGCCTCCCCTGTGTCGTGCTCCCCCTTCACTTCCTCAGTGCCATGCAGCTGGGGGCCCCTCACCAGCCTTGGCTGTGAAAAACACACTACAACACTGTGCTTAAGGCTGAGTGGTCAGAAGAGCGTAGGGAACAGGGGAGGCGCTTGAAGAAGGCTAATGACCATGGGCAAGCAGGTGCTGGCCAGGGAGAGGGGGAACTAAGGGGTTAACAGCTTCTGCTGACTCAGCCCTGCAGGATGAGTATCCCTGGGTGCTGACCTTCAGTGCCAGCATCTCACCTGGACTTATAGCACCTGTGAGAGCCAGAGAGGCTTGTTTCAGGCCAGGAGGCCCACCTCTGAGGGTCTCTTTCTATGCTTGGAGGTCTGTCTTCACCTCGGGGGGGGGGCTGTCTCCCTGGTAAAGATTAACCACCCTGGGACACTTGACTGGGAGCCNCTGAGTCATTCTGTAAATCCTTCTCGCCCTGGGTGTGGCCTCCCTCACCTGTTTGAGCTGCAGAGGTGTCCCACACCTCCTCTGGTGGCCCTGACATCAGACCTGCTGCAGGAAGCAGGAGCCACCTGAGGCTGGGCTGTGGAAGGCAGTCTGATGGAGGAGGCTGGTCTGTGGAAGGCAGTCTGATGGAGGAGGCTGGGCTGTGGAAGGCAGTCTGATGGAGGAGGTGAGCAAGATGGAGGAGCCAGTGTGGAAACCTCTGCTGACTAGTAAGGATGGGGACTTCTCAGGGGGATGAGGGAGGACCCAGGCTACCTGGGACAGGGCAGGCAAGGTGCCAGTGGGCCCAGGCATGGCTGTGCACATGTAACTGCCTCTCAAGTGGCTCCTGGGGTGTCCTCANGCAGGGGGCTCCCGACTTCTGGCGGCTCTGCAGGAGGCAGAGTGCTTTGCTTTCAGTTGCAACCCCATCTTAGGCATCATAGGACATTTTTAGTCTCTTCTCTGGCCTCTGCCCTTCAGAGCCGGTCTCCTTTGTGTAGCAGCTGAGCTACCCAGAGCANGTGCTCCACCTCACTGTGCCTTGGCAACTCGAGAGACACGGGCTCAAATGGTGCCCACCCTGGGGACCCAAGGCTACGGAAGGGACAAGAATAAACCATCCAGTGGCTCCTGGAACAGAGCTCACCAGCCTCTAAAACTGATGATGACCCGACTTTACCTAGAGGTAAAGTTGAGGCCTGGAGAAGTNAAGTCACTGATCTGAGGACACAGATCTGTGGGCAGGCTTGAGTGGCCCTGGGGTCTCTATCCTGAGGCTCCTGTGGGGAGATGTGATAAGCNAAACCNGAACTCAGNAGTGGAGACCTGTCTCTTCCTGTGTAGACTTGGGCAGATCACAGCCCTGTCTGCTGCTTGGCTCCCTTGAGAGGGGCACTCTTCTGATCTTTGGATTCTAGGGTCCTTCTGTGGGGTGGCATGGGACCTCCAAGCCAATGTCCCCGCTTCTCTCTCCTGCTGGTACCCAGATACTGTCTCACTACTGCCTGGCTGGTATCTAGCTCCCAGGCCTACCCTTGACCAATGATTGGTAAGTGGGGGTCTTTACCCACTTACGAGGATGTGAGTGGTGACCAGACAGGCAACTGACCACCATCCGGAACTCCAGTGGAAGTCCCTCCCACATGACTGAGGGAAGACTCCTCTCAGTGAGGTCTGTGCCCGGAAGCTGCTGCTTGCCACAGACTCTCTGGGCCAAGACTGGCACAGCCCCCAAACCAACCCCTACCTCCAAGGGCAAATGGACAAGTCGGAGCTTTACCGTTGTCAGTCCCAAAGTAAAGCTGAGGCTCAAGAGAGGTCAAGTCATTGCTGGTCTGCGAANGTCAGCGAGTCCAGATGGGGGTGGGGGCACTCCACAATCTGGAGTCACCCCAGGGGCACCCCACAATCTGGAGTCACCCTAGGGGCACCCCGCCTTGAGGTCCTTGACTATTTGTGAGCTTTCTCCCTTGTGACCTTTAAGAAGCCACACTGGGTGTTGGACACAGCAACATCGACCCGCTCTGTTGTTTGCTGGGAGTTTCCCAGGTGGGAGGTTCTGGGGCACTCCCTGGCTTCCTTCTGGGAATTCTGGGAAATGGGGGATCCTGCCTACAGCCTTTGAGCTGAGTAGGGCAGAAGTCAGGACGGGGCTCTCTGTGGTAGAATGAAATTTGTGAGTCAGCCATTTAGATCTTAAGGGTGGCACCCAGGACCTTCAGGGAGATGGAGGTCCAAATCTGAGGCAGAATTTCTTCCCAGAGATCCACAAGGAATGAGTGATATTCCTATGCCAGCTGCGGAGCCCATGCTTAGCCCTGGCTCAGAAACCTACCTGCNGGCAACACAGGCCTGTGACTCAGGGTCTTCCCTTGGAAGATCTCCTTGGCCATGCGTCCTTCAGTCTGCTTTCCATTGTGATGGAACTCTAGGTTGCGCTTGTGTCTCTGAAGAGAACAGTTAGATACCTGTCAGTCAGTCACTTTCTAATACAATTAAGGCTATCCTCTCTTTCCCTGGCGAGTGTGGGTTGGTTGAACGGAAATGGCCTCCTCTTCAGGATGCAGGGCTGCTGAGGGGTAGTGAAGGGTGTGGGGGACACGTGGAAGGTCCAGGGATTCTCTTTCAAGGCCATGGAAGTGAACTGCAGCCTGGGAAGGTCACAGGGTCTGAGGTAAGGCAGCTGTGGATGCTGGGAATCTACTCCTCTCGTCTCTTTGGCAGAGTGAGCACCGTGATCTGCCATGGCAGGGCCCCCTGGTGACACCGCTGCCTGACACAAAGTAGGGAAGGAAGGCTCATGCAAGAATCAAGCTGTAAAATGCCAAGCTGGGCACTAGGGAAGGACAGAGAGGCAGCATGGGACATGGGTGAGTGGCACCAGCGCTCAGCATGTGTGGGGTCCCGTGGTGGGGTCAGTGTGGTTTGGAGGCAAGGATGGCAGCAGGATCCCCAGGTCTAGAGATCATATATATGCAGACAGTGCAGATGACCTGGGAGGAGGGAGGGGACCCTGAAGGAGATGTCCACCACCCATGGCTGTGTGTGCCCAAGACCCAGCTGGCTGCCAGCTTCCATGAGGGGGTTTCAGGGTGTGGGCCTCATGGTTCTGTCTTTCTTGAGCTGTTGGGAAGGCCCAATGGTCCTGGTGCCANGCCTGGGGCATCCAGCTTGATGTCACAGGGGTCTGCAGAGCTCTGGGNGCTAGGAAAGGCCACGCCCCTTCCATCTCTTGGGAGGTAGGGAAGGCCATGCTGACTCAGCAGCAAGTCTTTCAGAGGTCAGCTCTGAGAAGTCATAGAGAATAGGGGTCTTCTACTGTCAGCACAGGCATCTGTCTTACAGCCCAAGATGGCTGCCTGAGGACAAGCCACCGAATCTCTATCCCATCCAGGAGGAGGCTAAAGGGCAAGTAGGGGCTCCCTTCTTACCTGGGAGCTGTCCACATCCAATTTGGGCTGGTTTGGTTTTGGAGTGTTGTGTGTTGTGCGGTCTATGCNCACTAGGCAGGCACTTTCTGCTGACGGCNCTCCAGCCTGTATGACATCACTCATTCCCTAGGCCCAAGAACAAGTCAGGCCACAAGTAGCTGCAAGGGAGGCCAGGATAGGCTGTCTGGGGTCTAGATAGCTGCCTGCCAGCCTTGAGCTGGTAGTTCTTAGTATGAAAAGGGAGAGCTGGAGGTTTGCACTCAGGCCCAGACAGAAGTCTGGGCTTTATGTTCCCCCGCCTCGAGCCTCAGTTTCCTCATCTATAAAATGGGTTGGCTGATACCCATGGCAGCTGAGCCCATTCTTCTCAGCCTGTGACTGTCCCACACAGTGAATGAGGCGAGGCTGAAGGCTGTGAGTACTGTGTATCCCAGGGGCTGGGAATCCTGTCTGTCACATGGTCTGTATGTTTGTTGAGTGACTGACTTCTTTTAAAGCAGAACAAAGGGGATTACTTGACTATCAAAAAACAAAATGAACAAAACAACCCCAACTTTTTCTTCTGCCATTTTCCTTTCTTTCACCTCCTTCTTTACTTCTTTTAAGATTCCTGACTGGCTTGTGTTGTGTCCCAGATCCCAGATGTGTGTTATAAGAGGGGTGCCATGTGAGTGCTGTGGCTGACTTCCAGTCCTTGAGTATGGAGACTGATTCCGCTCTGAGACTCTCCTCAGGCAGGAGGATGGCTACAAGTGTGATTGTCAGCTGTAGTTAGATGGTGAGTCCCAGGCCAGCCTCGGCTACTGAGTGAGGTTGTGGCCCTGTGGAAGAGTTGCAGCCGGACCTCTGGGATATATGGCCCATGGGTGTGTCTGCAAAAGCCATTGTCACCTTGGGTGTTTAGGCTTCTCCAGGACACATGGCACCATCTGCCTGGCCAGGTTCCCTTGGAGTGGCCAGCATCCACTCCACTCACCTGTCTGCCTCCCTCCCTGGCTCCACTGGCTCACACCTGCCATGTGCATTCCAGTCAGAATCCGGGAAGCTCTGTGGGATGCAGAGCTCTGCGGGATGAAGGATGGGTCATCTTCCTGGAGCTGCTGAGAACTCATTTAATTTGCCATCATCTGGATGTTTGACTGCTGAGTCTTGCATCTTGATGGGAGCTTCCGGGTAAATACATCTTATCCAGGGTGCCTGAGGCCTGACTCACCAGGGAGGAGCAGAGTCCTCCCTGGGATGGCATTCCAGAGGGCAATAGTGGATTTAAGAAGAGCAGCCCTCAAGGCCTTTGCACGCCCCTCATTTCTGTGAGTTGAGACCCCCAGATCCCCACCCTGAGTCCTTCTGGACCTGCCTGTCCCAGCCACGCCTGACGTCCTTGCCCCGGGTGCTGTCTTCTGCCCTTTTGTCTCCTTAGACTCCTCTGGTCATTTGTTTATTCTTTCTCTCCCGCTGAAAAATGCAGTGACCTTTTTCTATTTCGTTCTGGGGACAGGACACAGAGCTCGGGACATCTCTGAGCTCCCCCCTCACGTTCTGTACTCTAAGTCTGTGGAGTCTGCATTTCGCTTTGATTCCAGCTGGGTCAGCACGGGTGGAAGGGACTTGATTTAAAGTCTCCTGCAAAACAGGACAATGTGGGAGCTCGGGAGGAAAGAGACAGAACAGAGAGAGCTCTGACAGGAAGATAACCCAGCGTCCTCAGGGGGCTGTGATCTCAGCACTGGGAAATGAGGCAGGGGGACTGTTACGAGTTCCAGTCCAGCCTAGGCTACAGAGTGAGACTCTTCTCCAAAACCAAAACCAAAACAAAGAGAGAAAAGAAAAGAAAAGAAAAATAAAACAAAAAGACACAAAAGAAAAGGACTTGACCCCAGCCTAGNAGCAGCCCCGGCCTCCCCCGGCCCTGGTCCCTGCCCTCTGTGGTNCCCTTGGTGTGGACGCTATCGTGGATGTCCGTCTTCCACGAGGAAACTGAGGAAAGGAAAAAACCTAATGGTCCAGGATGTCAGAGTTGGTCAGAGGTGGAGCTGGGTGCTTTTGACACTGACACCTGACAGAAGGACCTCCTTGAGGTGGGGACTAATTCCTCAGGGCCCTTTGGGCTGTCCTTCAGCCTCCCCACACTCAGTATGAGGAAGGAAGCAGGAGCCATTCTGTAGCTCACAGCATATAAGACACAAGACCCTGTGACTGAGCTGGCCAGATGAAGATGCTAGCTCAAGGGCAGGCTTTGTCCAGCCCAGGACCCCCAGAGGCCAGTCACAGAAACAAGTAGGAGGCAGGGACAAAGGCCTGGGGAAGGCTGTGAGCCAAGGGACAAGGGTCTCACACACTGCTGCAGGCCTCCCTGCAGGCCACCATTGGCGCTGGGCAGCACAGCCTAACCTGTCTCAATGGTCCCTTTTGGCAGCTCCCGAGGCATCCAGTCGGGCACACCTGAGTCATGTGACCATACCAGTTGCCAGGGAGACTGAACAGTGGGCTCCCTTCTACATCCTGGAGTGGGTTCCACNCAGGAAAGGTGGGATGGGGATGCTGGACTAGAGAAATGACCCTTTCCTGCAGGGGCCACCACAGGCTCCTGCAAGATTGCTGGTGACTTAACNGGCTGGCCACAGCCACTGCAATGACCTGAGCTCCTCCTAACATAGACCCTCAGAGTGATAGGGTCCCAAAGGCCCCCCTTCTGTTTGATAAAAGGAAACAGAAATGAAACGTTTCTAGANTCTCTTCTCTTGAAATGGCTGGGGACAGTGATTCTGGGACCCACACTCTTCTGNNTGAGTCCCCCAGGTGTGGCGACTGAAGCTACCACTATGTGCCCAGGGAGGTANCACCTGCTGGATGGTGGGGCTTGAATTCTCTGGACATTTGTCACAAGGCACTTGTCTGGCAGGGAGGAGGCAGGGGGGAAACAGGGACCCATCCTTTGTTTGTAAGGCTTGNGTTTATGGCCACATGACGCGGCGACAGAATGCCTGCATGCTGTGCTGTGAGGGAGAGACCTCAATGAGTAAGAGCCCTGGCTGCTCTTGCAAAGAATCTAGGTTCAGTTCCCAGCACCCACATGGCAGCTCACAAATATCTGTTAACTCCAGTTCCAGGGGATCTGACACCCTCTTCTGGCCTCCATGAGCACTGCACACATGTGGTGCACACACAAACACGTAGACACACTCATATACATAAAATAAAAATAAATCTCTAACAGTTTTTAAGAATGACTCTTTGCTGGGTAGACTGTGTCCCCATCCAGCACCCACAGCACTTTNGCACATAACTGTATCAGGAGAAAGTGGGGTCCCTGAATGACCCCAATGGGGTCTTTACATGAAAAGGGATCAGGACACAGACACAGAATTCAGGGAGAAAACACCATCCGTGACACNGGAGAGATGGTTTGTGAGGGGCCAGCCCTGTAGCACCTCCATCTGACCTTCAGCCTCCAGGTCAGGGAGTGATGAACNTTTTCTATCAAAGACCCCATCTGTGACACTGGCCATGGTGGCTGAAGCTGATTCTCATGGCCTCTGAGTAATATGAAGGCAGCTGTTGTACCATTGGGTCACCTGGGTCTGGCCAGTATTGTGTCCCTTAAGATTTGTGCTACACTAGCTGCCTCCAGGAGATGGGCTCAGGCTGAGAACCCTGCTTATGTCACTCATGGCAGTGCTAGGTGGTCCCTAGCAGTCCCTGGTGGTCCTCAGAAGCCCCAGGGGTCCCCAGTGGTCCCTGATGGATTCCTCAGCAGTCCCCACTTTTTTTCTGTTTCCCTGAACACAGGGGATGCATCTTTTGGAGCAGGTAGGCAGCACTCAGCTGGCCAAGACTGTTATCACAGGCCCAGGTCAAAGTTAAGGCCAGAATACAATGTTAACAGGGCCCAGTGTGTCACCCAACAGGTCAAAGACCCCAGTACAGCAATCATCTTGGAGTTCTGAGGGTTCTGGAGTAGCTAAGAGGATGTTTGTTTGTCAATCCTGGAGCCATTCCAACCTCCACCACCAAAGACCCAAGAAGCAGCAAACTGCCTGCCCCAGCTACCAGCTTGCCCTCTAGTCCGGATTTCATAGTGGTAGCACACAGGTTCCTCCCACAGCGAACTCTTGCAAACTGTGCCCAACCCTGGGCCTGAGCACCCAGCCCTCAACTGCTCCAGTGAGAGATGGCCATGAGCTGACAGATCCACACAAGGACTTGGGGACACCAGTGGACCCTTTAAGGTAGAAAGAGCCATACAACCCAGCCAGGGCAACAGATGCCAGAGGGTTCCCACCCTTGCACGAGTGGCCCTGAGGTTTAAGCGTAGGCCGAAACCTGGCCCATTCTCCAAGTGAGATCCNAAGTCATGTGCCTATCTCAGCCCGTGCGAGGGTGGCCTGGGGACACAGGCTCACTCACTCTCTGCTTCTTAAGGACAAAGGAACCCTCTCCCCCGCATGGCTGTCCCCAGAGGCATCGTGGGTGGTGTGTCCGATTAGATCCCTTCTGAGACACCTGTGGAGCAGTCCCATTATCCCCTTCTTGGGTTCCCTCCTCCTCTGGGAAGCTGATCCATCCCCCATCTGGTTCCCCCCTCCTTTGGGAAGCTGACCTAGCCCTGGAAAGTAGGGCTTTGTGAACAGTGGCCCCCAGAGCCCTGTCATTTTCAAGCGGTGGCTGAGAGGGACCGAGATGTTCCAAAGGGACACACAAGGAGGAGACTGTGACCAGCTTCTGGGAGAAGAGGTTGAGTTGCTGGGCCTGTGTGTCCCTGAGGGCGGCCTGACCCCAGGAATCAACACAGTCCAAACCCACATTAAAGGAGGGTGAGGTGGCATTTGGGACAGACTGCTCCCTTCTACCAAGAACTCAGTGACTTTGAGCTTTCCCTTCTGTTCTTGGATGGGGTATCTCAGGCCATCCCAAGGGCCATCTCCCAGAGGCCACTCCGTGGATCAGATGACTATGGGACTATTTCCACTGGCCAAGTGTGCCTCAAGGCCCCGCTGGGAACAGTAGATTCACAGATTGCGGCCCCTCCACTGTCTTATTTTAAACATTAGGAACTCACTTTTCTGCCTGAAGGCATTTCCCACCAGCTCTCAAAGGAGCCTGCGATCCCTTGGCCCATGGCATAGCCCTGGGGTCTTTGGGAGCTCCCTGTCCGTGGCCCCAGTCTGCTGGTTTCCNTCAATGGTATTTGCTCTTTGCAAAGGCAGCCTGTTTTCTTTGATGGCATATCGAGCGCAAATATTTGCCTCATTAATTAGAGTCCATTTAACTCCAAAAACTCAAGTGGAGTGGGCAGCCCCTAAGGTTAGAAGTTAGTCAGCACCTGGACATGGTGGACTGCCCTTCACCCTAGGCCCTTCCCTGGTCTCATCAATGTGAATAAACAAACTAAAGGTGAAGGGCAGGACAGCATGCCCAGGTATAGGTTGTGACTGCAGCGAAGGACAGGACAGGACAGTACTTTGCCCTATTGTTTCTAGAACCTTCTTCTTACTACTCCTGGCAGCAATGTGTGGTCACTGGTGTGTATTTCCCCCCAAATACCAGGAAGAAAAGGTGCAAGGTCATACAGTGCCACAGAAAGAGTTNTGAAATTGAGCAGAACTTTCTAGAATAGTTGGGCCCGGGATTGGATCCAGGGCCTCCACTTACTCACTGTGTGGGTCCTGGCATGTACTTCTTCCTCTCTGCGTGTCGTGTTCCAAAGTAGTACATGGGAACACTCATTCTACATCACGTGGCTGGAACTGAGGGTAAAATCATCCAGTGGCTGGAGACTGGCTGCCTTGGCTGGCTAGGCTTCTGAGCCTCGGGCACCTCCTAGCTTTTCCTCTGTAGAGTCAAGGCTGTCCTAGGCTCATTATGAAGGGCTAAAAAAGCCAGGCACAGTGACACACACCTTGGATCCCAACAACCAGGAGGCAGGGGCGTGTCGATCTCTATGAGTTCAAGGGCATCCTGGTCTACAAAGTAAGTTCCAGGACAGCCAGGGCTGTNACACAGAGAAATCCTGTTTTGAAAAACAAAACAAAAAATCAGCCAGGCATGGTGGCGCACACCTTTAATCCCAGCATTTAGGAGATAGAGGCAAGAGACTCTCTGTGAGTTCAAGGACAGCCAGGGATACATAGAGAGACCTTGTCTTAAAAAACAAAAAATCAGGCAAAAGGGCCAGAGAGACTAGAAAAAGTGTTTGCTTTGCTTAGATTAACCCTCAAGACTCTCACTTCTGCAATCCCAGCATGGGGTGGTCAGAGACAGGAAAATCACTGGGGTGCATTGGCTAAAGTGAGTTCCAGGTTAAGAGAGAGACATTGAAAAACTAAAATAAAAAGTGGTTGAGGAAGATACTCAATGTCAACCTTTGGCCTCCACTGACATGTAAGCCACACAGAGATAAAAGATAGATAGATAGACAGATGGACGGACGGATGGATGGATGGATAGATGATGATGATGATAGCTAGATAAACTTAGTGCAGCCAAATCCCTGTCCACTTACGTGCCCTACTGAGCACTGACACCCCCTGCCTAATCACCTACCACCCCTACTCTATACCCACAGCCACCTCTGCCAGCACCTGTCACCTGGAAGCCCCACACCCCTCATGGCTTTCCAAGATGAGGGCTACTGTGAGCCCAGCCAGCCTTGTACAGAGACCAGTCTTCCCCCGACGTCCTGCTAGTCATGAAGGCTGTGAGTATGGAGGATCACCTGACCCTCAGTGAAGTTCCACAAACCCCTCCTCCACATCCTTGCTTTCTGTATGTCATTCTGCCCAAGTTGTATGGGGCCTCGTGGTCCCTAGAGGTGTGGAAGGATGTAGGTGGAAGGGGCTGGGACTCTATACACAACCATGGACACACCATTCTCTGTACTGTGGTGAGACTTTCTGGTGCTGCGGTTGCTCTGGTGTCATCCGCACTCCTGTACGTAACCCCCGACCTGTGCTTTCTAGGTCATTGGGCTCCCCAAGCTGGACTTTGGGAAATTAAGCTCAGGCTTGTTGGAGCGCTCTTAGGAAGGGGTGCAGGTTCTCCCACTTCTAGCCTGCAGTAAGCCCTGGGTGTGGAGTCTTTTTTTAGTTTTAAAAATTAATTCATTTATTTTGTGGATGTGTGTGTAGGTATCTGTGTAAGGGGCAGGGGTGAGTGTGGAGGTCAGAGGACAACTTGCAGACGTTGGTTCTCTCCTCCTACCACATGGGTCTGGGCACCAAACTCAGCTCATCAAGCTTGGCAAGCATCTTTACCCACTAAGCCATCTCGTTGGCCCTGTTTGTGTCGTTTGAGGCAGGGTCTTATGTCATAAGGTTGACTCTGAAATTGGTCTCTCGCTAAGGATGACCTTGAACTCCTGATCCTCCTGCCTCTATCTCCTAAGTGCTGGGATTACAGCTATGCACCTCCACATCGTTGGCTGCCCCTCTGCCACACACGGTCCTCTGAGTGTCAGTCTTCCGGCCAATGGTGCCAGTGTCCTTCCCACCTTAGGTACACACAGAGCCAAGCTCTCCCCAAGATGATGAGAAATGAATATATACATGACGAGGACTCCGAGTGTGTTCTGAGGATGAGTGACAGCAGGACAGGAGGGATGAGAGGGCTTGGTGTCCCTTGGTTCACCTAAAGGTTCAGGAAAGGGAGAATCTGGAGAAGCATGGAAAAGGTGGAGCTGTGGCCATTTCTTATTCTCTTTGAACCAGAGGATCCATTTTCATACAGCAAATAGCACATTTAATGGCCCGGACATCTCTTAAATAGCCCATTGGGAAGTTTATACTAAGAATGACACATGTTTGAATTAGCCTTTTGTCCCACTGACTAGGTCTAGAAGGGTCACAAACACAGCATGAAAGATGGTTCACTTCTCAAACTCAGAGTATCAGTGGGCCCTGAACTCTTAGATCCACATCTGGTTGCCCTCGGCAAGCTGCTAGAGTTTTAGGCCTCAGAACGATGCACTTGGCTCTCAGTTCCAACTGAAGTCTAATGACGTGAGAGTCCAAACAGCCTCGGGGAGTTGAGAGGGGTCTGAGGGGACCCTGTGAAGAGAGGTGTTTTCTCATCCTTACAACCCATCACCCAGTCTTGCCAGCTCCAGCGTCCGACATGCACCTGAGCTTGGCCTTGTGGTTACATGTGACCTTAAGTGTNACCGTGGGCCCAGAGTTGCTACAGGCCCTGATATGCCTCTCTGGAGGGCTGAGCCTGTCCCGGCTGGATCCAGGGCATCACCGGCAAAGTCTATTTTAAGCTGGGCCAGACCCACGGGCTGTGCTCTGGCCCCAGCCTTACGGAGCGCTGCCTTCTCCCTCCCTCGCCACCTCACCAAAAGGGGAAACCGTTTTCCATAATGACACGCTGGGCTGTCTGATTACGGTATTCCATAATGATGGCTGTGTGTTCCAGTGACAGGCACGTCACCTCCTGTTCAGTCCACTCTCCCTGCTCCCTGCTGGTATAAATACCTCCCCCAACATACACAGTCTGGGGAGGCCCTTGCTTCAGAGGGTCCCCACCCCAGGCCTCCTTGGGGGGTGGGGGACATTCCTTTTGGGGCCACTCTATCTGTGAGGGCCACATGGGCAGCCCTGCCTTTGCCTAGCCTGGCATGGCTCCCATATGACTTCATTGGCTAGAATAGCAGTTGAGAGCAATCTTTTTTAAAAAGGGCACTGCTTCAGGTGTTCAGTTATGTCTCTTTAACATCTGGGGTCTGGGGCAGTGATCAAGGCAGATTTGCATAAATTGGACACAGCTCAGAGAGTTACATGAACATGACTTAAATTGGAGGTAAGATAATGAAAAGAAAGAAAAAAAAACCTGGCTTCTGTCTGAATGAATCAACCTCTATTAATGACTCCTTAGCATACTTCTGATAATAATACATTAAAAAAATGTGTATTTTAAAACCTGGCTCAGTAGACAATAGCCAGCCCTGGCCCCCAAAGGTAAACAACNAGAGAGTAAAAATAGTCCCAGCAAGTGTTTACATTTTTGTCCCCCTGAGTCTTTTTGGTTTACAGTTC
Organism: Neotoma lepida; assembly: GCA_001675575.1. Taxonomy (NCBI): domain Eukaryota; kingdom Metazoa; phylum Chordata; class Mammalia; order Rodentia; family Cricetidae; genus Neotoma; species Neotoma lepida. The sequence continues at coordinate 1,147,271 of LZPO01030507.1, forward strand.
ATCATTTCAAGGATAAGAATTCTAGAATTTTCTGTGTATTTATACAACGGAGCTATTGCTGTGCACCACGTTAGTGATCAGACCCTTCCAAGAAAAACCAGTTTTATCTCGACTCCCACACACTGGTCAGATAGAGCATAACTGACTGTAGAAGGAACTGGGACCAGCCCCTGGCTCCAAGCAGCCTCCTCAGGCAGATATCAGGTGCAGGGCACCCACCCCCATGGTGGGAGGGAGGCTGCTTAAGGCTCACAGGGAGAGGAAAAAGTCTCACCTGGCACCAAATGTCTCAGGCCAGACTCATGAGAGCACTGAGGCAAGGTCAGAAAAAGCGGTCTCACTCGGTTGGGAATGTTTCTCTGTGGTTCACCCACTACAGTCTTTTCCACCCAGAGCCCCTTCCCTGTGAATGCAGTGAGGGCCACACAGTGTGTCTGGGACCTATCTCTATCAGAGTCCAGCCAAAGCNCCTGTGGAGGGGCTGTTTGGCACCCCTGTTGTCAGCGCCTGCTTAACTCGGGGCCCCTGGGNGTTACAAGAAGTGTAAAATGACTTTTAAAAAGTTGAGTCTGGCCACCCACCCACCTGCCCCCACCTCCCAACACTCAGCCAGCAGATTAACGTTTTGTTTAAGGTCCTTCTGCCCCGCAATTTATGATAGTTATTTAGAAATGTCACACAGGAGGCACCTCCGCTGAGCTGTGGGGCGCTCAGAGTGCCCATCCCACAGCCGCCTCCCAGAGAGCAGGGTCTCTGGCTCACTGCCCGGAGCCTGCGCAGCAGCGGCGGCACCAGCAGCAGCAGCAGCAGCACCCTGGACCAGCAGCTCAGAGCAGCTCAGAGCCCTTGGCTCTGAGAATCCCAAGTTTCCTTCCATCCTGAGCTGTTCTCAACTATCCAGAGTTAAATTCTTCACAGGTGGAGGGGGGCTACCCTAAAAGGTACCCTAAAACTCCCTGGATTTTGTCTGGAGGGTGGTGGCTCACGTCTATGATCCCAGCACTTGAGAGATGAAAACAGGATTGCGGCCAGTTTGAGGCCAGCCACAGCAACATAGCAACTCCCTCTCTGTCTCTGTCTCTATCTCTGTCTCTGTCTCTGTCTCTGTCTCTCTCTCTCTGTCTCTCTGTCTCTATCTCTCTGTCTCTCTGTCTCCCTCCACATATAAAATAAAAATCAAATAGCGGGTGTGATGAGCACACCTTTGATCCCAGCAACCGGGAGACAGAGGCAGGTGGATCTCTGTGAGTTCCAGGGCAGCCAGGGCTGCAAAGTGAGACCCTGTCTAAAAATAAAATAAAACAAACCCCCGGGTTCTGCCGTTAGCCTTCTCATCTCATCCCACAAATTGGCAGAGTGGTCGCCCAGGGTCCTGCGGGTTAGGGGCGGGGCTGGGCCACCCTGCGAGCCTACCCCTGTTCAAGGCTGCGCCGCGCCGCTGTGGGGCCAGGCTAGAGTTGGGGGGCACCTCCCATGTAGTGGGGGGGCGGGAGCGGGGCGGGGCGAGGGCGCGGCTGCAGGTGACCCCGTGACCCCCGGGGCGGGGAGCCGGAGGACCCCAGGACCAAAGAGCCGGGGGCGGAGCAGCGCGGTGCAGGCGGCTGGGCTCAGCGCTCCTCCCGCCTCTGCTGGTCCCTCTGCTGGACCCAGGGCGTCGGGAGCGAACACATCATGCAGGACACGCAGGACAGCGACATCGGCCTGGAGGGATTGTCCCGCGGGGTCGCAGCTGCGGACCGTGAGTGCCAGCGGGGACCGGAAACAATCGCGCACGAGGCACAGGGCGCAGGAACCCCCAACTCAGGTGGTAGGACCTTCTCTGAGCTACCCTGCAGGAGGAAAGGGAAGGGATTTGGGTGGAGGTTGCAGGGGACACTGATAGACAGACAGATGTGGCCAGTTGCTGCGCGGGGGCTGGTAGTGGTGCCCTCAGGGAACCTCGTGTCCCTGGAGGGACCTTGTTTGTCCCCTACGAGGGACCTTGCCTGTTCCCTGAAGAGACCCTGCCTGTACCCTGGAGGGACCTAGGCCACCGGGCTGCGGACTCCCTCGGGAGCATCCCCAGCCTGCTACATCTACCGCTCCTGGCAGATGTGAGTCTTCGGATGTTTTTACAGGCACTATTAATACTCTTAATATTTCCGCGCTGTTGTGGAGATTTATTTGGGAAGTAAAGTAACTCCAATGACTCGAAGTCATAACGGAAACTGCTTGCAGAGCAGGGAGACAGATGAGGCTTCGGGAAGCCAGTCAGGGAGGGGAAGTCCTGGCCAATAAGTCACTACCTTGGATATTTTTATATGAATAATTTTCAAATGAATGACACAGGAGATGTTTCCTGCGTGCTCTCCTCCNAGTTCAGAGGTTATTAAATAAATCTGGAGTGAGGTAGTGAGGTGGGGTGCACTTGATCGCACAGTTGAGTGTGCTGGGGATGAGCCTTGGTCAGGGTGCTGTCCTGCCATCAAGCCACTTTGCGGCCTTCCTCCCTCCGTTTTCACTTAAACTCCCATGAAGCAACTTATCCTGACATGTGCTCTTTAAAATGGCCCAATTTGGCTTCTTTAACATCAAATTAAAGGCNGGGGGCACCAATACCAGGGCAAGAGCCAGGGCTTCTGCCAAGGGTGGTACTGGGTGGCCAGACCACTCTGTCCCTGCTCCAGCTCCTACTTCTGTCCTTTTTGCAGCCAGTCTGAAACACCAGCTCTGGGCTGGTTCTGGGTGAGCNTCTGACTGGGTTCTGGGCACTGGAAGGGGGATTATGGGTGTCAATCTGCTGACAGCTAGGTGCAGTGGGGCGTGGCCATCCCCCACTGCACAGACTGGGAAACTGAGGCCTCACAGAAGACATGGTGGCACCATCTGGGTGCAGCTGTTGTGAGGTTCCCTTACTCCATCTCAGGCAGGGTCTGAAGCCATGAAGACAAGAGAGTTTGTCCTGGCCGGCGCCGTGCCTGCTAATCATCGTGACAGGGAGGCCTAGGCTCTAGTTTCTACCTGGAATTAGGCCAGATGGGTCTCAGGTGTGGTGGATGGAAGAGATCCTGGGTGGGCATAGGTTCAGGATGACCACCACAGCCTCCACTCTTGATGAATGAGCCCCTCCGGTTCATCTTCCTGCATCACAACTTTTATTCCGGCTATGTGCTGAGCAGGCTCTTGTTCCTCTGCCACCCTGGGTGTCACCAGAGCCAGAAGCAAACTCTTAGGACTGGTTGACCAGCCTTAATGTCTGGGTTTACACGGGTGCCCGGCCCCACCCCACAGGCATGCAGAAGTGCTGGGCATGTATGAGAGTGGGAAAACTTGGAACAGAATCAGAGACCTGAAGCTGGTAGCATTTGCTGATACACAGACCACAAGGAAGCCTAGAACTGCAGGACAGGCAGAAGCTCAGCGATCAAGGTTGTTCTGTCCCAGTTTGAGCCTTGGAGGGGACAGTCTTGTGCGGTGCAGTTGTGTAGGACAAGGTGAGGGGAATGGAGACTCCTGAGCCGACCTCAGCTCTGAATCCTTGCTTTACTGCCATACNGACTCTGTACCCTCTCCTCAAAGTCTAGGGAATTGTGAGGATGGGCTTGAGCCTGTCACCTACCTCTTGTCCCTGGCTCTATTCCCAGTGTGAGTGAGGACTGTCATCATCATCTTATTGCCATCCTTCTGAGGGAGATGAGGATAAATGTGTGTCATGCAGGCGAATGTGGAACTCAACTGCAGCTGGGGCGCCTGGGTTTGAGGCCTTGACAAAGACAGTGCAGGGAAAGAGTGAGGAGGGAAGGAGGTGTGGGGGTGGGATCCAGAAGCCCCAGGGGGCACTTGAGTTGTGTATGTGCCAGGGGTAGGCCAGCCAGAAGGCTGGACCCGTGGAGCCAGAAGAGGCTCTTTGGTGCTTCACTGTGATGTGCTGATGTGTGTGATGGTGATGGGCAGTGGGCAGGTACACGCTGAAAGCAGAGCCTGGGGACTGGAACACTGAGGGCATAGGTGCGTGTGCTGTCTCTTATACACATCTAGATGTGTATAAGAGACAGGTGTGTGTGTGTGTGTGTGTGTGTGTGTGTGTGTGTGTGTGTGTGTGTGTGTGTGTGTGTGTGTGTGTGTAGCGGCTCTAGATTCAGGGCTGGGCAGCTGCAGAGCAAGAGTTATAAAGACTGAGCTTGAATGGGACAGAGATAGAATAAGGTGGATCCTTGGGTTTAGTTTGATTTTGTCAAATCGAGATAAAATATATAAGATTTTCATAACGGTTACTTGTTCACTCACTGGCATCAAACCTTGCCATGTCAAGTAACTGCCACCCATCTGCCATCACTTCAATACTCTGTCCATCAGACATAGACTGTGCTTTCCTCCCAGGCCCAGGTAACAACGGTTCCCCCATCAGTCTCTGTGAAGCTGTCTAGAGTCCCACCAATGGTGTCAGTGACACTGGTGACTGTCATTGTGCATCGTTGTCTGTATAATGTGTTCTCACAGTTGCTTCGTCTGGCAGCATGCCTCCCTGTTTCTTTTGTTGACGGCAGAGTAATACCCCATTGTAGCAAATATTTTACATAGCCACTCACACATCGGTAGTCATCTGGTGTATTTTCACCTCTAAGTCATTTGCAGTAGTGCCATAACTCCGGACGACTCCACTGGAGAGCCAGCCCTCAGCTCTTTCGGGTTTTTCATCTTTAAGATTAACAATTACTATTATTGGGCTGAGAGAAGGCTCAGCGGTTAAAAATGAGTACTGTTCTTGCAGAGGACCCAGCTTCAGTTCCCAGCACCCACATCAGGCAGCTCCAGCTCCAGAGGGACCCTGTGCTTCTCACCTCCACAGGCACTTGCAGTCACGTGCACATGCCCCACACAGACACACATAGAGCTGAAAATAAGGAACTGAATCCTTCAGAACTTTATTATTATTATCGTGGAGGATATGTATGATGTATGTGTGCGTGCGTGCCATGACACGTGTCAAAGACAGAGGTCAGTTTTCTTTCTACCTTGATGTGGGTTCTGGGGCTTGATCTCAGGTTGCCAGTCTTGTATGGCAAGGACCTTGACGCGCTGAGCGGTCTCACTGGTCCTCGCTTGTTTTCTACAGCCCCACTTCCTCATTTCATGTTCCCGTCAGCATGGCACAAGGGTTCTGACATCCCTGACAACGTTTGGCATTTATATAATTTCGTTTGTTTGTTTGTTTTGAGACAGAGTCTCGCTGTGTAGTCCTGGCTGTCCAGGAACTTACTACGGAGACCAGGCTGGCCTCAAACTCATAGAGATGAGTGTGTCTCTGCCTCCCGAGTGCTGGGATTAAAGGGCTGTGACACCGTGCCTGGCTTATAATTTTTTTTTTTTAAGATGAAGACTCATGCACTGCAGCCTGGCCTCAAACTCCTTACGTAGCCAAAGATGACCTTGGACTCTTGATCCTCCTGCCTCCACCTCCTAAGTGCCAGGATTACAGACGTGTGCCCACCTCTTCTGGCTTATCTTAATTTTATTCTTTTAAAGTACAGCCATCCTGACAGATGTGGTGTGGTCTATCACTGTGGTCTCACTTTGAGTGTGCCTAGTGGCTGGCTGCCCTGAGTATCATCATGGTATCCATCACTCATCAGTCTTCAATGGAAGAAGCTCCCCTAAAAGACAGTGGGGGCAGACCTACTTCTAAGCATTTTATCTTCTTGTTGGGCTGTAGATTTTCTAGAACCTGGATATCAACCCCTATCAATTGTGTGGTTTGCAAGTATTTACAGGTTATCTATTCCCTTACCCCACAGCACTCTGTGATACATAGAAATCAATTTTCATGGTGTCCAATTAATCACCTCTCCCTCTCAGCTGGGGTCTTTGGTATCAGCTCTAAGAACCTATTGCCTATTGCAAGGTCATGAAGACTCAACCCCATCCTAAGAGTTCTGTGGTTTCCGTTATATTTAGATCATTGATCCAGGTTGAGTTAATGTTTATATATGGGGTATGGAAAGGGCTCGGTGTCATCTTTCCCTTGTGAATATCTAGTCATCGAGGCATCACCTGTGAGAGGGGCCACCCTTTGGGGGTTTGCTTTTGACCATATTTGTTACTGACAGTTAACAGTCACCAAAGCTGACACTCAGCCACTGCTGAGCATGTGGTGTTTATTAGCCTGGGTGTCTAGGTGCTGTGTGGACACCTCCTGGGAGGCCAGAGACAGTGGGGGTGTGGCTGGCCTGCTTAATAGTAGCCTACACTCTGTCCTCTGCAGCTGTGACTGAAACTGGCTGCAGACAGCACCCCAAGAACCCGTATCCCCCTAATCTTCAGGTGACCACCAGTTGTGGCAGATGCCCTGTGGCTTTGACCACATGGTAGGTTTCTCTACGGTACTGTAGTGAAGTTGAGAAAACCGTCTTCTAGCTCTGCAGATGGATGCAAAATTCCATTATTATCAAACAGACACAGTGAGGTATGGGGTAGCTGCCTTCTCAGGAGTAGGACATGGGATAGCCACCATGTCAGGAACAGGGTATGGGGTAATGCAGTTCTGCTGCCCATGTTTATACCATGATTTACATAGTGCCAAGTCAGTCTACCCCACAGACCAGTGTCCCTCATCCCTAGCTGCTGCATGGGGACTATCTAAAGTCATCTTCTATCCCTTTAGAGCATGAGGCAAATTGGTCCTCAGTTATTTCTTTTTACTACACTGGCCTCTCAGGCTAGATTTGAGCCACTCAGTGACTGCACCTGTGTCTCACTCAGTTTTCTGGTGCTAGCACAGGGCCTGGCCAATGGTAGGGCTCAATGAAAGTCAGATGTATGTATGTATGTATGTATAGATGAACAGGTGAATGAGTAGTGAGTAGGTCAGTGGCTAGCTGGATCAAAGCTGGCTGGCTCACGGGCTGGCTAGTGTATGGATGATGAATGGTTGGATAGTGGGTAAGGTGAATGAGTGGGTAGATGGACAGTGGGTAAGTGGATAAATGATGGATGACTAGTAAGAGAATAGATGGATAGGTGGATAGACAGTGGATAAATGGATGATGGATGGATGATGGATAGATAGTGTGTGGATGGATGGATGGATGGATGGATGGATGGATGGATGGATGGATGGATGATGGATGGGTGGGTGAGGAGTGATGTATGGATGGGAAGTGCGAGTGGATGAATGAGTAATAGATGAAAGATGAATGAGTGGATGATGGATGAATGGATGATTGATAGATGGACAGGTGGAGGGACAGGTGGTGGCTGACAGCTTGGCTGGTTCACTTTGTCCCACTCTTTCTGCCTTGCAAGCCCTTTCTCCTGTTAGATCCCTTCAGCATTCACTTGTCAAGTTCTTAATCTTAAGAGCCTATTTGACAGACATGGGACTTGAGGCACACAGAGAGCAAGGAATGTACTCCAGTTCACAGAACAGGTGCTCTGGGGAGGCCCTGCCTAGCCTGATACATGGAGGCTTACACACAGAGAGGGGAGGCCTGGGGGGAGGGAAGCTGGGAACTCAGCTTGGGCCCCAGACCTGGGGTCTCCAGCTATTGGGGAGAAGAGAGTTTTCTGTGATTATCTGGCTGCTGCAGGGAGCCACACCCAGAAGGCGGGGGTTCTGCATGGCCTCCCATCTCTTCCTGAGTCCAACACTCAGCATTGTTCACCACTCCGCCTCCATCCAGGCGTTGGCCTTTGGTGCCAGGCACATGTGAGAGTTTTCACGCTGTGTAATGAATCGCTAAACGCTTTTCTAGCCTTCAGAGATCCATTTGATGGTGGTCACGTGGCTATTAGGCAGACAAATTACTAGTTTCCTGTGTTTGTCAGTGGGTGGGCTGGGGTGGGTGTACGCGCCCAGGAGCTGGTTCACCAGTGTGGCCCTTTTTCCTGTATCAGCTCATGGGGACATTCTCTCCCTCCGAGCCTTCCCCCAGGGTTCCACTGGGTTCAGGGGTTCCCCTGTACAGCCCAAGCCACAGAGCTCCCACGCACCACGACCCCGCCCCAGCAGACCAATAGCTGTGTCCCTATCTGCAGCACACTCTGCTATGCTCTGGGCGTGGTGTACAAACACGGCCTCTGCACCTGACTTTAATCCCTTCCTTTTTCACACCCGGGAACAGATTCTGCACACACATTCCCTGTGGTTCCTAGTGATTTTTAAACTCGTCCAGTACAGAAGTCTCTGAAGGAAATGGAGCTATTTATCCACTATTGGCATGGCACAGGTGACACAGGTCACCATTATCACACTGCTTCCTGGGTGATGAAGTAGGGGGGGGGCAGGTATAGGCTGGGGCCCATGCTGTGGGGCTTCCCCTTCGCAGACTCAGTGCAGTGACTCTAGCCTGAGCCCAGAGGAGCCCTTGTCCTCAGCACAGAGTGCTCTTCAGGCTCTTCCTGAGGCAGCTGATGAAAGGGTGGGTGGCTGGGTTCTCCCTCCATGGTTCCCTCCCTCACTTTCAGCCTGGATCCCTCCCACACACCCTTCAGCTCTGTCTGCTACATGCTCGTGTCCATGCCAGCTATGGCTTGGTCCCATCTGCCTTATCCTGTCACTGCTGAAGTGACAGGAAAGAAGATGTCAAACAAAAGCAAGATGGCTCCACCCTTGACCTTTTCATGGGTCCCTGGGCCTCCTCTGGCCTGTCATGCAGGTGGACACTCTTATCTCCCTTCACTGCCTTCTCCTAGCTCCTCTTGTCCTCTACATTCAGTGGGCACTGACGCCATCATATCCTGCCCCTCACTGCCCCATACATCACCACCCACCCTGCCAGGAGCTCCTCATCCTGCTCTGTGGTCCATCCCCTCTCAAACTCTCTCTGATGCAGACTGGCCACTGTCCTCAGCACCAGACATCGCTGCCCTACATCATTCTTATAAGCATTGGGCCCACAGGGCTGCCCCCTGCAGAGACAAGTTCCAAAGGGCAGGGTGGGCCTGGCTTTGCATCCACACGTCGTTCAGCCTTATACTAGAGCTGGAGGAGACTCTGGCATTGCCTATGGTGCTCAGGAGGCACTTTCACAGGACTGTGCATCTCAGACAACCTCCTTGGGAACTAAGCATGATGTTATATCCTTTCTTTGTGCTAGATGGTAAGGAAATGATATTCATCATGTTTTAAGTTTGGCTATTGGTCTAGAATCAAAAGGTATGCACATTCCCCTCTGATGCGTGGGTGAGAGGACTTGGTAGATAGATTAGTGGATAGATTGATGGGTAGACAGAGGATGGATGAGTAAATGAGTGGCTAGCTGGCTGGATAGGTGAATGGGTAGATGGTTGGATAGATGAGTGCGTGCTGGGTGGATGGCTGTCTGGATGGGTAGATAAGTGGATGGAAGGGGCGAGTTGATAGGTGAATGGATGGGTAAATGGATGGATGGATGAGTGAATGAAGGAGTGGATATATAGGTGTATGGGTTGGTAGATTGATGGATAGATAAGGGGATGAAATGGATGATTACATGAATAGGTGAATGGGAAGATAATAGGTCAATAAATTGATGGATAGGTGGATGGATGGATGGATGGATGGATGATGGATGGCTAGGTAGATGAATGGGTAGGTGGGAAGATGGGGATGTATAGATGAGTGGATGGATGTGTGGATGGATAGATTAGATGGAGAGATTAAATGGATGAGTAGATGATAGATTAAATGGGTTGGTGAATGTGGAGAGGAATGGAGAAACTAAGTGTAATATATGACCTCTATAGATCTAGATGAATGCAGATAGAACCTTCTCACTCATGTCAGGACTAAAATCTTGCACTAGCACCTGTGTCAAATGCAAATGAGAAAACACACATCATGACTGGTTTGTGGTTATGTGGTGACAGCAAATGAAGCCTCAGATTGTTTCCGTGCCTGTGGGTGTTCCTGTACATTTTTTGTCTTATTTTTGCTCTACAATGACTCTAGATTTGTGGAATTACTGCAAAGACAATTCAAAAAGTCCTCATGTCCCCACACCCAGGTTATCACCTCACACTAATGTGATCTGTTGTCAACATTTATCCCTGATGGTTTCAGGAGACTGGAGGGTGTGGAGATGTGGATTTCATACAGGTCCCTTCTGTCCCTTTTGCTCCTGTTATCCCCCAGAGACCGAGAGCACATTTATTCAGCTTGATTCCTTGGGGTTCTCTTGATGTGAAGGGTCTCAGGCATCTGTTTGGGAAAATGGCAGCTGGGAGGCTGCTGACAGATGCTGGTAGACAGTCCATAAGCAGGACCTTCTCCACGTGACTGGCCTGAGACACAGATTTGGGAGAGGAAGGGGCAGAAGTGAGGTGTCATCTCATGACATCAAGTTGAGGATACACACTGTCAGCATGCTTCATTTCTGTCAGTGTTGACTGTGGTCATGTGGCTGAGGTGTCACCAAGATTCATTGCAAAGTTGTTTTTGTTTTGTTTTGGTTTTGCCTATCTTTCGTTACTTTGGCGTTTTACGTACTGGAGATTTTCAGATTCTTCCCCCACCCCTCTACCAAGGATAGAACCCACAGTCTTGGATATTCCAGGCAGGTAGTCTACTGCTGAGACACACCTCCAGACCTTCACTGGGGGATTCTAGCCAGAGGTTCTACCACTGAGCCATGTCTTAGCCCCTCATTGTATGATTCTAGGTAAGTGCTCTGCCTCTGAGCCACTACCTAAACCCCTTACTGTGGGAATGTAGGTAGGCACTCTACCACTGAGCCACACCTTATCCCCTCATTGGGGGATTCTAGGCAGGAACTCTACCACTGAGCCACACCTTATCCCCTCATTGGGGGATTCTAGGCAGGAACTCTACCACTGAGACCCACCCCAACCCCTGTAGAAGGTCTTAGGTCAGAACCATCAACTTAGAAGCTAAATTTTCACAGCAGCACTCTCTTGTGCTGCTGACAGTTCATTGGGGGATATAAATTAAACAATATCCGACTAAGAATAAAATCAGTTTCAGACTTTCCATGAGCCAAAGCTCCACAGTGCTTAGAAATATCCAGCTGAAGGCTAACTTAACTCTTGACCTCAGGGTTCAGTATGATTGACAGGGCAAGGAAGAAGGTTTTCAGAGATGCAGGGCTTATGTCTTGGGAAATCCCCATAGGGAGAGCCATCATGGCTGGGTCACAGGACAGAAGTGTGTCTGCTCAGGAAACTGCCTGGCNCAGCCACTCTACTGGTCTCATCTGATGGAGCCTGAGTTTTGATTTCTTGGCTGTATTCCATCTCTCCCTCCCAGTGTAAACACCAGGCGGGCTTGTTTGTGGCTGAATGGGTACTTGCTGGGTGATGGTGCTGAGCAGATGGTGCCAGAGAAATGAATGAGGCATCCATGCTACATTTGGTTTTCTACATTCATAGACCAGGGGCCATGGTGGGATGGAGCAGCCTGAGTTGGCTTTTGTGACAATTGAGGTGTAGTAAGATTGGAGGCAGAGCTGATCTTGCCCACTGTAGACCCTGAGTGGGTGTCTGACAACAGGGTCAGGACTCCAGAGCTCTGGAGAGAAGGGTGTGTGGGCCCCAGACTGGCCTGGCCAAGGCAGACCCTTCTGTTTCACGCTGAGAAGGTCTGCATCCTGTGTAACCAGACTCCTCTTTGCCAAGACCAAGTCTCCAGAGGGTCTCTCTGTGGCATCACAAGGGACCTCCCATGAAAAGACTTCCATAAGAGTGACAGGGTTTGCTTGTCTAGGACACAGAAGGCTATCCAAATGAGTCCCAGCAAACACTAATGCACAGGGCTTGTGTCTGGAAGAATCTGCCAGATGGATCATCTGTGTGTTAGGGTCCCTGGGAGCAAAGAAGTAGAAGCCCCAGCCTGAAAGGGTACAAGCTCCAGGTCACCTCCAAGTTGAGTCAGGTCATTAAAAAGCATGCTTAGGGCTGGAGATATGGCTCAGTTGGTAGTGTTAGCCAGGGCCTGGCCATTTTGTAAAGCTGCTCCTTTTGATTGAATGGTGACAGATTCTGAAACTACTGTCATTTGGTCTCCAGAATGAAAGTGACTTGTTGGTCTAGACGCTCATCCTCCTTATTCTCACAGCTGATGCAAGATGACCTAACAGCAGGCAGGAACTGTGGGCTACTCAACAGTCACATGGCATGAACCCTCACTCCCTTCCCCTGAATCCTACCTTCATTCTTTCTCACAGGCCTGATCTCTCCTCAAGACCTGGCCATGCTGCAGTCTGTCCATGGTGACAGGAATAGAAGGATGGATGAGTAGGTGAATGGATGGATGGATGGATGGGTGGGTGGATGGATGGATGGATGGATGAGTGGGTGGATGAATGGATGGATGGTGGGTAGATAGATGAATGGGTAGATGGATGGATGGATAATGGATGAATGGTAAATGGCTGGATACATAGATGGATGGATGGGTGGATGACAGGTAATGGTGGGTGGGTGAATGGATGGGTAGATGGATGAATGAATATATATGTATAATGGATAAATGGTGGGTGAATGGATGGATGATGGTGGTGTGATGGTTGTTCTTGGTTGTCGACTACATCCAGAATTACATAAAACCCAAGTGGCTGGGTACACCTGTGATGGATTTTTCTTCATTAAATCATTGAAGTGGAGCCGGGCGGTGGTGGCGCACGCCTTTAATCCCAGCACTCGGGAGGCATAGGCAGGCGGATCTCTGTGAGTTCAAGGCCAGCCTGGGCTACCGAGTGAGTTCCAGGAACGGCACAAAGCTACACAGAGAAACCCTGTCTCGAAAAACAAAAAAAACAAAAAACAAAAAACAAAAAAAAAATCATTGAAGTGGGAAGACAAACCCTTAATCCAAATCTTTTGAGGTGGCAAGACCCATCTTTANTCTGGGCCATTCCTTCTGCTGGCAGCCTGTATAAAGGACATGGAAGAAGGAAGCTTTGCTCTTTGCCTGCTTGCCCTCACTCTTGCAAGTTCATTCCTTCCCTGGCATTAGTACCTACTTCTTTGGGATTTTGGTGTATACTAAAGATCAGCTGAGACATCTGGCCTCATGGACTCAACAGCTACTGANTTCTTGGACTCTCCAGGGGTAGACAGTCAATGTTGGACTGGCTGGACCACAGCCTGTAAGCCACTCTGCAAACAGCACAGGGACTGTGGGAGGCTGTCACTGGCTCTCAGCTCCTATCATGAAGCAAGGCTGGGCAGCACCTGTCCTGCCCAGGTACCCTACAAGCCCCGCCTTCCACTTAAGGCTCATCTCCTCCCCTCCCCATCCTAACATTGCCTCACACCCAAGAGTTCAACAGGGGACTGATTAGCAGCCAGCAACCCATGGCCTATGGTGGGTGCTCATGGTTCAGAGTTCTCACCACCTTCAACCCCTGCAGAAGCCACTCCAGGGCTCTTCCCTGTGTTTCCATTGCTCAACATATGGCTGGGCTAAAGAAACTGTTGGAGGGAAAGAATGGATGATGATGTTTCTCTGTTACTGTATTTTTAGCCAGATGTTCATGGAACATCTGGTTTGTTGGCTGCAGGGTAGTGAATAAAGCTAACTCCCTGAACATATGCACGTGTGTGCACGTGTAGAGACAAGGGAAGACTGCATGTGCCCACACAGGGAGTTTACCACAGTGTGGACAGTCTGTAAGTCTTCCCTGACAAGTATCATCTCCTGAGTCGTCTTTGAACCCTACAAGGGCTTTCTCCCACTCTCCCACTTTCCAGTGAGGTCAAATAGCCTGAAAGGGGTGGTCAGGGTGCAAATCCAAGCAGTGGGCCATGTGCTAGCCACCTTCTGAGTCAGCTCTCTGAAGGAAGCAATCTGTGAGTGTCCCCAAGTCTCAGGGCTTCCCTGTTGCTCTGCCCTCAGATCACAGGACTGTGGGAGTCATCCTTCTATGGCTTTCCTGGGGTCATTAAGGTTAGCAACAGATCATCCAGTGCTTGGGAGAGGGCTAGCACCTGGGCTACTGAGGCTGGTCATACCAGCACAGGGCTACTGAGGCTGGTCACACCAGCACACCTGGGAACAGTCGACAGAATTGATGACTCCAGTGTTCATGCCATGAGTGCTACACTGTTGACTAGGAATGGCGTTCAGTTGGTAGACTGCCTGCCTGACATGCTCAAAGACATCCCAGGACTGCATAAAATGCATGATGATGCACACCTGAATCCCAGCACTCAGAAGGTAGAGACGGAAGGATCTAAACTTCAGGTCATCCTCACCTATGTAATGACTTAAAGGCCAGATCAGGCTGAATGTGACTTTGTCTCAAAAAAAGATTGGCTGCTGGTCGTTGGTCATTGGACATCTTCTGTGTGTCCAGAGCTCTAATTTTGCTAACTCCTCATAGCACCCCTGAAAGGGAGATGTCTTTTTTCTCATTGCATAAGGGGAAAGAAATCCTAGTTCAGAGAGGTTAAGTAGTGTGGCAAAGGTCACAGAGCATCTATTAATCTGTCAGAACATAAAGCTTGTCTCTGCTAGCTTTTTGTTTGTCTGTTTATTTTTGTTGTTGAAGACAGGGTTTCTCTGTGTAACAGTCCTGGCTGTCCTAGAACTCACTCTGTAGACCAGGATGGCCTTGAACTCACAGAGATCCACCTGCCTCTGCCTCCCGAGTGCTGGGATTAAAGGTGTGCGCCACCACCGCCCTCCTGGCTTCTGCCAGCTTCTTAACTGGGAGGAGGCAGCACTTTTAAAAAGGCAATGAAAAAGAAAGTGCTCATTGGCCCCACTGTCCTAGACCGGTCCAGGACACGTCTGTGAGAAATTCCTGTGGACTGAAGTCTACAGTCGGCCAAGCATGGCCTCGTTGTGGACCTGCATATTTTTGGTGTGAGGTGGGTTATATTTGTTTCTTTTTTGATGAATAGCAAAATGAGATTTCTATAAATAAAGCCGTAGCTTTCCCAGTGCCCGTGTTACAAGCAAATTGGCCAATCCTGTGCATTTGTGTCAGCTTCGAAGACTTCAAAATAGAAAGGGCCATCTGGCCCCTGGGCTGCTGTTCCTTGGGGTTCCCCAGATGATTCTGGACTCCTTGCATGGAGCTGGTGCCCACCCATTCTGCTGGGGGAACAATCTATGTCCCTGTGATGAGCAGTTTCTCTTCTACCTGGAATGGATAGTGTCTTGACTTGTGGACCAAGTGATAAATTAATTTCCATTGCTCAGAACATAGTGGTGAGCCCCGATATGGGGGCTCGAAGTGACTACACTCCTTGGGATTGCAAGCTCAGGGCTAGAAGAGTAGCCCATGGGGCAACGGGGGTCACATCACAAAGACTCAGGACTGAGACTGTTCACACCTTCTGCTGGGTTTCTTCTTAAAGGGGGCAAGTTCAACTCCTGCATGCATCCCTTGTATCACACCTCTTGATCTCAGAGACGTAGACCTTCTCCATCTGCAGGTGAACCTCCGCCCCCCGCCCCGTTCTGTGTGAGGGACCCCCCCCCAATGCATGTGCTGAGGTCTGCATGGCCTCTTTGCTAGCACCTTCTCTCACCCATCAGGGCTTCTCCATGCCCAGCTCAGGTTCTACCTCCCACCACCCCCTCCCCTCATGTCTACCCATGAAGTGAACTTGCAGGTCCAGAGGTCATCCAGTGCAATCAACCCCACCCATGGTCATCTGCCCTAACCCTTGTGCACCCACCAGTGCCTACAGATCTGATCCCCCAAAGAGCCTTTATTTAGCCTGTTCATTTATTTATTTCCTAGGGCATGGGGATGCATGTCACAGCACCCGGGACACACTGTGGAGATGGTTCTCCTTCTACCAGGCCGGTCCTCAGGCTTGGTGGCAAGTGCCTTTACCAGATGAGCTATCTCATAGGCCTACTTAGATGTTCTTAAAAGACCACTGTTCACCCCGATGGTTCATCTTTACTGACCAGTTGAGAGGAACCTGGGAGATGAGTGAAGCTTGCCTCTGCCTCCAAGGGAATTCTCAGAGATGGGCGGTTCCCGAGGACTCCAACCTCATCCACAGTCATCTTATGAATGAACTCAGATGGACTGTGGGAGGAACCATGGCAGATGTGGCCTGGCTAGAAGGAGTGACTGAGTTGGGGCGGAGGGTATCTCCTACCCCACTTGCTTTCAGCCACTGGAAGGTCAGGAACTGTGCGCTGGTTAATTTGGGGCACCATGTGACCAAGATACTCGATGCAGACAAGGAGCAAGCGTCTATTTGGGCTCGTGGTCTCTGAGGGTCTGGCCTGATGTGGTGGGGAGGGCATGGAGCAGAGCACCCCAAGTTGGGGCAGGTGAGGAAGCCAGTGTCTCCTTTATTCCTTTGTTCATTCCCAGCTCCCAGGGTAACACTGGTCTCATTTGGGGTGGGTCTCCTGTCTCAGTTTCCTCACAGGCACACTCAAAGGGCACTTCAGTCTTCCAGGTGATTGAACTCCAGTCAGAAAGGCCAGAGAGACTAACCATTATATACCCCTTTCACCACACACCCCCACTACCGTGGCACTCTGCCTGGTGCCAGGTGGCAGTGGGCTCAACCCTCAGAACCCAAGAGCAAAACAAATCCCTCTGCCTTCACACTCTTTCCTGAGTCCATTGCTCACAGCTACACAGAGGTGGCTAACATGAATTGTTACACTAGGAGACACATAAAATTTACCATGGTAACCATTTTAAAATAAATAAAAATGATCTGGTAGCTTTCAGCTGCGCACAGTGGGGTTAGAACAGTCACCACCATCCATCTCCAGAAACTTCCATCTTTCCAAACGGAACTTGGTCCCCAAGAAACTCTGACTCCCTCCCACTCCANACCCCTCAGAATGTTCCCCTAATAGTGCCTAATAGTTGGATAGCTTCTGTCTGACATTTACTTAGGACCTTTCTGAGTCTGTTTTTGTGTGTGATGTGAGCTGGGGGCCGTAATGGTCCATCTTCATGTGGGCCTCACTAGATTTGGAATTGCCTGGGGGATGTGCCTCGAAGGCTTAACCAAGGAGGGAAGACTGACCTGAATGTGGGCAGCATCGTCCTGTGGGCTGGGGTCCCAGACTGAATAAAACGGAGGAAGCAAGTTGAGCATCAGCATTCATCTCTGACACCTCACCTTGCTTTCCCTGCGTCCAATGGCTCTATGCATCAGTACCTAATGTCTTGGAGGTTGATCTGTGACATTGCATACTGTGGACTTACCTTCCTTCTCAGGGCCACATGACTCCATAATGACTGTGTCAGTTACATTTTGAACACTTGAGTGTTTTTAAATTTTATCTTTATTTAATTAAAAAATTTATGTATTTTTGTGTTTTGCCTGCGTGCATGTCTGTGTGCCATGTGTATGCAGTGTCCTCAGAGACCAAAAGAGGGCATCAGATCCCCCGGAATTAGAGTTATAGACAATTCTAAGATGCTGAGTGCTGGGAACCCAACCCCCATCTTGGAGGAGCAGCAAGTGCTCTTAGCCACTGAGGCATCTATCTCTCCAAGCCTCCAGTTCAAGCTTTTATTTTCAAGTGTTGTTCAGTTGTTTTACCATGGGCATCTTGGTGGAGGTGGGAGCTGTCTCCTGGTGGCTTTGGTTTGGATGTCTTTGTGATCTGTGTTGTTGTCCACCTTTTCTCACTTTAGTCGGCCATGTGTAGATCATCTAAGGGNAATGTCCGTGTGGGGTCAGTACTAGTCACTTTCCTGTTGTTGTGATGGAATGCCCTGATGAAAAGCAGCTTGGCAGAAGGGCTTATCTTGTCTCACAGTTCCCGAAGAACAGAGTCCATCATGGTGGGGAAGGCGGGGCAGCAGGAGCCTGAGGTTAGCTACGCAGTCAGGAAAGACACTGATTACCCTTCACACCCACACAGGAAGCAGAGGGATGACAGGAAGTGGGGTAAGGCAATAAACCCTCAAAGTTCACCCCCTACCCCCAGTGATGTAATTCTTCCTCAGGGCTCCAGCTCTTAGAGTTTTCTTAACCTCCCCAAACAGCCCCGATGGCTGGGGATCAAGTGTTAAACAGCCAAGCCTGTTGAGTCTTTCCCACGATAACCCCCACAGAGTCCTTTGCCTGTTGTTGAACTAGGAGGATTTGCTTTGGTCCTTGTGTTCTGGGTGTCAGCTGCTTGCCATGGGGCTGCAGAGTGTTTTCTCTGGTCTGCAGATGATCTCTTTGCTGTGCGGTTTTTTTGAGTTTAATGAAGTCCTGTTTACCAGGTTTAACTCAGGGTGTCAGATTCCAGAAACCACGGGAGCATTGCCTCTGTGCCCTACGAGTTTGGCAGCTTCAGTCTGACATTTGGTGCTTGAACCATTTTGAGACTGTTTTTACACGTAGTCTGAGGCAGGGGTGGATGATGGATGGTTCATCTTCACTGTCAGCCTGGATGCACTTGGAATCACCTGGGAGACACACCTCTGGGTGAGTCCGTGAGGGAAGGTTTGTCTGAGAAGACTCACCCTCCATGCTGGTGGCACCATCCCAGGGACTGGGGTCAGCATTTGTCTCTCTCTGCTTCCTGACTGTGACACATTGTGACCTGCTGGTTCATACTCCTGCCACCNCCTTCACAACCTGACAGACTGAAACCTCCCTTTTGTCTGTTCTGTCAGGTTCCTAGTCANGGCAGTGAGGAACTGGCACCAGCTTCAGCAGCAGCGTTCTGCACACTCGTGTCTGTCTCTGGCACCATCTTGCCGCCAGTCCTTCCCAGCAGGTGGTTGAAAGGGTGGTTCCTGGGGTCTCTGCTCCGCATGGCCGAGGTCCTTGTCTTCCTGTCAGGACTTTACTATTTCAACTTTCCCTTTCTCCTTCTTCCTCCTCCCCCTGGTTGGTTTGTTTGTTTGGGTTTTTTTATTTGTTTTTGAGACAGGATCTCACTGTGTAGCCCTAGCTAGATTGGAACTTGTTATGTAGATCAGGCTGGCCTCCAATTCACAGAGTGAGTGCTGGGATTAAAGCTGTGCACGACCAGACCTGGCCTAGAATCCTTTCTTCTTTTAAAAAGATGTGATTGCTCCTTTTATCTTGACAGTGCACACCTTACACCACTTCAACTTGTGTGTGTATATGTGTGTGTATGGTGTGTGTGTGTGTGTGTGTGTGTGGTGTTTGTGTGTGTGTGGTATTTGTGTGTGTGTGTGTGTGGTGTGTGTGTGTGTGGTGTTTGTGTGTGTGTGTGTGTATTGGGTTTATATGTGTTGTGTATATGTGGTGTATGTGTGTGTGTGTA
>LZPO01030507.1:1166569-1178409 GCA_001675575.1 Neotoma lepida
TGGTGCTAGGCAATCACCCACAACCTAAGCTATAAGGGGAAGCTCTCTCTCTAGTTTTGGACAAAGTATCCTCCCTACTTATTGGTGCTTCGTGAGGGAGATCTAGTGGATGTGGAGTCCGTATCCTCTGTATCTGAGTGGGGGACAGCAAGGAAACAGAGCTTAAAGTGGTTCAGTGCCATCCATGTCTTATTAAGACAGANGTGCATTCCTCAGGGAGTTAGTGTGTCCTGGGGGCCTGCAGGGACTTCCCACATGCACCCTGGATGTTGGGAGCGGAAGGTGTGTCCTGGGAAGGTTTGGTGCCCTTGTGATAACACAGCAGGACTGGGCAGGTGTGGTGCCCTTGTGGTAACACAGCAGGACTCTCCCCAACAAGGAATGGTGGAGCAGCTACAGGGTCAGAGTTGGAAATACGACACCCCTGCAGCCCAGATGTCAGGGAGGGCCCACAAGACCACACACATACCTGCCTACTCATACAGGAGCCACTACTCAATAGACATCTGCTGGTGCCCCCAGGCCTCCCCTGATGCTGATGGTCTGANGATCAGAGTTCTAGAATTCTCCATCCTCACTGGGACACTGGGCAAGGGGAGCAGAGGGCTTTCTTCAGTGGAGACATGATATTTGGGAGCAGGAAGCTGAGGATAGGGCCTGAGAAGGGTCCTGNGGGCACTCACTCCTGGAGCTGCAACATGGCAACAAAGACAGTCAGTTGGCAGTGACACAGTGGGGTGATGGCCCTTGGCCTCCTTGCTCTTCCCATACTGAACGCTATTTCCTATGACATCCTGTGCTGGCCACCCTTGCTTGCTGCCTGGCACAGTGTCTCTGGAGGGCTGCAGGGCCAGCCTGCTCTGCAGAGTGGGGACACCCTGAGTCCCTCCTTCTTGTTAACTCCCCACCCAGTTTATTACCATTTGCAGGTCTGACCAGCCCATAGAGGCGCCTGTGCTGGGATATGAGCTCCCTGGGGTGGGGACTGTCTGCTTAGTTCTCCACGGCACTCCCAGTGCCTAGACAGATAGCTGCAGAGTAAGCACCCTATAAAAGCACACCAAATGTTCCGGNTCTTACCAGGTGTCCTGGAATCACGGGGTGGGGGGTAGTGTGTGGGAGGAGTCGGGGAGTCCCAGAATGAGCCTCACCCTGAGGATGCGCTGGGTGAGCAGAAGTTGGTCATACCGAAAGACGAGGAAAGGTGTTGGGAGAAAGGGACAGAGTATGTGAGGACTTTGGAAAGTAGAGAGCAGGGAGGAAGGGAGGAAAGACAGCATGGGCTGAACTGACAGGACAAGGCCCGGTAAGTGGATAGAAAGACTTCTCATAAACTGACTGAGGAGCTGGGTCCTGCCCTGTCTGTCTGACCCTGAAGTTAATGGGCGATCTCTTGGGAGCTACAGCAGACACCACCCACCATATACAGAAATGGCTGCCCACATGCCCAGGCTGTGCCATCTAGAGTGCCATACTGCCCCCTCTGACACCCAGAAAGTGTCCTTCACTCACCCCTGAGAGTTAGTTTCCTCTACTCCAGGTGGCCTGAGGCCCTGGCTGGCATTCTGAGGCAGCATTGCGGTCAGTGTTTTCCAGGGGTTTCTAAACCTTAGCACTTAAAAAACATCAATATTTAAAGAAATCCCCATCCACCCATCAGTGGAAACCTCAACAGCCTGTTCTTAGATTGTTCCCTGAGGCTCAGCAAGGCACAGATGCTGACTTGGTCGTGCAATGCTCATGGCCACCCATCCGTCCGTCCATCCATCCATCCGTCCGTCCGTCCATCCATCCATCCATCCATCCATCCATCCATCCGTCCGTCCGTCCATCATCCACATGTCTCTCATCTATCCACACATCCCTCACCCATCCATCCAGCCATGCATCCCCATTTATCTACCCACCCATACTGCCCTCACAGAAATACAAGCTCATTTGCCCACCCACTGATATATCTACCCACCCATCCATCCACCTATTCATCCATCCCCCCATATACCCATACATCCACCCACCCTTCCACCCATCCACTTTTCCATTTATGCATTCACCCACTTATCCATCTACTCATCCATCCATTCATCCATTTGGAAATCCATCCATCCTCGGTGGCTGTGAGCACAGTGACCAGTTGTGTAGGGAGGGCAATCAGCAGGCCATCGTACTTCATTCATTTCCACCTAGGTCAGGCATCAGGAAGGACAGAGGGTTTACAATAGAGTGACTCATGCTAGGGTCACAACAGGCTCACTGGGGGATCAGATTTNCTTTAACTGGGACCATAAGGATGAGTAGGCATGTGTCGGGCACAACCTCGTGGGCTATATTTTGGGTGGAAGAACCAGACAGTGCAGTGGCTCTGTGGCAGGAAAGTCCTGGCTTTCCTGAGCAGCAGGTGGCTCAGGGAAAGAGAGACCATGGAGCTGAGTGGGGCCAGTCTGCAAGGCCACATTATAGGACTACAGCCTCCCTCAGTGAGACCAAGTTTCCAGAGCATACTCAAGGTCCTGGGTTCAATGCCTAGTGGTGAATAAAATGACACATGACAGTTTAGACAAGATGAAGCAGGCTAGAATCTGATTTGGACTTTGTTTTTTATGTGTGTGTGTGTGTGTGTGTGTGTGTGTGTGTGTACCTGTGGAGGCAAGGCTGATGTCCAGAATCATCCTCCATCCCTCTTCTTCCCTCTTATTCTTTGAGGCAGGCTCTCTCGTCAAACCCAAACAGGAGCTCAACAAGACATCTAGTCTTGCTAGCTGGCTTGCTCTGGAGATCCTGTCTCCACCTTCTGAAGAGAGAATCACAAGCAGGCTGCCATGCTCTCTTGGCATTTATGTGGGTTCTAGAATTCTGAACTCAGGTCTTCCGCTTTCATGGCAAGTGCTTTACTCAATAAGCCATCTTCCCAGCCACATATTTGGACTTTTGTAAGAAAGTTTTGTATGGAATATACAGGCTAAACAGAGTGTGAGCCTCCTAAAAGGTTGCAGATGAGTCTGGTCGGCTATCACAGGGCGGCACAGATGACGTCTAACAGAAGATGGTCGTCATTGACTCACATCGAGGGTTCTCTGCAGTGGCTTCCTAGGCTTCAGTTCTTATCAGCTCACCCAAGTACATGCCAGTTCACACCAGCCTCGGGACTCACATCCACTCACAGAGCTGGCCTTCACTGCCCTGTCTTCAGATAGGCCTGGAAGGAAGAATCTCAGCAGTCTTTGGCATCCACTGAACCTACTGATTTGGTCCCCTCTGTCACCGAGTGCTGGCCCATCTCAGCACCTTGGATAGTCTAGCACAGGGTTCTGGCTTTTGGCTCCCTATGGTCACACTGTCTGGTATCCTGTGTGACCAATGGCAGAACATCCTTAGTCTTTTCTACCAGCCCACCCAGCTACANCAGAGACCTGGAGGCCTCAGTGAAGAGGGTGTGATCCTGGCTGCTATGTCTGATCCAGGGCAAGGTAGGGATGGAGGCCAGAGGGTGGGAGCTGTCCTGGCAGGCTGGTGGGACCAGGACATACCAATTAGGCTGCTGTAGACATGTCAAGCCAAGTCTTTTGATGAATTTTCTGGTACAATGAATGCATCTAGTTGGGGGACCCTCTCCCCAAATGAATACAAACGCCTAGGATGACAACTGATATTGAGACACTGAGGTTCCTGGCCAGCCCTCTCCAGGGGTAGGGGGCACTTCCTGTCTGTAGGAAGCCCTCTGACCCCTTCTCCCTGGCTACTAGATGTTCTTGTNATTGGGAGTGTCTGTTCACACTTAGTGTTGCCCCTACTCTGCTTCCCAGGACCCCTACCACCAGCCACCTGGCAGAAGCACAGTCAACTGTCCCCCAGCTCTGGACATGAACCATGTCCCTTCCTGAAGGTACCTTGGAGCCTCCTCCAACCCTAGCCAAGGTGGAAGTGCCCGCAGAGGAAGGCAGCCCTCTCCTGTGGGCTGCTATACCCCCATAAGCACCATCTTTTTCAACTTTGAGGGCACCTAGACGGTGTCCTTTGGACCAGTTTAACCTGGCCACTGCACTCAAAACCTCAGCCAGCTAGATCCCNCAGAGCCCTTCCTGACAGCCTACTATCACACAGATGCCTAGGGACACAAGGCTGGGCAAGGGGATGCTGTAGTGCATACTTGGGGAGGGGCAAGAGGAAACTTCTCCATCAAGCTATATTTGAGCAGAGGCCCAGAGGCAGAAATCAAACCAACACAGAAACAGTCACAATTCTGCAGGTACCAACAGGTTTGCAGAAACAAGAGGCCAAGAGTAAGCTGCCAGGGAGGCCAAGTAATGAGCACCGTTGATNTCCTCACATGTCATCATCGATGTCCCTCATCCTGCCATTCTTGGCTCTTGGCAGAGGGCTGATGCCAAGATATCACCAAGGAAACTGGAGACCATTTTTTGGAGAAATAAAATGACTTAGCCAAAGGCACTCAGTCACCGAGACTGGGTGGGGATGTGACCTTCACCATCCCAGAGCCCAAGATGTCCAATTCATCTTTCCCCACAGAATTGACCCAGGAAAGGAAAGCCACTGGCCTGTAGAAAGGTACTGGAAGGTGACAGAACTTTGGAACATGCCACATGTAGCTGTCCCATGTAGACTGACCTTCACTGACTGGTACTGGTGTGACCCCACTATGCACCAGGGACCCCTGTGGCCTCAGGTCAAATTCCTGCCCTGACCCATATTCTGGCCCCACCCTCTTCTTTCTCTTTTGTGAGCTATATATAAATTTCGGTTTTTAGAATGAGGAGGGTTATTTTTAGCTCTGTTAAAAGGGATAAACAGAGACAGAATGGAAAATAAAGTATATTTTTAAATAAGCCAAGGGCTGGGTTCACAATCTCCCCGGAACCTGGGTCCATTTAAAACAGGTTTGTTATCTTTAATACGTCCACTTCCGAGACCTCCTCTATTTTCCCATGTTAATTGCCTGAGACAGCCCAGCAGGAAGACTCATTAAACATTGGTCCATGGCTTGGGGAGGCCTGGGAGCCACCCCTCACCCAGGAGGGCTCCAGAGATGGATGCAAGAGTCAGTGATGCCCAGCCTCTCAACATGAGCCTTGTGTGTCCAGCCTGGCTGGGATCCCCTTGGCTCCCCGTACCGTGGACACCGAAGTCAAGAGCGTGTGAACTGACTCTAGAGGCGTACATGGAGACTCTTAAACTCCAGCTGCAGTCCCATGAGGGCTTGCTTCCCAAATGCCAAATGTCAGAAAAAAGGAGCTAGCCTTCTTTCCTGCATCCTTCCCTTGGCATCTCTCTTCCAGGGATGCTCCCTAGGAGAGCAAGGCCAGAGACTGGAGAGCAAGGCCAGGGACTGGACCACGGTAGCCTTAGACGGAGAGATGCCCTCCCTCTAGGATTTGATAAGCTGGGTTCCTTTGATCCCTTTAGCCTGTTTATTTTAGCTGAAAACCCCCAATGGGGCAGGACCATGACCTCTCTGCTGCTGAGTCCCTGGCCCCCTCCCCAGGGCACAAAGCATGTGGCCAATGAACAGCTAGATACCTGGGTGTAACACCTGGCTCGAATGTATTCTCATTGGAGGACGTGGCAGGCAGAGAGACACCCATACCCCAGAATCTGTGAATATCCTAAATATTTGCATATTAGGAAAGGGACTCAAAGACAGAATGACAGAGTTGGCCCTGGCATAAGCTGACCAGAGCTGAGAGACAATCCTGGACTATGGGGGACCTCGTGTCAACACAGGGAGAGGAGAGGAAGCAAGAGGATCATAGACAGAAGGCAGAGATGAAGACTGAGTCAGTGGAGGGATGCCCTTGACTTGAAGATGGAAGAAAGAGCTTCATGCTGTACCAGTACCTCTGGAGATACGAAAGGAACAGACAGTGACCCTGACACAGCCTCCAAAAGAACCATTCCAGACACATCTTGGCCCATGGGAATGTGAGAGAACCTTGTATTGCTTTAAGTTACTAAGTGTCTGGCAATTTGTTACAGTGCAACAGAGCATTAGGAACTGGAAAAAAAAGCCGTACTAAATGCTTTGAGGTTTGCTAAGAGTCCAGCAGGCATTTGGAGCACTTGCTGTCTTTCAGTGTAGACCCACTTCCTAGGAATGCAGCATGTCACATGTCACATGTCAGACCCAGTCTCTATCCCTCAGAGCCCTTCAGTCAGAGGAGCCTGGGTTAAACCAAGCCAGAGTTCTCCACAGCACATNTTGGCAAAGGCCTCTCCCATGCGGATGGTACAGAGTCAGCCTCCTAAACTTAGATGACCCCGGACCTTTATGTTGGGCTGGGGGCCACTTCCTTTCCTCCCAGAGCTGGGGTTGGGTCTGGCAGATGCAGTGTCAAGCACTCACAATGTTGGCTTTGGTTCTGTTCTGGATTTGAAGTGGAAGCCACATGCTCAGACTGAGAGACGACCATCCAGGAAGAGCTNGGCTTATTTTAAGAAAAGTCAAATATTTAAACCATCACTACACAGCTTAAAATAATAAGGGCTCTCTGCTAATGAATTCACGTAGAACTTTATTTCCCAGAATCCTTTTGGGAGTGTGCCTGTCCCAGGGTGGCTGTTGGGCCGTCTGTGCTTTANTGTGGGATTGGGCAGNGGCTGTCTCAACGGGACTCACCTCCTCTATTCTCTAGGGCTTGGATTCTAACTAACAAAACAAAACAAGTAAAATGAAAAAATCCACCAATGGGTGTGTTTGTACACCCTTTGATCCCAGCACTTGGAAACCGAAGGCAAGAGGAACAGAAGTTTAAAGCTAGCCTGGGCTACATAGTGAGGCTATCCTGGGCTACATAAGACTGTTTAAAGACAAACACGAATTATACTAGATTCAGGCTCAGCTAGATCCAGGGTTCAGCACCTCAGAAGTCCCATCTGTGCCTGTCTCTGTACTCTGCTGTCCTTGGGGTGGGCTCACCCTCGGGAGGCCTTGGCCACTCTTAGCCTACACTGTGATCAATCTCAGACTGCAAAATGCTCTACCCCAGGCCCCTGTGATGGACTTCCATGGTTAGTGCTGATTGTCTAGATTTGTGTCTGTAGCCATTCCTAAAGTGATTGTGGTGGTTTAGCTGTGACCAGAAGAAGAGCCCGTGGTCACCCGGAGCAGGATGCTCTCTGTTTCTGAGACCTGGGGCCACAACTAAGCTGTGGTTC
Source organism: Neotoma lepida (assembly GCA_001675575.1). Classification (NCBI taxonomy): domain Eukaryota; kingdom Metazoa; phylum Chordata; class Mammalia; order Rodentia; family Cricetidae; genus Neotoma; species Neotoma lepida. The sequence goes on from LZPO01030507.1 coordinate 1,173,740, forward strand.
CTCAGGGACCATGNTTCCCAGCATCCACACGGCAGCTCACACCATCTGTACCTCCAGTTCCAGGGGATCCAGTGCCCTCTTCTGACCTTGTGGAGCATCAGTCATATACACAGTGCACAGACATTCATGCAGGCAAAACACCCATATACATATAATAGTAAAATAAAAANTTTTAAGTCAGAGAGGAACAGAGGAATCATACAGCTAAGAGAACCCCCACAGCCCAAACTCGCCATCCACCATGGAGGCTCCACATCCTGCCAGGGACTCTCAGAGCTCTGTCTACCTTTATCCTTGCAACTGCTCTTGATATTGGGGGTCACTGCCCGCCCTGTTCATCCTCATCCTAGCATCTTGTCCTGAATGGTCACTGCACAGAGTTCTAGGATTGTCCAGCAGCCTGCACAGGCCTGGGGTTTACTGCNTAAGCTGCCACCCTTGACAGAAGCACCCCTGTGGGAAATACATGCAGCTAATATGTAAATCCTCACCTGGCACAGTGTCTGCAGCACAGAACGAAGCAGACAAGGANGTTCTTAGTGCCTGTCGGGTTCAGGCCTGCAGGAGCTGGTGGCAGAGCCAGGGAGCAAGTGCAACAGGGTGATGCCGCAGCCAGCTTAGGCTGAACCCTGACAGCTGCCCTTCCTCCTGTAGCTGGTCACCTCCATTTAGAGATGGGGAAACTGAGTAATGTGCCCAAGGTCACACAGCTTCTGGGAAGTAGTTCTCTCTGTTAAGTGAATCTCCAGTTCCAGGCCCACTGTCTCTCCCACTACGAAGTGCCAAATTCGCTCTCCAGTGAGACCCCTCCAAGTGCTTGCAGGATAGTGCCTGCTCTCTGAAATGCCTTTTGTTGCTGTCTTCTTGGAAAGATACCCTACCCATCCCCAGCTTCAGGCTGCCCAAGCTCCCGAACCCAGCCACCAGGTCCTGCCCCCGCCACACCCCTCTGCTGCCTGCCACCATCAAGGCTGTGAGTGTGGGGGGTGCTTGACTCCAATGCTGAGAAGGACTGGGTGAGTTTGGGGACCAGAAAGTAGGCTGTCAGGAGGATGATGGCAGCAGAAGAGGTAGGTACAGACGTGTGCCCTATGAGACGCAAAGACACTCCTGGGCCAGGGAGGGTTTGCAAGAGTTTGCTGGTCTCTGCTTAGGAAATGGCTTCTGGGGACAGTGAGGAGGAAGCAAGGCCATGGGAGGGGGCATGTGGTCAAGGGTGATGATGAGTGTGAGAAGCAGATGTATTGAGGAGGTGTCTGAGAGTGAGAGNCACAGGTCCGTGGAGACGGGGTGGGAGATGGGTATCTGCCTGCATGGCTTCTGGGCCTCTAGCTGGGGCCTGGGTGACCCTGTGGGATTAGCAGCACCCACTTCCAGCACGTTCCAGTACAAGGTCAGTTTGACCCAGTCAGTTCACACAGGTGTGGAGGAGGCTGCCTGCTGCCCTTCCAGCTGGGCAGATGGTGCAAGGAGCACAAGGGAGAAAGATGAAAAAGAAGAAGGAGGAAGGGAGGGACAGGTAGAGAGGGAGGGAGAGAGGGAGGGACAGAAAGAGAGGGAGGGAGGGAGGGAAGNAAAGCGATTTCATGATTGTGTATCTGAAGTCTCTGGGCCTGAGGACCAAGGGCAGTGAGGAAAAACAATCTTGCTCCTTCCACATTCCTCTGTGAATCCAAGTAGCAGCTCCCTGAGGGCATCCCACATGGCTCAGTGGGTCCCAGTAGTTCCAGACAGGGGTTCTGTGCATCTCTTGGACCTGCNCTTATGCTGCCCCACTCAGTCTCTTGGCATCTTGCAAGGAACCTGCTCACCTCATCTTGCTGAAGAGACCTGAGTCATCTTCCCAGAGCTCAGAATACACGGCTAGGATTGGCTCCAGCCCGGATTTATGGTTCCTCTTAGACAAGATCACAGCAGGCATGATTCACTCCATACCTCAGTTGGTGTCTGTTCCTCTGTCCAGGAGGGTCTGGGAGGACACGAAGACAAATGCTTCCTTGATGTCCTCCAGAGTCCTTCCAAGGTCTTGGACACTGTGTTGAAAGAGAATGTCTGTCTTCTTGAGCCTAAGATGTCTGAGAGCAGAGGAAGGTTCTCCTCTGTGTGTGGTCTCACACCTAGCCCAGGGATGGTGCATGATAGACAGATAGTCACCAGTGCATGATGGATAAGCAGACAGGTGGGTGGATGGATGGATGGATGGATGAATGAGGGAGTGGATGGGTGGGCAGATGGATAAATGAATATGTGGGTGGTGGATGGATAGGTGGCTGAGTAGGTGGGTAGATGGACAGAGAGATGGATGGGTGGGTAAATGCATGCNTATATGCATGGGTGTGTAGGTAGATGAGTAGATNGATGGGTAGGTTGATGGCTGAATAGATGGATAGGAGTGTGGGTGGGTAAATGGGCAGGCAAATGGATAGATGAATGGATAGATGGGTTGGTGGATGGATGCATGCATTGATAGAGGTGTGGGTAGGTGGATGAGTGGTTTGGGTGGATGTGTGCTTTCATACGTGGATGTGTAGATGAGTAGATGGATGGGGTGAGTAGAGAGGTGAGTGCATTCATGTGTGGTAGAAGGTAGGAGCATCCAGGGGGANGCCCTGCCTTNTAGGAACTGTTATAGAGCAGGGGCTGGTGTCTGTCTATGTAGTTTTATAAAATGCAGCTGTGCTCAGGTGTTTACACACTGCCTGTGGCTGCCTTTGTAGCAGAGCTGAGTCCTTGTCGTATGTGGATTTGCTTCGCAGATGTGTGGCCAGCACAGTTGTACATGTTCCATGCTTAGACGGTGGCCCATCACCGCTGTAACCCTCTGCCCTAGAAGAAATTCTTACTAGTCCTTTAACCAAGTGTCTTAGTTAGGGTTTCAATTACTGTGATGAAACACTATGACCAAAGCGACTTGGGGAGGAAAGGGTTTATTTGGTTTACATTTCCATATCACTGTTCATTACTGGAAGAAGTCAGGACAGGAACTCAAACAGGGCAGGAACCTGGAGGCAGGAGCTGATGCAGAGGCCATGAGGAGTGCTGCTTACTCGCTTGCTCATCATGGCTTGCTCAGCCTGCTCTCTTATAGAACCCAGGACCACAAGCCCAGAGGTGGCACCAACCACCANGGTCTGGGCCCTCCACCATCAACCGCTAATTAAGAAAATGCCCTACAGGTTTGCCTACAGCCTGATTTTATGGGGGCATTTTCTTAATCGAGGCTCCCTCCTCTCAGGTGACTTTAGCTTGTGTCAAATTGACATAAAACTAGCCAGCACACCAAGAACCTGGATTTTTATCTCACAGAGCCTCATCGATTCCACCTCCATTTCTGCCTACTCAATCCACAGAGCCCGATGCACTCACTGTCGGCTTTTACAGCAAAAGCTGGCCAGTGTCTGCTCTAGAAATGAAGCAGACATTTGACTTGGGACAGTTCAAGGTAAAAAGGGTCACATGCCACCTGGGAGGAGCAACACAGAGTCTTAGGGACTTGTGGTGGGTCTGGGGAGGGGGGCAGAGCGTCACTCTGAGCTGAGGAACTCAGCAGTTGTTGTAGCCCTGGGACCAGTAATCTTCTGGAAACTTCCAGAAGAAACAACTGAGCAAAGTCTCCGAGGTCAGTTTGGATGCCACAGTGCAGGGAGGGAGAGCTGGCCTTTCTCCCGCCCTGTGCAATGCAAAGCGGGTCCAACCCAACATCAATTATTCATCCAAGAAGAGAGAGGAGCCAGTCCACATCGATTCCTCCTACCTTCCTGGCGTGTTTCTGTGGTGGTCACAAGCTGAGCTGGTCTTCCCTGCAGGATCAGACCCTGAGTGAGGCTTAAGGTGCTGCTTGTGCAGACAGACGGAGGGCACACCTCACATGGATCACGAATGGCACTCTGAGAGGTTAGCAGGGAGCCAGGACCATCTTCCAAACCCCAGACTGTCTGAAATGGCACAGTAATCTCCCCAAGGTGGGGGTGAGCTGGGCATGTAGGTGCTGCTGAGCCCAGGAACCCCATAGCTGCAGTGGCCTGGTGCTGGGAATTTATCTGCTTGGTAAATATTTGAATTGACAATAGATAGTTGTCTCTGCTTTCCAGACCAGGAAGGAGTGGCCCCACCTAAAGGCCCTGGGGTACATGGGAGCAAGCGTCCTGGTCCAGGTCTGTAAGAGGCTGGGGGTTTCTCTGGCAGCTCATAGCTACCACATTAGTACATCAGGAAGCTGGTATCAGGAGAAGAACCGGTGGCAGTCTGGCCTGCACCAGGGGCTTCCTCAAACATCTGCACCTTGCTATGATATTCCCCTGGGGTTCCAGAACCAAATGGCCACAAGCTGGGTTGCCTGAGACAAGTTTAGNTCTCACAATGAGAGACCACGGAGTGAAAGGCTAACCTCCCATGGAAGGGCCCATTGCAGTGCCCGTCCTCCATCTCTGGTTCCTAGAGTGCCTGCATTCCTTGGCCTGTGGCCCCATCCATGTCTCCACACACACACAGCCTCTGTCTGCTTGTCACTAGGCCTCCTTCTCCCTGTGACTCCCTCTCTGTGTCTCTCACAAGGACAAGTTGTCATTTGGTTTAGGGTCACTTAAGGATGATCTCATCTTAAAAATCCTTTATTATATCAGCAGTGACCCCAGCAGTGACCTCTTACTCCAACATGCTCACACTTACAG
>LZPO01030507.1:1220314-1238274 GCA_001675575.1 Neotoma lepida
GCCTGCCTCTGCCTCCCGAGTGCTGGGATTAAAGGCGTGCACCACCACCGCCCGGCTTAGCCATTTCTTGGATCAAGTGGCATCCCCTTTCTGGGCCTCAATTTTCCCAATCTGTTAATTGGGAGTGACCGTGAGACTTTCATCGTGAGTGGTGAGTGGGGTTAGGAAAGGAGTGCGGGGCCTGGCACATGGTAAGAAGTATTTTCCAAGGCTCCCAGGGTCTGGGCAGCAATAGTGGCCTGACCCTGTCACCACCAGGCAGGATCAGAACTCACGTCCACAAAGAGAAGGATAGGTGACTGGGGAAGTTAGAGGGCAGGGCAGCTATAGCCCCAGGATGTGGGTAGGGGCAGGAGCATCCATTTCCTGCCATCTCCAGTGACTAGAGGCAGACATGGAGCTCGGCACTGTGTCTGTGTGTGTGGTGGGGGTGTGAGGTGTGGTCGCAGTCCTAGGCTCCTTCACGAGATGAGGCTGTTGACCGGTTGATGGGAATCATAGGCCGGGAAACAAGCTGCCTCCATACCACCTCTGTGAGTTTCCTGGCAAAGTGTGGGGGGATAGATTTGGGGGTCAATCCAACTGACCTCTGAACCTAACCCTGGACCCCACAGTGTACAGCTGTCTAGAAAGCCAACCTGAAGACCCCTGGCTTTGAACTGTTTACCCTAATACTTGCAGTGTTTCCCCATAGTCTCCCCCCAAGGAAGAACTGGCCTCTTGCATGCTGCAATGCTGGGGTGCAGGCTGGATAGAATTATAACTCTCAATTCTGCAACCACATGTTGCTTTCTTTGGTCCCTGAAGGCCCGTGCCCCGTGGTGCTACTCTGAGGCTCTGTTGCCCCTCTGGCCCTATTCGTTCTCCAGAAGCATGCTTCTTTGGCTATGGATTCTGGATGTGTGTATGTGTGTACTCATGAGTATGCACAGCTTCATGTATGCGTGCATGCATGTGTGTGAAGGCCAAAAGACAACTTCAGCTGTTGTTCTTCACCCCTTGTTCTTTGACACACGTCTCTGATTGGCTAGCTGATTAGGCTAACCTGGCTGGGCAGCCGTCTCTGCTTTCCCAGGACTGGGATTACAAGTGGTCAAGCCACCATGCTCGACAGTATGGTTTCCGGGGATCAAACGCAGGTCCTCCAGCTGGCTTGCAAGCGCTTCCTGGCTGAGCCGTCTCCCCAGCCCTTCCCACCCTGGGAAGCTCATCCTAGGCTGGGGGAGGCAGGTGGCTTCAGGTAAACCCTGTCCCATTGTGGCTGCCATCTGAAGTTCTGTCTGTGCCAGGAACTCTGGCGCCAGCTGTTAGTCAGAAAGCTTGAGGTAGGCCACAGCCCATAAGCACCCCATGGGAGTCAGCAGATGTCCCCAAGCCCTCTGGGATGCCTCTGGCCCACACCAGTCCTCTAACCCTGCTTTCTTTGGGGGCATTATTTGCCAACACTGTGTCAGGATTTTTTTCTCAGTACGAGTCTTTTAATTTCTGGAAGTTCTGTTTGGGTCTTTCCCAAGTCGGCTGTGTCACTTTTTAATAGTTTCCTGTCCTTTGCAGACCTTCCTGTCTTAAAGTTTATGTCTTTAATTGAGGTGAGCGGGGCTGACCTGTCTGTCATCCATCTAATGAGCTCACATTCTCTAGCCAAGAGCACTGGCTTCTGTCTCTGTCATTTGTTGGTTCTCCCTAGCTGTATCCCTGGGTTGTTTACACCCAGTGGGCTCAGCTGTCTTTGTGCCCACCACAGACTTCCTGAAACACTGTCAGGTTCCCAGGGCCTGAGCTGACTGTGGTAGGAACTGCCTGGGCCACAGTCACAGGTGAAGCCATCGCACCTTCACGGGTGTTTATACTTCTCTTTCTCCTTGGTCTTCTCTTTGTCAATTTCCTTCTCCATGCTCTTTAGAGTGACTCAGAGTAGCAAGCATGCTCACGAGAATGTAGGATTGTTTGGTGGTGTCTGCCCATTTCCGGGGTGTAAATCCTCCTGTACCCTCCAGCTCTCCAGCAGCTACCTACCTACTGCCCTGGGGTCAGAAGAAAACAACTGTTCCTTTGCGGGGCNCATGAAAGGAGTCCTAGTCCTCATGGGAGGGTCTCTAGCCTGTTCCTTCCCACCGTGCCTGGGTGGCCATTGAAGCCAGTTCAAGACAGGCCTGGCTACCACCACAAGGTAGATTTTGCCACCCTCTGAAGACATGGTTCTAGTGTCCTCAATGGATCTGCATTTGCTGTCCTGGCATGCCTTGCAGCTCCCTGCCCTGGTGCCAGCTGTACACTGTGGGCATGCCAGCTAGCGGGCAATGCTTCCCCACCCAGGCCCCACACTAGTGATAACATATCCCAACCCCATGGGCCATGCCTCGCCCTCTGGGAGCTGTGTGGGTGGAGGAGCGGAGTGAGCATGGCAAGTGAGCACCAGATTGAGTTCCCATGCCACACCTGCTGCTCAAACATCTGGATCAAGTGTCTACAGATCTTCCCAGCCCCTACAAGGATATACCTGAGGCAGACCAGAAGGTCTGAGAGAAGGTGGGACTGGGCCAGATGCTGAGGCTGTCTCCATCTGGTACACAGTAGGCACTTACTAAAGACTGGCTCCTCCCTTTCCTCTGTCAATCACTCACTGAATATCCTGTGCCATGTGCAGCCAGCGGTCACAGGTGCACACCGAAGCAGAGCCATTATGTCTCAAGCTCACATCTGCACAGGCAGCCATTGCCAGTGGGGAAAGCCAGGTGGGAATNAGGGCATCAGGCAGAGGGNAGGTATAGTTGGGCGTTACTTTGACTACTACACAGGGCTTCAGGCACAAGGGTGAGGTGGTAGTGTCCTCAGCCACACGAACCTTTCACGGGACCTCTGTGGCTCTGTTTTTATTGTTGTTGTTTGTTTTGGTTTGGTCGTTTTCACATTTTCTTCCCCTCCTTTTTCTTCCTTCCTCTTTGGAGACAGGCTCTCGTGGCTAGCTTTGACCTTGCCATGTTGGTGAAGCTGCCTTGAACTCCTGACTCTCCTGCCCGTCTGGGGTTACAGACTTGTGCCACCTGTGAGGTCAGAGTTCTAGAGTTGCATTTGTTTGTTTGTTTTTGAGACAGTCTCACACTGTAGTCCAGGCTAGCCTGGAAGTCACTATGTAGCCCAGGCTGGCATCATGGGATACCTTTTGAACTCACAGCAGTCCTTCTGCTTCAATCTCTCAAGTGCTGAAGGTTCTGGAACCAGTTCTAGTGAGGTCAGAGTCCTTTCATTTGGGGCTCAGGATAGAAGCCTAACTCCTCAGCTGCACTCTATATNGGGCTAAGTGGCTTGACCTAACCCTCCCCACATCCTCTGGCTGGGGGCTTCTTGGAGACCTGTCCCTTCACAGATCCCTGTAGCCTGGCTAAGTTGTGTCCTCCCCGGGGCCTTATATCTGTGAGTTTGTGGTTTTAAATGTCTCGGCACAGAGATAGAACTTACCCTTTCACAGCCTTTGGCTGTGACTGAAGGGACCTGGCCATCCCCCAGGCTCCTCCTACTGTGGGAGGGCTGTGGGAGGGCTGGGTACCACGATTTTTAAAAACAACTTAGTGTATTTTTGCTAAATGGGTCCCACGACCCCTTCACCAACCAGATGTTTCCTTGGGAGAGACCCGGGCACTCACGTCAGCAGGGCCCGCTTTCCCAGGGATGCTGGGACTGCAAAGAATATTTTGGGTCTTAGCGTGCAGGCGAACACAACACAGAGATGAATCTTGGTCTATAGTGGAAAAGCTAGCCTCCACCACTCGTGGGCCACAACAGACATCTCTCCTGACTCAGGAGTGTCCCATGACATCAGCCTGTGAGTCAGTGGGGCTGGGGACTGTGTGACAGGGCTGGTCAAAGCAGGTGTGGCCTATCCTGCCTTGAAGTCAGGCTGAAGCTGTGCACAGCCCCTTTTGTCCCTTGTATTGACTTTGCCTGCAGGCCCAATGCTGGGGCTCGACTGCTAAGGGCACCAGAGCCCTCTGACTGCAAACCAGACCTCATATCACCTGCCTTATAGGTGAGGGAACAGGGTCCAGAGAAGTTAAGACACTTGCCATAGACCACACAAACCCATCCCATCTGCACCAGGGGCAGCAGAAGGACCGGGGATTTCCATCCTAAGACTCTGGGGTGCTTTCTCTATCCTGGGATGAAATCTTTCTCTTCAAAAAGGAAGATCAAGCCTGTGGCCAAAGCCCTCCATCCCTGGGCTCTGGCTTGAACTATCATGCTTGTTTGTTTGTGGTAGACTCTCCATTAGCTCAGGCTTGTGTGGCATTCCCTGTGAGGCTGAGGATGACCTTGAACTTCTGATTCTCCTGCCTCNACCTCTGGAGTGCTGAGATTACGGCATACAACACTCCACCCAGTTTATGGAGTACTGGGGCTTGAAGCCAGGGCCTCATGTGTGCTAGGCATGCACTTCATCAACTTTTGCCACACCCCCGTCATGATCTACCTCTTTCTGCCAGGTGCTCTGCCCTGCTGTGTCAGCTCCCAGAGGCACTGACTTCGTGACTTTAGGTCTGGACAAGTGTGTTTACTTCACCCACTTCTGATGATTGGTTGATTGATTGATTGGGTGAAACTCACCATGTAGTTCAGGATAGCAGAATAGCCTCAGAAACAATCTCGCTTCAGCATCCAAGAATTTTTTTTATTATAGGCCATCCTCAGATGACATTGGCTTGGTGGGTTTTGGCCATCAGCCTGCAGCACACCTGAGGGCTGGGCCACTCACTCAGCCTGTGATCCTGGGGGTGGAGGGGGCAGGCCACACTGGCTGCTCCATACCTCATGACAAGCTCCTTCAGGTCTCAGAATTATGGACCAGAGAGGTCTGTGGACCCTCAGGCTGAGCTCCAGTCTGCCATGAGAGGTCTTGTGAAAGATCTGGGCAAGATCCTGCATGTTTCTGTGACTAGGTAGACACTTGTCCCTTGACAAAGGGATTTTTCCAAGGAACATGTGTCTAGAGAGAACCAGGGGCCAGAGGTGACATTTCTGCCATTGGGGAAGCACAGCTTGGGTCTGAATTGGGTGGACCCTGCTAGCCAAGAGCTGGTAGGTTATGGGGACTTCTCCGAGAGCTTAAGTGTCTCCTCTGTAAGGAGATAGGCAATCATGCGTTTCATTTCCAGCTAGTGGTAGCAATCAGTTCTTACAAAGCCATTAACTTAGCTGTCAGTCAGTAGCCTTTGGGTTCCTTCCTGTCACTCAACAAAGAGACATGGCTTGTGGTGATAAAATACACTCACAAAAGTTTAAGGGGAAATGGGTTTATTTTGCTCACAATTCCAGGTTGCAGCCCATCCTTGTAGGGATGTCAAGGAAGCAGGAACTTGAAGCGACTGGTCACATCACATCCACAGTCCAGAGCAATGAGTTAATGCATGTGTGCTTACACTTAGCTCACTTTTCCCACTCTTACACAATCTAGGATCCCATGATTAGGGAATGGTGCCACCCACAGTGGGCAGGTCTTCCTATTCATCAAGACAGAAATTCATCCATCACAGAAACATGTCCCAGGCCAGCATGATGTTAGATTGTATCACACTTGTCCCAAGTTGAAGCAGCACTGTAGGGACTTGAACTCTTGGTGTCCCTGTGTTGGGCTTTCAGCTCTTTAAGGATAACAGTCATAAATACTCAGGGAAACTGGAGTTAGGCTACAATCAGAAGACTGTATAACCCCCACAGGAGCACCTGTTCAGTGAGCCTGAGAGCCCCAGGTCAAGGCTAAGGGGTATGGGCCTGGAATCATGAATGGTCCTCTGTTGTTACCAGGCTTTGGGAGGGGGCTCTCACTTAATTCCTGAAAATTTCCTAAGTGTTTTAACCCCTAAGCCCCCTCCTGGCTGTGACCTGGGGACCCCTGTATTCTTGCATAAAGTGTTATATGTAAGAAAGGTCCCTAGTACCCAGTGGTGGTGGCACATGCCTTTAGGCTCAGCACTCAAGAGGCAGAGGCAGGCAGATCTCTATGAGAGGCCAGCCTGGTCTACAGAGTGAGTTACAGGATAGTTGGGGCTACACAATAAAACCCTGTCTCAAAAAAAAGGTGGGGGGAGAAAGAAAAGAAAAGAAAGAGAAGAAAAGAAAGGTGGGCATTGTCAAGATGGGGCTGGTGCCAGACAAAGGCAGCCACAGCTCATCAGTCACAGCTGGGTACCAAGGGGAAAGGGGTCCCAGCTGCCAAACACTCTGACCAACAACCCTTTTTCTCTTTGTAGACCAAAATCCATGGTGTCGGATTCGTGAAGATCCATGCACCTTGGCATGTGCTCTGCAGGGAGGCTGAGTTTTTGAAACTGAAGATGCCCACGAAGAAGGTGGGTGGGAATGTTTATATTACAAAACACTAGTCTTGGTATGAGGACACCCAGAAGCAGAATCATCACCACAAGCTCCTAATCACATGGAAAAGGCAAGAGGGGCTGAGGACACAGAGGATAATTCCTATCCATCGTGATGCATCCGACCCTGCCGGGGTGGTCTTTAGAGACTCTAGGCCAGGACTAGATAGATACCTTAGCAGTTATGCTGCTCTTGTAAGAGGACTGGAGTTCAGCTCCCAAGACCACATAGAGCCCCTCACAACTACCTGTAAAGTCAGTTCCTGGGGATTCAGCGCCCTCTTCTGGCCTTTGCAGGTACCTGTACACAAATGCACATAAACACACAGGCACACACACAATCTTAAAAAAAAAAACAAAAGAGCAACACCTAAGACCACACCCCACCAGGACACCAGGAGAAGGTCCAGGCAGAAAAGCTGCCCACTCTGTCCCAGGAATTTGACCTGAACAAATATAGTTCGGCTTGGGGGCCCTGCTTCTTTGATGCTTGTGGGGTCTCAGATAATTTATCAGATTCAATTTAATTACATTTTCTAGCTTGCTGGGATTTTTCCTTTTAATCTCTGAAAACTTTATGGCTGAAGAGCAGCCTGCCAGGGAAGCTGGGCTGAAAGTCCATATTTATGTGTGTGGGTGGAAGAGAGAAGTCCAGTCGGCTTCTCAGATCCAACGAAGCCGCTTGGATTACAGCTTTGGAAACAAAAGAGACATTTGGGGCAAATGTTTTCTAGAATGTGTTATAATTGAGCTCTTGGCCCAACTCTCCTAAAATGCTGGATTCTTTGGGTAAGCCTGAAACAGAGCAGATGGGGGCACACTGACTCCCCGGGTGCTCTGTTCCCAGGAAGGACTAGATCACTGTGGAGTATTTTTTTGACCATCCGAGAATAGGATGACTTAGTCACTTTACACATTACCCTGACAAAAGCAGCTTAATAAAGAAAGAATTTATTTGCCTCCCAGTTTAGGGAGCTACAGAGCGTAATGGTATGGAAGGCATGGAGCAGGAGTGGGGGACAGCTGGGCATGTTGCATCCGTAACCGAGAAGCAGAGAGAAGAACACTGATGCTCAGCTCACTGTCTCCTTTGTATTCGGTCTGGGACCCCAGCCCATGGGTTGATGCCATCCACATTCAGAGTGGGTCTCCCCTCAGTTAACCCAGTCTAGAAACTTCCTCACAGACACGCCCAGAGGCTTGTTTTCATGGTGATTCTAAATCGTATTGAGCTGACAAGAAATATTAGCCAGCTGTCACAAAAGTCATTGCTCAGGAGAGTGACTCATGTCCCGGCCTGGTCTTGCCCACAGGTGTACCACATCAGTGAGACCCGAGGCATCCTGAAAACCATCAACTCAGTATTGCAGAAGATCACAGACCCCATCCAGCCCAAGGTGGCTGAGCACAGACCGCAGACCACAAAGAGACTCTCCTACCCCTTCTCCCGGGAGAAGCAGCACCTGTGAGTCAGAAGTACAGGTTGACCCAGTTCCCCCCAAAACAGAGGAACATGTTCTTATAGTACTTTGTAACTGTTGAGCCCAGAAGAGGCCGAGGAAGCAACTTCTAAGGGCCTTGGTCACAGAGGAAACAGGGATTGAGGAGTCTTGCCTGGCTTGGTAATGCTTAGGGAAAACTGCCTGGGCCTTGGCTAGAGCAAAGCTCTAGGCTACCCAACCCTAGCTTTGTCCCTCTGAGCACTGGTTCCTTGACATGAAACCTCAGCAGCCCCTGGAGCAGCTGGTGAGGCAGCAATCGATTGATCAAGAAGCCTCCCTCAAGGGAGTCCCGAGGCCCTGGGGATCCACAGCTAGTATTGTGTTGCCTGGCAGTGCTGAGTCTGTTCTGGAACCTTCCATCCTCCCTGTTCCCAAGGGGCTGTGGTGCATAGCCACCTGGCTCAGGTGCAGCAGTTGCTAGGCCTCCCCAGGCCTGGCCTCACTGGCAGAAGTGGGAGAAAAGGCTTGGGTACCTGGAACTCAGGCAGTTTGGATGGCAAGGCTCAGGAGCAGGTGGCTTTGGAGTGCTGTGGCCTTGAGGATGGCCAGGGGGCAAGGAGCATGCACCCANACTTTAGCTCAGAACAGAGGCCTCTGCTTTGCAAAGATAGTGGTGGCTTCGGGGCAGCCACGTGCTGGCCTGACTACACTGGCCAGTCTTTGGCGGACTGGACACGCTGCCCTCTGCCAGCTCAGGGGCATGAGAGGGCCACACCTATTATCCAAACTCATTTCCAGCTCATTTCCACCCTCTTCTCCACTAAGCACCCTAGGGAATGGTGACTTCAGAGCTATTCCTGTGCCCCAGAAACCTCAGGCAATCTGTGTGGCCCAGAACACCTGGATGCAAACCATCTCCAGGGAGAGTGTCCTCAAAGCCAAAACCATCATGTGGAGGGATGACACTGTCCCTGTTCCCTTGACACTGAAACAGGGGCTTGAAAGACTGTCTTCCCGGGGTTTTAATTTCCTCAAAACCAGGCTTGGCTGAGCATGGTCACACACGCCTTCCATCCCAGTGCTAAGGAGGTGGAGGCAGGAGGATGAGGCCATCCTCAGCTACACAGTTAATTGGAGACCAGCCTGGGCTACGGGAGACTTTGTCTCCAACAAAACAAAACAACACTGAAGCTGGAGGGTACCCTCAGTTCCCTTCCCAGCCACGGAGGTCTCTGAACCTCCCACACTGGGCTGACAAGACCAGCTAACGCCATTCCCTGGGGACACAGGGACTTGTGCCTGCTATGAGCATAGTTAGGCCCCTCATGGTCACTGTTATTGGAAAAAGGATGAGTTCCCAGGCTTGGAGCCTACAGCAGTCACCTTGTCTCCTTCTGTTCCTGCAGATTCGACCTGACTGACAGGGACTCTTTTTTCGACAGCAAAACCCGGAGCACAATAGTGAGTAGGCGTCCTGGAATTGTCTCATCAGAGGGTGCCCTGGGGACCCCGGTGATCATTTCATTTCTCTGAAATTCCTCGGGGTGGAAGCTGGCTCTAATTGCCTGTGACAAAAATAATTAGAATAATGAATCAGGAGGGCAGTGGGTGGCCCAGGGGAGGGAGGCCCTGGCTGCTCAGTTTGGAGGAGGAGCGTGAGAAGGAACTAAGCTGCAGGAAGCTGGGGGAGGGGACCTCCAGGCCGAGCTCCAAGCCTGCAGAGCCCCCCTGGTCACTCCATCCTGGTAGAGTTTGCAAGGGGCTTGGCTGAGGATGTCTGAGCAGGCCAGGCAGCCCAGCCTAGGCACACGCATTAGGATAACATCTCAAGGCCTTTGCCAGTGCAGCCAGCCTAGGTTACAATCTGACCATGCAGGCCACCCTGCCCTANTCAGGGCACTGGATTAGTGTTTATCCTTCAGCTGCCAATTTGACTGCCAGCCAAGCTGGGACTGTGCGTGGCACAGGACCCAATTTCTATCTAAACAAGAAATCGGCCTGGCAGCTAAGGCCTACTCTGCTCTCTTCTNCTGCCTAGAGCATCCAGCCTGGCTGGATCACAGTAAGGGCTGGGGGAAGGCCGCCCGTTTACCTTCTTGCAGCCGCCACCCTGCAGGAGGGTGGCCCGGGTCCTGTTGGTGAAGGAGACTCAGACCCAGGACAGGCAGATGTTTCCACCTGTTGCCTCTTCCCTTACCTGTGCCTGTAGGAGAGGTTCTCAAACCTGTGTCAGAACAAGACTGATTGTGGTTTGTCCCCCACGGGGGCAGGGTAGCACCCCCATCAGGGCAGTCCCATGGCACAGTGTGGTCCTGTTATCATTACTGTTTCTAATTTAATTTTTGCATGTTTATTAACTTACTTATTGGGGGTGGTGTATGTGGGNTACTTACCATGGTGTATGTGGTAGAGGTCGGGGACAACCCTAGGGAGCTGATTCTTTCCTTCTGGAGATTGAACTCAGATTGTCAAACTTGGCAGCAAGAACCTTTACCTGCTAAGCCATTTGGCCTGCCCACCATTGATTAATTTTGGCAATTCAATTTCATGGTAGTAGGCAACAAGGCCCTTGGGCAAAGTCATGGCCTCTTGTGGAATTGGTACTAGTGGGTTTGAGGGGTAGCCATATCCCCTCTTGACCTCCAAAGGAGTTGGGACTGGTCTCTTGGATGTCTGTCTCTTAGGAGAACCCCTCCATTTGACCCATACAGTGTCTCTTCCACATCACTGTAACAGCTATGTGCCCATGCTTCAGAATGTGTGTGCCTTGGATTTGCACATTTTTCAGGGTGTGAGATACCTCTAGAAGAACTTTTGCAAACACACTTTTGCTGTGAGGTGATTGAAGTGGGAGGGGCTTGANCAATTCTGACACCTCTTCCTGGTGATTAGCTGTGAGACTATTTAGTCTGCGGTTCCCCTGGGTGAATGCTGCTATTTGCACTGAGCCAGAGAGCCATTGCACTGAGGACAGCAGATGTGGAGAGCCATGACTCTGTTTGCTGCTGGAGGAAGGAAGGAGGGACACTGCCTCCCAGAGACCCTGGAAGCCAGTGTGTAGACCACCTCTGTGCTCCAAAGGGATTTGCTGATTCACAGATCTGCACATGGCTAGTCAGGTCTCATCTCATGGTTTAGGCCCAGGTATGACAGCTTCTTCCTCCACGCTGGCCACTTCTCTCCTGACACTGGGGTGGCTCCATGTACAAGCTATTTGGAGTCAGAGACCAGCAGCTTCCAAGAGACAAGAGCCCATTGTGCTCACTGAGATCTTAGACAGTAGTGGGCCTGTAGGCAGTGGGGAGCCATAAAAGGTTGTCAGGCAAGGTTTTTTATGTAATCAGCTGTGTCCACTCCCAGAGCTTGGCTGTGAGGAGTGGGTGAAAGGGGTGTGTGTAGTCACATGGTACAGATGGATGGATGTGGGTCATGTGGTAATAGAGGTAGATGGATGTGAGGTCACATGATGGAGGTGGATGGAATGAAGTCACATGGTGGACATGGATGTGGGTCACATGATGGTGATGATGATGGATGTAGGGTCACGAGAGTGGAGATGGATGAATGTGGGGTCATGGGTAGTAGAGGTGGATGGATGTTGAGTCATGGTGGTTGTCATGACTAAGTGAGTGGAAAGAAGGAAGAGATGGCTATGGAATAAGCAGAAAGTCATGACAAGTTAACCAGTTAGACGTAGAGGGTGACAGAGAGAGTCCTGGAGAGCAATTGAGTGGGGATTTATTAAGCACCTGNAGTATGCTNTCTCCTGGAGGGAGGGAAGAAGTGTTGAGAGCATTGATCACAGGGCAAGTGGTGAAGGAGAGTAGGATAGCAATACAGGGTGGGGACAGAGCTGCTTCATAGACCTGTTAATGGGACCCTGAAACTGTGGGCATGGGTGCCTCTAACAGAGGCTGCAGGGGCAACTCAGAGCAAGAGGCTGGGGCTGCTGACAGGGGAGACCAAGGCGTAATGGCAGAGCCAGCTGGTGCAGGCCTAGAGGCCAATGGAGGGACACTGGTCTTGCCTGAGTGAACACAGCAAAGGGTTTGAATGTGATCAACATGCTTAGAAATCCTCATCTGTAGATCATGGACAGAGCTATGTCTGTGGCTCAGTTGGTAGAGTGCTTGCCTAGATGATAGGAGGCCCTGGGTTCAATCCCCAGCACCCCATAAACCAGGCATGTGGTGCACACCTGCAGTCCCAGCACTTAGGAGGGGAAAGCAGGAGGATCAGAAGTTTAAATTTGTCCTTGACAATAAATATGTTTGAGGCCAGCCTGGGCTACATGAGACCCTGTCTCAAAAGTGAAATGAAACTAGTTAGATCATGGCTCTTTATCAGCCTCAGGCAAACAAGACTCCTGAGCTAGGGCTCCTGAGACCTGGAAATATCAAGTACCCGAGGATAGCNCCTGGGACAGACGGGGGTTCGCAGGAGCCCATCACTAGTTGATGGAGGGCCGCTAAGTGATTTTGTTGGGTCAGTAGAGCTGACCAAGCAAAATATCTCATTAGTCGAAGAGATGTGAAGAGGGATGGGGNCTCATCATAGGAGCTTCTTTCCTGGTGCCAGTGTGGTAGGAGTCTTGAGATTCAGCTCCACACCTGGCCCTCCTCCGGGCTCCCAACCCATAGAGAGCTGCATGCAGGCTCTCTGCTCCTGCTCTTGCCTCCACAAAGGGGCAGCAGGCAGCTGAAGGGCTCTGAGATGACTATTGTGTCTCCCACCCCACCCCCATCCCCTTAGTTCCTAGGAAGGTGCCCACTGCACATGGCTGGCACCTTGTGAGGCCAGAAGAATCAGTCCTGCTCTGGGAAGTGAAAGATGGGGATTCTCTGTGACCCCTATTTTACTCACCCTTGGGAGTCATCTGCTAGAGTCCCAAGCCCAGGACCCTCCTGATGCCCTGTGACTGTGGCCTTTGATTGGCCGAGCAGCAGAGTAATAACACCCCTTTTTGTCTCTCCCTCTGTACTAGGTCTATGAAATTCTGAAGAGAACAACTTGCACAAAGGCCAAGTACAGCATGGGTAAGGACACTCTGTGGACCTGAGGTCAGCGGCAGTTTCTGAGTGGCCGTCTTGCCTCTGAGCCCTCTCAGTGGGAGGTGGGCGTCTGGCTTGGGGCTTCCTCAAAGAGATTTGATTTAAGCCTATGTTGGTTCAGCCCTGTTGGTTCAGAACAGAGGGCTGGGAAATTGGCAGAAAAGCCATGCCAGGGTCCTGTTCCCAGTGGGGTTATAGCCAGGCGCTTTACACCCAGAGATGCTGTTCTCTTGGCTGAAGGTGTTTGTTGGTATAAAGACAGCTTCCTGCAGAGAGACCCTAAACCATGGAAAAGACACAGACAAAGGGACCCAACCCCTCTTTGATTATAAGTCCAGCAGGAAAGAATGACAGGGGTGTCCCTTGGGGACCACAGCCCAGTTCTGGGCCACTGGAAAGAGCAGCCCAAGGAAAGCAGTGGCCAAGCTATTGTGTGACTGGCTGAGATAGGCCAGGCTGCAGGGAGGATTCTGCCAGGACTCAGAGATTGCATGTAGCCTGACTTGTGTGGCCCACAGTTGGCCACAGGGACACTCTGAGATGCCCAACCCCATATCTTGATTCATTGGAGTTAGGGCCTCAGCCAGGAACTCAGGAATCCTGTCCCCATTGGCCTGGTCCCTTCAGACAGTGTGGACCTCCAGAATGAACATGTCTTGCACCCTGGGTGAGTAGAGGAGGAAGCAAACTCAGGGGCTTGTTTAAGTCACCGATGTCAGAACACAACTGTGACAAGGCTACCAGAAGTAGAAAGGGTGCATGACTCCAATCCAGGCACCATCAGGCCCCATCCATAGAAATAAATGTGGCTTCCATGAAGGTCTGTAGAACAGGGGCTGGATTGGAGCTGACCCCTATTCTAGCTTGACCCTGAGGTAGAGGGACTGGGTTGGTTCCCACCCATTTTTTTTTTTAACTTCCCTCGTATCCTTGCCTCTGCATGAAGGAGAGAGATCAGGGTGCCTTTGTAATGCCACTTCATGGTGGCACCTGGCCTGGGAGCTCTACTGACCAACAAAATCACTTAGTGGCCCTCCATCTACTAGTGATGGGCTCCTGCGAACCCCCGTCTGTCCCAGGGGCTATCCTCGGGTACTTGTGTTCTAGGGTAAGGAAACAGATAAGCTAGAATGCAGTCTCACAGACGGGGCTGGGGAAGCTCAAGTGATTAGGAGCCATGGTCATGGGAGGCCTCTCAGGTGAGGCAGAGAAGGCTTGAAGAAAGAAGGTTGGTAAGCCTGCTACACAAGCCCAAGCAAGGGCCCTGTGGCAACTCNACCCTGGTTGCATCCTGGGAAGGATGAGGAGGCCACAGGCCAGGATCCAGCCCCACACACATTTTGGATGTGAGGTGAACTTTCCACTTGTGAGCGTGGCTTCAGCCACATGCTCTCGCCACCTCTGGTTGTGATTCCTAAGTGTCCCTCAGGGCGCCTGGCTATTCGAGGTCACTGTCCAAGGAGATGGGCCTTGGTTAGGTTATTTTTCAAATGTTGTTGAGCCACGTTGCATAGAGTCAGCTTCCAGGCTGCTGAGAAAAGTTGACCCACAAGAGGTCACCTAGAAAGCCACTCTGCCAGGCAGGGGATTCTGGGGTAACAGTTGGAGGTCTGGGGGGACTAAGATCCAAGACATTGGTTCTGAGTGTGTCAAAACCAGAGCAGTTTCCCAGGATCCCCTGCTTCATGTCCAGGGTCTGCTCTCCTCTCCCTTTTCATAGCAGGTTCTGGAGCCAGGCACAGCATTCATGCCAGTAGACAGGTGTAGATGTGGCTGTTTTGATTTCTCCTAGGCCAGTGTGGGCTCTGGGCCCATCATCTTCTTCTGCCCTGAGCACTTGACTCTGAACCCTTTGCCTCCACCAGCTTTCTCTCCCCAAAATGTAGCTTTGACCCTTCCAGGCCCTTCTGTGTAACTAATAGCCAATGTGTAAACAGGGCAAGGAGAGGGAAGAAGGAAGGACTCTGCCCTTCTAAGTAAACGGCGGAAGTGTGGGAAATACGGTAAGAGCGGGGCCTCCTCTTCCGCTTCTCCCATCAACTTACAAGCTAATTCCAAATTGTATGTGTGTTTCCTGACACCATCAATTTCCCATCCGTCCATCTTCTCATGATCAGCTTCTCTGACCGCTCGGAGGCCATCTTTCCATCTGCAGGCTCTCCCTCAGGCCGGTGGGGGTAGCTGGCGAATCCGAGGTTTGGGGGTGACTGAACTGCTCCTGCCTCCTTCCTCAGGGACAGAACTTCCTCTTGGGGTGTGCTCTGCGTCTTCCTAACCCTACCAATCAAGCATGTTGAAATCATCTCTAGTGGATAGCTAACTGCCCTGCTGCGTTCTACCCGGGGAAGAACCCCAAGATGGTGACCGGGCTCTGGGTAGCCTGGTGCGTCTGGCTTTGAGCAGCATCCCTGTGAACCGGAGCACCTTGTGACGGCTCTGACTTCCAGCTACGGGGCAGCAGGCCTGCTGGTCCTTAACTTCTCTCTACCTCTGTTTTTAAGGCATCACCAGCCTTCTGGCCAACGGTGTATACTCAGCTGCGTACCCTCTGCACGATGTAAGTAACCTTCAGACATAGTTAATTTCTGCGTCATTTGACTCCCCCCCCTTCTTCAAGGGCCACCCCTCTTGGGAGCTCCAGTTATCCTGTGGTCACAGCTTCCTGCTTGCCCTTCTCTGTTCCCCTCAGTGGGAGCTGGAAAAGTCACACACAGAGCTGTCTTGGCTGGCAGAACAATCCCATGAAAACAGGGGCGACTGTGGGAGATGCCTGGCTGGCTTCCTCCATGCCTCGCAGCCAGCTGATCCACAGGGTGTTTGCCCTGGCTCCAGCTCTGCTGCCCCGGGCTCTGGCACTCACCAGGGCTCTGTATACAGCGAATGGCCAGCTTCCTGGGTTGAGTGTCCAAATCCAGCTGGCCTCTCTTTGACAAATTTAGCTTTTGCTGTGGCCAGGGATGAAGAGATGGGGCAAGATTGTCTCCTTATTGTCTTCATGGAAACAGGGATTAGGCTGTGGGGCCTGAGTAGTATGTGAGCCCCAGCAGAGGCTCCCTAGAACTTGCCAAATGTGGAGTGTAGCATGGACCAGGAACCCAGAGCAGGAGGGAAGGAGGACAGACCTGGGGCTTGGCAGACCCAGATCCCATGCTGGTTTCTCGCTTCCACTGGCCTTGAGCAGTCTGCTCAGAGACTTAGTGTCCTGGTAGGACTACTGTCTCTCTAACCAGATGTGGGTGTCAGANCAAGTACAGGCAAGAAACCACTTTCAGGAGGAGACAGGGTTGCTGAAATAGCACAGGACAGTAGACCATATGGGGGGCCTTGGAGGAGAGGCCACCCTAGGCTTATCTGTCGCCTCATCTTCCCTTCCCACTCCTAACTGGAANCTTCACTACACTGGGGTTTGGGGTCAATTGGCCCAGCACCTCCACTTTGTATGCCTTTGCATGTGCTGTTCTACTTGTCTGCCGGACACACTTTTCCCTGCCTCTTCTCTCCAGCACCCTTCATTTTTTTCTTCGCTGGCCTTCCAGTGCCCCTTATCCCACAGGGAGACGGCTGTCTGGCCACTGTGTGTGAGTGTGTGTGTATGTGTGTGTTGTGTGTGTGCAGTGTATGTATGTGTGGTGTGTGTATGTGTGGTGTGTGTGAGTGTGCGTGTGTGTGTGCGTGTGTGTGTGTGCGGTGTATGTATGTGTGGTGTGTGTATGTGTGGTGTGTGTGAGTGTGTGTGTGTGTGTGTGAGTGTATGTGTGTGTGTTGTGTTAGCTGTTAGTAGGACTCTGGCTCTCTGGTCTCCTCCTCAAGGGATATGTTGCCTTGTGAATATTTCCAGGCTCGGGCCCTAGAACCTTCAGGTCCTGACAGTACTCCTGGTCCCTCCCATGAAGTCCCTGCTCCACTGTTGAGCCCCCTTCTCTACAGGGTGCCATTGGGCTCCAGGATACAGCCTTGCCCAGCCTAGCTCTGCCCTGTCTTCTCTGGTGTAGCTGGGGTCTAGAAGCTAAAGTGTTTCTAGGCTGTAGTCTGCTTTGAGTTGGCTCTTTAAGTCTTAAAGGGAAAGAATGGGACATGTCTGAGAACCTACAACATGCCAAGCACTGATTACAGTGGAAACTTTATCTCTTTTAACCCAGTGAAGACACAGATTCAGAGAGGTTTAGTAACTTGCCTAAAGTCACATACTCCCTGTGAGGAACTGAATAAAGACCACTCATGGTTGGCACCCTGATGCACATCCCTAGTGGCACCATGTGTCTTCCTTCCCTGAAGATCAAATGCTCCATCTTCGCCAAGCAGACCTGTCATTGTTCCTTATGTAGCAGCCATATGAAGCCTATGTGGTGGCCGCACTTCCCACAGTAAAGAAGGGAAAACAGAGCCTTGTGGAACTCAGGCAGTTTGCCCAGAAACACAGCCTGGAATGGAAGCAGAGCCCAGAACCTCTGGACAATAAGGAACTTTCCACCCATAAACTTTGCAAACAACCAAGGAACACACATCCCATTAAGCACCAGGCTTACACTGAAACAGCTAGGGAAGCCAGGAGTGATGTCACACAGCTGCCATCTCATCACTCAGAAGGCTGAAGCAGGAGGATGGCAAGTTGGAGGCTAACCTGAGCTGCAGAGTAAGACCTCGTGGCAAAATACAAAATAAGCACGCTTTTAATCCCAGCACTTGAGAGGCAGAAGCAGGCGGATCTCTATGAGTTCAAGGCAAGCCTGGTTTGCGAGCTAGTTCTAGGACAGCCAAGGCTACACAAAGAAACCTTGTCTCAAAGAACAAACAAACAAAATACAAAGTAATTCTAGGGGAAGTAACTCACTCTGAAGCAAGTAACTGCTCTGCGCCCTTAAACAGAGGGCACGGATGGAGGATCGGTGAGGCTGGCACAGAGAGGGATTGGTGGCTGTGCTCACTGTACAGTGCTTGGTGCTTGCTTGTGTATTCTGCATCCACTTCCTGTCCTCCTCCCATGTACCTGTCTTCATTCCAGCTGGGGCATCCTCACCCTCTCCCCATCCCTGTGGACCGCTCTTTCTTTCACCTAATATCTCTAAGTGATGTGGGGCACCGAGGCCGGCTGGGTAGCC
>LZPO01030507.1:1260764-1276941 GCA_001675575.1 Neotoma lepida
TTTGGTAGCATTTGTTTTGACTGTGATGGGAGAGGGTTTGTTTTGTGTTTATTTATCTTTTGTTTGAGTTGCTGTGGTTGTGGTTTTTGGTCCCCTTGGTAAGAGCAAGGCTGAGCCCTTCCATAAACCTGTTGCTCACTTGCATGTCTCCTTTTGAGAATTCTCTTCACCTCATTCGCCCACTTGGTTTGAGTTTCTTTTTAATTGATTGATTGATTTGTATGTATGTGCTATGTGTTGTGTGAGTTTATGTGTCCTATGTACATGTGTGAGCCCTTGGAGCAGAAGAGGGCATCAGACCCTCCCCTGAAACTGGAGTTACAGATGGCTGTGAGGGGTCATGTGGGTGCTGGCTACTGAACCCAGGTCCTCTGTGAGAGCAGAAAGTGCTCTGAACCACTGAGCCATCTCTCCATTTCCCAGGTTTTGTTTCTTTTGTTTNCTTTATTTGAAACAAGAACTTCCACCGAAACCCAGGCTGTCCTAAAACTCATGGGGAGTCTCCAGCCTCATCCTTGCAAGTGCTGGAACGACAGACATGAGTCAACCATGCCTGTTCACCCTCTTCCAGCTCACTAGCCCAGACTGGCTTCAAACTCACTGCATAGACAAGGATGAACTTAAACTCCTGATCCTCCTGCCTCCACCTCCCGAGTGCTAGGATTACAGGAGTGATGTGCTGTACCCAGTTTGTACAGTGCTGGGACTGAATCCAGCCTCCCGAATGCTAGGCAAGCTCTTTGCCAACCCAGCTACACCCCCAGCCCATAATTTGCCCATTTTTAATCAGAGTTTTTCTCGTGAAGCCATCTGAATTCATTTCAGATGAGCAGCCTGCAGGCTATATGGACTGACATTCTGTCAGCCATCTCTTCACTCAGTTGTTTCTTTAGCTGTGTGGAAACTCTTTGATGTGATGTGCCACCCCCCCCATTTGTCTGTTGGTTTGTTGCTGCTGCTGCTGCTGCTGTTGTTTTCCTTGCATTGACATTTAAATTCTTGCCCTGTAGTCCTTAAAAGTCCTTCCCCAGAGAAATGTCCAGGCAGGTCTTTGAATAGCATCCGTGCCCCTGAGCCCCTCTCCTCCTCAGGTACTACATTTCCCAGGTTCCTTTGCNTTCCCACTTCCTAGAANGCTCAGCTTTAAATCTTGTCCAGGAGTAGGACTTAGTTTATTTTTATCTTGTGTAGATGAGTTTTTTGCCTGCACATCTATCTGTGAACCACATGTATGTCTGGTGCCCCCAGAGAACAAAAGAATGCATCAAGTCCCCTGGAACTGGTGTTACAGATGGTTGTGAGCTACTATGTAGACACTGGGAATTGAACCTGGATCCTCCGCAAGAGCAGCCAGTGCTCTTATCTGCTGAGCTGTCTTTCCAGCATGGCTTGAAGTAGTAAGAAAGAACATTAGGATGCTTCTCCCTTCTCCCTTTNTCCTGGGACAGCAGTGACAGTGGCCGTGTCCTCACGGCTCTGACTTCCACCAGGAAGCCCCCATCAGGATTCCCATCTGGGATGTCTTATTTCTATCTTGACACCCCCACTTACCAGATAAGCAGTTTGTGGCCTGTGAGCCTCAGTTTCCCCTTCTGTAAAATAGTGGGATATCCATACTGGCCAATACCTGCAAGGTTTCCCAGAGGCACACATTTTGCATGGCAGTTCTTGGCACAGCACCTTGCATGTGGTAGCCTGAGAATGTCAAGCTCTGATGACCTTGTGACTGCTGTCCAGCCCCTTGCCTCTGCTGACTTTCTGAGGGCAGTGTTCACAGCAGACATCAGCTGTCATGTCTGTCTTTACAAATTGTGTGTTCATAAAAATCACCTGTTCATCACTGAACACTGGAGAGCCCNTCTGGGTCAGGCACCTACTGAGAACTGTGGACAGAGGAGCTAGGCCTCCTTCCTGCCTCCAGATACCTGGAAAGGTCCCACGCATGGACAGGGATTGTCCTGGAAGGTGACAGGAACAGCACAGATGCAATTTTGGATTGGTCCTGAATAGTTTGATTTCATACAGCAATGTAATATCTGGGTAACTTTATAAAGCAAAGAGGTTCATTTTGACTCATGATGCTGGAGGTTAAAGGTCAAGAGCCTACCTCTGGGGATGGCCTTGTTGCTGGCAGCATCATAGGGCAGTGCAGGGCCTCACTTGGCAAGAGACAGGGAGCAATGTCTTCCCTCTTTTCACAGAGCCACAGGGCCTCATTCACCAGGCTCCATCCTTTGGCCCTATCTAAATTAATTGCCTCCTGAAGGNCCCACCTCTGAACTGAACAGTAGGATTAGCCTCCATTGTCTTCATAGCTCACAGTGGTGATCAGATTTCAACATTGAGTCTTGGGAGATGCTCCAGCCATATCTGCACCATAGATAGCATCCTGTGAGGGGTGAATATATCTTTTAAGATATATTCATTTATTTCACATGTATTCTTTTAAGATGTATTTATTTTATATGTAGTCGTGTATGCCNGAGTGTATGTACGTGTACCACATGGGTGCAGTACTTTTAGAGGCCAGAAGAGGACATCAGATCTCCTGGAACTGAGGTTACTGGTGGTTGTGACCACCATGTGGGTTCTGGAACTGAACTTGAGTCTTCTGCAAGAGCAGCCAGTGCTCTTAACCCCTGAACCATGTTTCTAGCCCTTGGCTGGTGTTTTCTGACACTGGATGTGGGGGGAGGGCAGGATGTCATCAGCTTCTCCTGGAGAAGGTGGCATTTGAACATTTGGTCTGTGTGGAATATAAATAACACAGATTTGGGTGGTCCACACCTGTGCACTCTGGAAGTAGAGGCAGGAAAATCAGGAGTTCAAGGCCAGCCTGGGATACTGCTCTAGTTTTCTATCTGTTGCTGTGATAAAACACCTTGACATAAGCAACATAGGGGAGCAAAGGATCAGTTTGTCTTACAGCTCCAGGTTACAGTCCATCACTGAGGGAAGCCACAGAGATGAGAGCTAGAGACAGCAGTCACAGGTCTCCCACAGTCAGGGCAGAGGGAATGACAGCAGCTCTGGTAGCTGCTGTCCTGGGGCTTGCTTTCAGCTAGCTTTCTTCACTTGTACAGTTTAAGGCCCAGCCCATAAAATAGTGCCACCCACATTCAGGGTGGGTTTTTGACAATCAAGACAATCTCCTACAGATATACCCACACACCGGTCTGAGCTACATGGTTGCTGGAGTGAGACTCCTTTCTTAAGTGATTCTAGATTGTGGCAAGATGACAGGTAGATGAACCACCAGAGTCATACAGCAAGTTCAATGCCAGCCTTGGGTACATGAGACCCTATCTCTANATAATAAATAACACAGGACACAGTGGCCAGTGGTGCACTCAGCAGACACACACAGGGGATGCCTACAGGGCTGGATGCTAGTGAGTGCTTAGCTAACCTTTACCTCAAAACTTTGTGCCCCAGGGTCCCTGAAAGCAATGAGCAAGATTACTAGAGACCTAGACTCAGACACTAGCCAGCCCACCCCTCTGCCTGGCTGAGTGACCTTGGCCGGAGTTTGTACCTGCCTCAGTTTCCTCGTCTGCAGAATGGGAAAGCAGTGGCCAGGCAGGGTCAATAAGAGAGCTGAACCCATTCACTTGTGTGTCTTTGGCCTTCATCAGCCAGTGGCATGTCACGGTNTTGTCCGGGGTGCTCACTGGCCCTAACTGCCTCCCACCATCCCACAGCTGCCACCTTCATGGAGCACTGGAAACGGAAGCAGATGAGACTCAACTACCGCTGGGACCTCACAGGCTTCGAGGAGGAGGAGGTGAGTGGCTGTGCCTGCCCTCCCCAAGGTCCCCTCTACCACCTCCTCTGGCTCACGTGGATGCCCCAGGTCCTGACTGGCCCTTGATCCCAGGCGCGGCTCCTGTGGCTCCTCCACTCATCACCCTGGTATTCCTTGGTTGCCAGGGCAACTGTTTTCCATCTGCCAGTGTTTTCTGTCTCCATGCTTCCAAAGACACAACACCCACGAGTGTGGGCTCGGGTGCTGGCCAGGGCTCCCCACACTGACCTCATCACATCTGGGGGTGTGGGGTGTGGGCAGGAAATCACTGCTGTCTACAGGCCGCCTTCCTCTCTGTGCTCCCTCCAAACCATCCCCCAGCCTGCAGTTAAGGGAGGTTGAGAAGCCCAGCAGATCCTTTACTAACTGGCTCACTACAAACATGGCNAGGTTCCAAAGAAGGGACGCTCAGTGGTAGATGGCCCTGGAGTCAGGGAAAATGAGTCTCCCCAAAGTCTGACTGCTGTCTCAGCAGGAATTCCCTGTTAGGGTGATTAAGAGGGACTGCCCCCANCCCTCCAAGAAGAGCAGAGGGGCTGTTCCCTGCACGTGCTGAGGCACGGCCATGGCCTGGTGCAGCATGCCATCTCACTTTGTAGCCCAGGCTGGCCTCACACATTTTGCAGTGCAGTCTTCAGGACCTGGCCTCCTGAGAGCTGGAGTTACAGAGCTGAGGCGCAGCTAGTGGCATATGTCTCTCCTATTCTTTCCTTTCCTTTCCCTTTCTTTCCTTTCCTTTTCCCTTTTCTTTTCTTTCTCCCTCTCTCCTGCTCGCCCCCCTCTCTCTCTCTGAGATGGTCACCTGTAGCTCAGGCTGGCCTCCAACTTGTTGCATAGTCAAGGATGACCTTGAGCTCCCGACCTTCCAGGCTCTACCTCTGGAGTATTGGTATTGCAGGCTGGGATGCTCTGGCACAGCTGGTTTATTCAATGCTGGAGATCTAGCCCATGGCCTTATGCTAGGCAAACACTCAACCATCTCAGCTACGTCACCAGTGCCTTTCCCATGCTTACTTTTTATGTGAGGTCCCTTTTGTGTTTTTGATGTGTTGCAACTCTCTGTCTCTCTGTCTGTTTCTGTCTCTGTCTCTTTGTCTCTCTCTCTCTCTTTCTCTCCTACTAGAACTTNAACCCAGGGCTTCACCACACTAGACAAGTGCTGCTACTGAGCCCCAGCTCTGTGCCCTTAAAAATTTCACGTAGCTCACACCCTCCCGAGCCCCAGTCTGTAGGTCACTCTTGGCCATGTGAAGACCTTCAGAGATCCCACTGTGGTTCCTGCTCCCTGCTGACAGCAGCTGGGGCAGTCAGGTCATGGTTGTAAGCCAGGCCTTTGGGACTACAGTCCCCAACTTCAACTGATCTGACACCACCATTGCTGTGTGACCTGGGGCATACTGGTTAGCATCTCTGTGCCCAGTGCCATTTCCTGCCCCACAGACACTGAGGAACAAGCCTGACTTGACCAGACTGGGGAGGTCTCTGCTGAGTCATAGTTGTGCCCAGGGCATAGAGATCTTATGAGAATTTCTCTAGCTGTAGCTGAGTCTCACCTGCCACCCACTTGTGTAACAGTGTCTGCCCTCTTCCACAGTGAGTCCATTTCACAAGTGACTGGTGTGCTATGTGCAGGGCAGGAGCTCTGGCCTGGGTGGGCCGTCTCCTTGGTTCTGTTTCCACGTTGACAATTCCAATAGAAGAAACACCAGCTGGGTCTTACTGTAATGGTAGCTTAGAAAACACTTCCAAGGTGTCCTGAGAGCAGAGGAGAGCNATTCACCACTCTCCACCTTGATCTCTCTGCCCCAAGATCCCTAAGGCTTGATTTCTAAGAGATATCTCTTAGGCCACTGGGCACACAACTCCAGTGGACGTAAGTGAGTCCCCCAAAGTGAGCTATCATGCCCTGTGGTTGACCACAGTCCTGGGGGACTGAATGGCCTCAGGTAAAGAGGTTGCCTCTACCCCCCTACACCCGACCCCGTGGTCTGAACCCCAGGTTGGATGGAAGCAGGAAGGAACCAGGTTACCATCATTTGTATGTCTCCACTGAATCTGAGAATTGTGGGAAGCTTGCAAAACCAGGATCTGGGAGCGGCAAACACCCAGACCCCTGTCCTGCAGGACACTGCTGTCATTCTGGCTCTGTGGATAAACAGCATCAGTAATGGCTCTTTCTGTTTTTGTCTTTATTCCCTGTTCCCCACAGGAAGCTGTCAAGGTTTGGAATATTTTTTGGTCACTCTGCCTTCCTCTAGCCTGTCTCTGGGGAGAGGGACCTTGGCACACATGCTCCTGTCTTTCCACCAGACGTCTCCTCGTGGCTCTCACCTGGGCTCTGCTTTCTCCCAGTCTCACCTAACCTGTTCTTTCCTTCCAGCACCTTCCGCTGACTTGCTCTGGGCGCCCCGAGGCCTGGCACCTCCAGCCTGCCTGCGCTTGCTGCCTCTCGCTATGTCTCTTTTGACCCCTGTGGCTACTCCACAGAAAGTTCCAGAGGGTCAGTTCACAGCTGGGTGTTCATTGCAGCCTGGCACAGCCAAGACCTCCTGCAGGACACAAAAGCCAGACCCTCTGGCCATTTCATTGAGCCGGGGCTCCTAACAAAGGGAGAGTCCTGGACCCAGATTCAGGCCAAGCACAGGGAGTTTGATGTTGAAAATGTGACAGCCAGCTGTGAACTGGTCCCCAGGGTCCCTGAGGCAAATACATGGACTCACATGGAAGGTGAGCTCAACACTAACACTTCCTCTCTTGACTCGCTGTCTTTCTTAGGATCATCCCAGAGCAGAGTACGAAGCCAGAGTCTTAGAGAAGTCACTGAGAAAAGAATCCAGGAACAAAGAGGTACAGGCTCTGCTGTTGACTTCCCACAGTGAGATGCTGGGAGTCTGAGGTGTGACCAGGGGTCAGCAAACACTGTGTGTCTGGGTATGACTAGGAGTCAACAAACATTGTGTGTCTGAGGTGTGAACAGGGGTCAGCAAATGCTTTGTGTCTAGATCTGACCATGGGTTAGTAAACATTGTGTGTCTATGTTGTGACCAGGGGTCAGCAAACAATGTGTCTGAGGTATGACCAGGGGTCAGTAAACACTGTGGATCTGAAGTATGACCAGGGGTCAGGTCAGCAAACACTGTGTCTATGTTGTGATCCTGGGTCAGTAAACACTGTGTCTATGTTGTGACCATGGGTCAGCAAACACTGTATGTCTGAGGTGTGACCATAGATCAGTAAACACTTTGTGTCTAGGTATGACTAGGGGTCAGCAAACATTATGTGTCCACAGTTTTAATCAGGGGTCGACAAACGTTGTGAGTTTGAGGTATGAC
Organism: Neotoma lepida; assembly: GCA_001675575.1. Classification (NCBI taxonomy): domain Eukaryota; kingdom Metazoa; phylum Chordata; class Mammalia; order Rodentia; family Cricetidae; genus Neotoma; species Neotoma lepida. Next base: position 1,267,902 of record LZPO01030507.1, read on the forward strand.
CAGGGGTCAGNAAACACTGTGAGTCTGAGGTGTGACCAGGGGTCAGCAAACAGCGTTATTCATCAGGTAGGACCAGGAATCAATAAATATTGAACACTTACCAGGTGTGACCAGGAGTCAGAAGAAACTATGTGTTCCCAGGTGTAGACAGGCGTCAACAAATACTGTGTGCTCTCTGCAGACCACTNCTCAGCTCAGATAGTAAATACTTTATACTGTGTAAGTCTGCACTACAGCTACTCAGCTCTGCCACTGTAGAGTGAACAGGGCTGTTGACAAAAGGTAAACAAGTATGCAAAACTGTGTTCCCATAAAACTTTATTTACAAAAACAGACCAGGGGGCAGTTTGGACCAAAGGGCCAGAACTAGCCCAGCCCTGCTCTAGACTGTCTCCTGATGTATTCCGAGAGTAACCTCAACTTCAGCAAACATGTCATACTAGGATCTGGTTTCTGGGAAGGCCCTGCCCCACCTTGTGAAACCTGTGTCCTGTGTTGAACAATGAATTGGGAGCATTTGTAGACCCAGATCCCTGAGCATCTTGTTTCTCTAGGACATAGGGAGTAGGGAAAAGATGTGAGTGTTGTGATGTGCTTCAGGCCACTGTCTTTTTATAATAAACTGTCCCAAGCCTCTTCTTCTGATGGGCGGCTTGTATGTGTGGCGTGCATNCTTGCACACCTCTAATTTTCACATAAAATGGGATAGACTAGGAACTCCAGGCTGTGGCTCCTCACTGAGGTCAGAGAAGGTCATCTTGGTGCTGGGCAGTACTAGGCAGTTGGAGGCTCATGATTTTCTTAATGCCTTTGTACCCTCAGTCTTTGGAGTGACTAGGACAAACCCTGGGCTCTTATCTTGTTATTGTGTCTCCGGCGCTGAGTTCATGGTACCAAGCACCCTGAGGGTTATAGTTGTCACCATTAAATGGAGGTGGGCACAGCAAAGGCTGCAGGAAGGTCAAGTGTAAGGCCCCATTCCTGTAGACAGGAAGGACCTCCCAGAACATCCCAAAGGGACTGAGTAGGACTCAAGGGTGCAAAAAGTAATCACAGCCAGGTGTAGTAGTGCACACTAATTCCAGCACTCAGGAGGCAGAGGCAAGCAGATCTTTGCCAGGCTGGTCGACACAGTGAGTTCTAGAACAGCCAGGGCTATACACTAAAACCATGTCTCAAAAGAAAGAAATTATATAAGCAAGCAGGTCACTTTCAAGTGTGTCCAGTGTTCTGACACTGAGGCACAACATTGTCATTTACAGAGCTGAGACAACTTTACAATCAAATTGCAAACAAAAGAGAAAAAAATCATAGTGTTTAAAGTTTACAGTTTTATGTTGGGCCCATCCATAGCTGTGGTAGGCCACATGCAGCCCAGGGGTTGGACACACTAGCCAGAAGCCTGAATTACCAGATCAGCTGAGCAGTTCTGTCTGTACACAGCCTGGTGGCCCCTGAGTGAGACCCTACAAGCCTCCATCCTGTCTCCAGGGCACCTCCCCAGATCTAAGCCCTGGTGGAGAAATCTCAGGAGTCAGCCTGAGCCTCCCAGAACTGTAGGACAGTGGCTCTCTGGTCACACATCTTAGATTGAAATGAGTGTCTCACTCATTCATAAAGCAGCAGAGGCTTGCGGCCGACACACGCCGCACCACACCCATCACTTCAGAGAACAGCAGCTGCTCACTCGGGCTCAGTTTCAGCCCCAGCTCTTGGATCATGAGAGAGCCACAAAAATGTTGGGAGGGTTGTTTTTGTTTGTTTGCTTTGTTTTGTTTTGTTTGTTTGTTTTTTGCAGGCTTCCAGGAGGGTGGTGGCCCTGAGCCTGTGGGCTTCATATGGCCACATTCTCTCTCCTGTATGCTGTGGCTCCCAGTGGCTGCTTTGCATTGATTTTCCCCAGTTATGGAGCAAAATTACTTCATGTGGTTTTTTTTTATATATTACATTTATTTGTATGTGCATGACATAGCACATGTGTGGAGATCAGAAGACAACTTTAGAGAGTCTGTTCTCTCCTTCCACAGTGTGGGTCCTGAGGTATTGAAATCAGGCCATCAGGCTTGGCCATAAAGCACTTTTACTGGCTGAGCCTTCTTGCTAGCCTATAGTTTTGTTTTTAAGACAAGGTCTATGTAGCCCAGGCTAGTCTCCATCTAGCTATGTAACTAAGGATGACCTTGAATTTCTAACCCTCTTGCCTCCATCTCCAGAGTGCTGGGATTACAGGCATGTGACACCACATCATGGTTTTTTGTTTGTTTGTTTGGGTTTGGGGAGGGGTTAATTTTTTGTTTTGTTTTTTTGAGATAGGATTTCTCTGTGTAGCTCTGGCTGTCCTGGAACTCACCTTGTAGACCAGGCTGGCCTCGAACTCACAGAGATCTGCCTGCCTCTGCCTCCCAAGTGCTGGGATTAAAGGCGTGTTTATGTGTTTATGTGCAGCCGGGGATCCAGTCTACCAACTGAGCTACAGCCCCAGCCCCATGAAATTAGTTTATTAAAACAGATCCACTACCGATTGGCACGTCAGCCTGTGCTTCTGGGTGTGTCCTCCTTCCTGTTGTTCCAGGATGGTGGTGGGGACAGATCTGTTTCCTGTGCTCTAAACCATGACACGATGCTGAGGGAGCCTATGGGGACTATACCTGGGTTCTTTATTCTAGAAACTTCTAGTTCCCCTTGCCCTGACCTTTAATTGAGTCTCTGTTGTGTGTTAACTTGTTTCAAATGCCCAGAGCTCTGGTCAGCCTTGGCAGAGGGTGCTCACAGGGAGAGTGAGCCCTTGCCTAGACTCATATCCCCATCCAAGATCAGCAGTACCCCACCCAGTTCCACCATCCAGTGCTCTCTTCCCCCTCCCCCCAGAAGCGCCGGGATGGTCCAGAAGAACCGACCAACAAGTGGAAGCAGAGGGTTAGGACAGCCATGGCAGGGGTGAAATTGGTACTTCTTCTCTGTTTGGGGGCAACTTGAACCTTGACACCATTTGCAGGCCTTCTTGGCCACTGTGTCTGTCCCTGGCCACCTCTGTGGTGTGTTCATGGAACATGCCCATCTGTGTCCCTTCCCCGCCTCCCACCTGCAGCCTGCCGTGTGTTGCGATGTCCCTGCATGGCTGTCAGGGATCCACAGGGAGCAGATGCAGCTTCGTGTGGGGCTCTGGAGACATGCTTGTCACGGGTGTCCACGACTGCTTCCTGTTTTCTCGTGAGTGTGCATGCAGACACTGCTGGAATGAGTGGCCTCCCATGTGACATCCGTGCCAGCATGCTGGGCTCCAGTGTGTGTTCTTATCTTTGAAAGCCCCTCCCCNACACGCTTGAAACTGCCCAGGCTAGTGACCAACTGCTCCCCAAGGTCCCTCCAGGCCAGCCAGCTCAGGGCCCAAGAGAGCCTCTGCGAGCTATGTGGCCTCAGGTCAACATGGCCTTACAGTGCTCTGAGGGCTGACGTGCAGTGCTAGCCACTTGTTCCAGCAAGTGCCTGCTCAGGCACTTGTTCCACCTGCTCAGCAAAAGCGGAAATAGCTATTATGGTCTGGGTAGCAAATGGGCCAACAGCTTAGGGCCTATAGCCCTGGACAGGAGAAAGAATAGAGGCTCAGATGTGGGCAGCTCCCTCTCAGGCCATGCAGTTCTTAGGGAGCAGTGGGCAATGCCATGCCCATGCACAGAGGAGGCCTAGCCTTCGAGGCCATTCCCTTCTCTGTCACTTCGTGACCCTGTTAAGGGACACCAGGCCCTATGTGCTTCCCCTTTCACTGGATTGTCATGTTTGCTTAGCACCTTCTAGAGGTTTCTCTGAGTTTTTGAGCATACTCCTATCCACCCAATGGGGTGGTTACCAGTAAGTGACCCCATGGTTTCTTGTTGCAGACAGACAAGGTGAAGCTGACCTGGAGGGACCGCTTCCCAGCCTATTTCACCAACCTTGTCTCCATCATCTTCATGGTAAGTTCTAGAGGTTGGAGGGGCTGCGAACCAGAGGTGCCCTGCACTCATCTTGGGACAAAGTGGCCCTGACTCCTGGGATAGAGAGGGAGTAGGGGGGACCCCCTCTTCCATCCCTAAGATGGGATGGGCTGGATTTGTGGTGGTCCTGGGGTATGTGATCTGACTCTGGTGACACACAGCCTTCACTAAGTGTGGGGTGGCTCACACTGGGATCTCCTCTGTACCCTTAAAACCAAACTGACCAATCTTAGAGAAATTTCACCAGATGCTCAGGCACTCTTGTAATCCCAGCACTCAAGAGACTGAAACAGGAGGATTGCTACAAGTTCAAGGCCAGCCTGGGCTACATAGTGAGGCTGTGTCTCAAAATAAAATCTAACAAAATTAAAGAGGAAGAACAGGACAAGTGGCTCTGAGCTGACTCAGATGACCCAGTAAATGTCCCATGGCTCTCAGGGAACTCCCATCCCCACTGATGTCACCAGACCTCTGCCTCAAACCACCTGTACCTTTCTCAATTTTCATGTGGCCGAGGCCACTTGTAGTCACCTTTTCTAGCCTGGAAGATTTTGATGGGATCCTGGCAGAGCCACCTAGCCTTTCAGCCCCAGAATCCCATCAACCACCTGCCCCGGGGCTTCACTGGATCATTCACTGAGTGACCCACTAATGACCCACTCAGTCTTCACAGCTAGACAGGCCCAACTCCACTCTGCTGCTGGTGAGGAAACAGGCCCAAAGGTTGTTCTTTGGAATGCCAGCCAGGAGGGGCAAAACCAGGAGCCTATTTCTTCATCTGCCCCAGGAGCCCCTAATTCCGTATGAGATGGATAGACAGCCTTGACCCAGGATGGGTTTCCTGGGCAGGGTGCCCCCCTCAGCTTTACCCACCCCGACCCCATATACTGTTGCACATCACTGGGGAACCCCAGCTGTCTTAGAGGATCCAGAAAGAGGCAGCTTCCTCAGTGGGGGTCCCCAGTCTGCTGTCCTTTCCCTGGAGAAGCCCGGGTTCTTTGCTTGGATTCAGTTTGACAGGTCTTGCTGCCCAGGCTGTCCCTGAGCTTCTGAACCTTGGCCTCTCAAGTACGTGGGACTCCAGACACACTCTCAGCCTCATTTTGAGGGTAACATGTTCCCTCAGGTGGTGAGACACAGCAAGAGAATGACACCCCAGCCCTCAGTCAGTGAAGGGCAAAGCTCAGGAGCTAAGAGACCACAGCAGCTCCACACAGTCCAGCTGTTCCTAGCAAAAGGACCAGGGAAGGTTAGGAAGAGGCTGCGTGGCCTAGGGCCGAGTGTGCCTAGAGGCACTGGCTCCTCTGGACCTCTTTCTGCTCATTCATCCTGGTTGCAACATAGCTACTCTACCTTCAACATCACTTCTACACTCCAGTAAGAAAAAGGAAAGGCTGCAAATAGGACACAAGGTGGACAGCAGAGGCTGCTTGTCTGTGAAGGGGGCTTCCTCAGAAGACCCCCCCCCACAATGTGTCTCATTTCTGCCACCTTCCCTGCAGAAAGGCTCAATAAAGAATACATGGTGATCTAGCAGAGGTAGGTGAGTGGAGCCAGGGTAGACAGGCATGGGTAAGAAATCAGCTGGCTGTCTTTTCCCAGAGGAGAATCCTGTCACGAGTCTGGCTCACGCGCTAAGGGAGATGCAGTTTTGTCCCTGACCCCAGAGTTCCAATCAGGCCACAGACATTGATGTCCCACATGTGCTGGTCCTGAAGACATTAGTATGCATGGCTAGTCAGAGGTGCAGGGCACGTGGCTTGTGGCTCCCTTGGAGGAGGGTGGAGGGTTGCCTCTGCTGAGTCACCTCAGACCCAGAGCCGTCCCAACCTCTGCATGCTGGCACAAGAGACGTCCTTATGGCTGGGAGGGGCCTCTTGGCAGGCCTGAGGGGTGTTCCGAGGAAAGCCCTCACTCCCTGGCACAGCTCAGGGAGTGGTGCTCAGGGAGTGGTATCCATGCCTTGTGCTTACAGGGCATAGTAGTGGCTGCAGATGGTTTCCTGGGCAGGGTGTTTCTCTGTTTAGTCATTAACAGATGTCTGAAAAGGCCGGATTTGGCCCATAGGGCACAGGCCAGGTCTTCTGAGGAGACCCCAAAGGCCATGTTCCCTAAGTGGGCAATATAGGGCAGCAGGGGCTGTGCCAGGAACCATGAGGGACCATGCCAGCAAGGACAAGANCTGCCCTACATCCAGGACACAGGGATATAAAGTCCAAAGCCTGTCTAGAGTAGCCAGAACCCACAGATAAGTGGCTGAAGCCCAGCTAGGCTCTGCTTTGTGAGCCTCAGACATGCCCACCCTCACCCATCAAGCTCTAGGGTGGGATGTCCACACCCTTGGGCTGGGCAGAGACTGGGTCTTACCCACGGACCTGTGCCAAAAGGAAAAGGAACCCAGACAGACAGACTTGCAGGCGGAACAAACCTGTCACTAGCTCCCCACCCATCTCTCAGGCACCACCAGTCTGCGTTCCATGGAATTTGTTGTAGCCTGAGATGGCTTTGGCTNGCTTTGGGGTCTGCTGTCATGGAAGAAGTAGAAGGCAGCGCCAAGAAAGCTGTGGGGAGGGGACCCTGACCATGCCCCAGCAGACCTGCAGGATGCCACCATCTGCCTGACCACAGTGGCTATGTGGGCTCCTAACTTGGCCCTGCACACCACCTAGAAGTCTACCCTCTCAGTCGCCCCAGGTTGGGAAAGAAGCATCTCTGGTAGCCAGCCTGCTCTAACACCTCCCAGTACGACCACTAGGATGTGGTTACGGTGTCCTGGGCTCTACTTGGCGGATAATGGAGGGGTAGTATATAGAGCTGGCAAACTTTAGGCTTGGATGGACCCACTGGTGAAGCCCAGTCCCAGAGCTGGGTCCCCTGACCCAGCCACACAACTTCTCTGATCCTTGGAGTACTCTCACTTTTGTCATGTTGTGTGGGTTGACTCCTGCAGAGCACCTGGCATCCGGTGGGTACCCCAGTAATTTCAGCTTTACCTCTGACGCAGAAAATTTGGGGCTTAGGAGTAGATGGGCAGGTTGAAGGGAGTTCTTTGCCTTCCCCGGCTGTTACCACTAAGCTTGTCCACGCCTGCCCTGCAGATCGCAGTGACATTTGCCATCGTGCTGGGAGTTATTATCTATAGAATCTCCACGGCTGCAGCCTTGGCCATGAANTCCTCCCCCTCAGTGCGGTCCAACATCCGGGTTACAGTCACGGCCACCGCTGTCATCATCAACCTGGTGGTCATCATTCTACTAGATGAGGTTTATGGCTGCATTGCCAGGTGGCTCACCAAGATCGGTGAGTACCGAGTGCAGGATGNTGCAGGATGGTGCGGGCAATATGGCCCTGACACAGGGCCAGCCTTGGAACAAGCAGCTTGGCCACCAGGCTCTGGCTGGTGCTGACTGCCCCTGGCCTGGCCTGTCTGTGAGTGGTTACTGTGTCTTTCCTCAGAGGTCCCAAAGACAGAGAAGAGCTTTGAAGAGAGGCTAACCTTTAAAGCCTTCCTGCTCAAGTTCGTGAACTCCTACACTCCCATCTTCTACGTCGCCTTCTTCAAAGGCCGGTAGGAACCCCTCAACCCTGGTTCCAATGCCTCCTCCACTCTGGTAAAAGGCTCTGTCCTACCTTGTCCTTCCTGATGGTGGGAGGCCCCCACAGCCCAGGGAAAACAGGAAGTATGATGTTCTAGGGAGNGCTGGCTTCAGCTGNGGTGGTAGAGCAGAGGGGAGACCCTAGCAGACCCCAGTCAGTGTGGACCCCTGCAATAGACCCCAGACAACAGCTAAGAGAGCAACCTCTGATAGTGCCCTCAACAGACCAGGTGGCACCAAGTGAGTGAAGGTGGCTTATAGGTGTGCACACTGAGAGCCAGCCAGGGAAGGAGGGAGCCTGTGCAAAATCCCTGGTGGCTCTGACTGGGAATCTGCAGAAGCACAGNCCCTTTGGGTGGCATCTCCTGGGGGCTGAGTCCAGCTCCTCCCTAACCACTACCCCAACCATCCCAGGTTTGTTGGACGGCCCGGNGACTACGTGTACATCTTCCGCTCTTTCCGGATGGAGGAGGTAACGTATCACCTCCCCTTCCCAGCAGCCTTCTGCTTAGCTTCCTGTCCTCTGGTCTTCCGCACTCTAGCCAGAATACTTTCTTGCATGCCAGAATACTTTCTTGCATGTCCACATAGATTTATGATGTCTTAGTATCTTTCCCAGTTGCTGTGATTAAAATCCCCTGACAGAAGCAACTTAAGACAGAGAGAGTTTCCTTTGGCTCACAATGCAAGGGCACAGCTCATCATGACAGGGAAGTCCAAACAGCAGGGGCTTCAAGCAGCTGGTTACATCACATCCACAGTCAGGAAGCAGAGAGGGATGAATCTCATGCTCGGTTCATGGTCTCCATTTATACAGTCCAGGATCCCAGGGGCAGAGAGGTAGTTGGGCATGATGGTCCACATCTACCATCCCAGCTGAGACCAGCCTGAGCCACATGGTGAGACTCTGTCTCAAGGAAGGCACGGAGGGAGGGGGAAGGGTGGGAGAGAGTCATGCCTAGTTTTTGTTGATACTTCTTTTGGTTCAAAATTTTGCTTTTTTAATTTTATGAAGATTTATTATTTATGTGTATGTATGTGTGCCTTTTTGAGTCTATATACATCACCTATGTGCAGGTGCCTGCAGAGGCCAGAAGGCATCAGATCCCCTGGAATTGGAATCATAGCTGGTTGTGAGCCAGCTTGAGATGGGTACTGGGAACCTGGGTCCTTTGTAAGAGCAGATAAGCACTCTTAATAGCTGAGTCATCTCTCCAGTCTTCTTTTTAAATCTTATTTTTACAACATCTATTTATTTATTGTGTGTGTACACATGTGTAGAAGCCAGAGGACAGCTCTCTCCCTCCACCTCACGGCTCTCTGGGATTGAACTCAGGTATTCAAGTTCAGAGACAAGCACCCTTACTCATGGAGTGATACTGTTTTTATCAGTACATATTAATTACACATAATGGGTCTCATTACATGTGCATACATATATATGACATACTTTGATCATACCCACCCCTT
>LZPO01030507.1:1303499-1320840 GCA_001675575.1 Neotoma lepida
TAGGAGACTGTGGCTGAGCATTTGTCAAAATAAATTTGAATACACAACCCTGGCCTCTTCTGAGTGCTCTTGTCCCAACCTGTTCCTGTCTTCAAGGTCCCTGATGAGCCCTGTGGTTGATACTGCAGATTTGAAAATGACTGACTCGAGAACATTCGAGAACATTAATCTCTTTTGTGGCAGATGTGTGAACTGTTCTAGATCGTCCTGGGATGCCATCTCCCTGTGGTGTGTGCATGGGCTGTGCAAGTGTTTGTGTGTGCCTCTGTGCACATGTGTATGCATGTGTATACTCATGTTGCTCATGTGTGTCTGCATGTGTTTGTGTCTGCATGTGCAGGTTTGCATGCACACATCTATATGCATACCTGTGCATGCACACATGTATGGATGTGTATTTTTATGCCTTGCAAGTGCATTGTGTGCTTATGTTTCACTCACTTCCACATCCATACTTCCGTATGTGAGTATGTTTGTGCACACTACACGTAGGCATGTATGTGTTTGCATTCACTTGTGTGTGTACACGTATGCATTGTGCATCCACATGTCTGTGTGCAGATGTGCTTGTGTGTCTGTGTGTGGACATGTGCACTGGATCCCTGTAGGCATGGAACTATGCTTCGGTGGAGATTACAGTCACCCCTCAGCCACCTGTCCCACAGCCTCACATCTAGGGCATCATCTACAAACCAGCGCACTAGAACCAGCATCATACATTGTCCGGAAATCCCATGGGGAGCAACTTTATGGGGCCATTGTTTTCGTGTGGTCAAGTGGGGACATTTATTTTAAAATGTTGCCATATTCACCATAATTTCATAGAACAAAACTCCTTTTCTAACACCCAAAATGCCAGTAAAGCTGTCAACCCCTTAGCTGTAGCCACAAGCTNAGCCTGGAGTCTACACACCACTTGGCTCTGGAACCTCCCCAGAGCAGCAGTGGCCTCTGGCACCCCCTAGTGTTGGCACTCCCACACATACCCTGCAGAAAACTGCTGCTCATAGCCAATGGCTCGAGTTGTTCTGGCTAAACATGGTGGCACGCACACCTTTAATCCCAGCACTCAGGAGGCAGAGGCAGGAGGATTTGGATTCAAGGTCATCCAGAGCTATATAGTGAGACTGTCTAAAAAAAAAAGAGAGAGAAAAAACCAACAACTGTCTAAAGCCCTGGAACACTTCCTTGTCATGTGGAGGGTCCAGAAAGGACATACCTGGGGTCAGAATAGCAGAATCCCTCCTCTGAAGCCCACAGAGAGGATGTACCCAGGGTCAGAATTGCAGGATCCCTCCTCTGAAGCCCATGAGGGTGTAGGGTGAGGGTCTAGAGCTTCACTTCATGAGGTCTCCTAACAGAGCCCCCTGCAGGACTGAAGAAGCANTTGCAGGGACAGAGTGGACATACCCCATCCCCCTGGATGCCCCTATAGAGGGTGTCAAGTGCTGATCAGAAGATGAACCCCACAACCATATAATCCCACATGGAAGCGAGAGATGCTGGCAGCTTTATAAACTGGGGTGAGGCTGTCCAGAGTTACTGCAATGGGTACAAGCAGTGAGAGCCCAGACACATGAAGGTCTGGAGGGAGGTTGGGCAGGAAGAGCATGTGCAAAGGCCCTGAGGTGGCAGTATGCCTGATGAGTTCTGAGCTGGAGTGACAAGGAGATGGCAAGGTAACAGGTAGGACTCTCTGGCTTCATGGAGACTGAACATGGTGGCCTGGGCTGTAGGGAGGGGAGGAGATAGCACATCAGTGGGATTTAATTGACACGAGGGACTCATGCAATGTTTGAGGGGAAACTATTGAATGGGACAGCAAGGAGAGGGTTGCAGGCAGGCATACAATAAGCCTGGCATGAGGTAGATGGAGAATGGTTAATATTGCCACAAAAGCCTGGGACCTGCTGACCAAAAAGTCAGGCAGCCAGGGCTGTTATTTCAGGTGAGACTGTAGCTGCTTAAGGAGGGCTACTGTTACCCAGCAAGCTGGCTGGAAGACCATCTCTTCGAACCAGAACTGGGCACCTAGCATTGGACATCTCTACCATTGCAGAGGCTTTCATGTATGGAGCAAGGCAGGGAGGGTTCTAGGTCTGCCTCTTCTTTCTGTTTGCTTGTTAAGATTTTCTTTTATTTTTAACTGCATGTATGTGAACCGGTCTGAATGTGGGCATGTGCACCTTAGTGCAGATATCCTCAGAGGCCAGAAGAAAGCATCTGGTTGCCTGGAATTGGAGTTTTGAGCTATGATGAACTTCCTGATGTGGGTGCCGTGGATCGATCTCAGGTCCTCTGGAAGAGCAGCAAGTGCTTGTAACCACCCAGCCATCTCTCCAGCCTCAAGTTTTGCAATTTGTACTAGGTACATAATGAGTCATGTCTTGCCACGGGGATGGTGTTTGTGGACCCTGCTGCTTCCAAAGGTGGGGCCTGTCATGAGTATAAGGCACTCCACAAGCTCACTTCTTGATCATTTCAATTTCCTACATAAAAGCCACGGAAATCTGCATTTAAATGTCCAGATTTGCCCAGGCCTGGTGGTTCATGCCTGTAATCCCAGCACTCAGGTGGGACATGCTCGGTCTCTGAAGCAGAGCACTATGGTTAATCTGAAGTCTCTGTCCCTTTGTGTCCACGACTAACCACCCTCTTTGCTGACAGCCATGCTGACTCTTAGCCAGGACAGGCACTGCTGACTTCTTTCTGTTGGTGACTGCTGCCCTCTGCTGGCAACCTGGCGATCTGCATCCAGGGAGCATAAACCTAGGTCCTGGGTGCAAATGATGTTGCAAACAGAAGCCACACATTTCCTGAAACTCTGTGGGCCATAAGTACCAAAGGGACCCTGAGAACTGAACTCCAGGTTGGTCCACACACACACCCCCAGTCCCCAAGACCCAAGGCATAACCGTGCTGCCAGCCTGGGCCCCTCTCTCTTCAGGGCTCTTTAGATCCAACCCCTTGAGGGTTAAGGCCCAGATGGGTCCTCTGAGGNAAGCCAGATACATCTCCCAACCCAGGACTAAGCCTGGGTGTCAAGGGTCTGGGATTAAGATGTAGGTATCTAAACCAGGTGGTGGTGGCTGGCACATGCCTTTAATCCCAGCACTTGGGAGGCAGAGGCAGATGTATCTCTGTGAGTTTGAGGCCAGCCTGATCTACAGAACTAGTTTCAAGACAGCCAAGGCTACATAAAGAAACCCTGTTTTGAAAAACAAACAAACAAAAAGATATAGCCTCTAGCAGGAGGTTTCTACCATGCAGTGGCGACAACGCCTTCTCTAAAACACAAATACACCCACTGATAGACATGGCAGGTGCACGCCTTTAATCACAACATTCACAGGGCAGAGGCAGCTGGATCTTTGTGTGAGTGCAGGCCAGCCAGCGACCCTGTCTCCAAAAAAAAGGAAGGAAGAAAAGAAAAGAAGAAAAAAGAAAAGAACTCCCCAAGGAAAGGCAAGGAACCACCGAGAGCCTAGGAGAGCTCTCACCCAGCGCTAGTGGAGCGACAACACAAGCAGGGAGAGAAGACGAAAGAAACTTAGAGACACAGACAGGCCTAGAGGACGGAAGGCAAGAGTTCTGACCGTTGTCAGCACAAACAAGGGTGAGTTTACCTTCACGAAACCAGTAAGAGATGCTGAAGCCTTCTCTCCACTTTCTCCTTCCTCTTCCCTCTCTCCTCTCCCTCTCTCCTCCCTTCACTCTCTCTTCTCTCCTTTCCTTCCTCTTCCCCCTCTCCTCTCCTTCCTCTACCCTTTCCTCTCCTTCCTCTCTCCTGTCCTTCCTCTTCCCTCTCTTTTTCCTTCCTCCCTTCTCTTGTTCATGTCATCTTCCTTTTTCCTCCCTTCCTGCCTCCCATCCACTCACCTTCCTTTCTCTTCTTTTCTCTTCGTGTCTATTGGGATGGCCTCCAGCTCATCTTGGTTCAGGGACTTTCCATGCTCCTCCCTCCTGAAGGACCATCCTTCTGGAAACCTTGCTTTCCCTGTTGGAGCAGCCAACATCACTACCATTTGCGCATGGCCAAAGANAGAGGATTTCATATGCCCTGGGCATTTCACAGCGGTGGAATGGGAACTGAGGCTCTGCACGGGTGGCACTGCTTCTGTGTTTCTTCTCTTCTGGACAGGGATGAAGGACTTACTTCTTTTGTTTATTTGTTTTGTTTTTTGAGACAGAATTTCTCTGTGTCACAGCTCTGGCTGTCCTGGAACTCGCTCTGTAGACCAGGCTGTCCTCGAACTCACAGAGCTCTGCCTGCCTCTGCTTCCCGAGTGCTGGGATTAAAGCCATTAGCCACCACCGCCCAGCTGAAGGAGACACTTCTTGAGAGGCATGCTGTGGTCACCACCACCAGAGAGGCTACCCCCCCTTCTTAGCACAATGAAAAGAAAAACACATGTACCTGGTTTCATCAAAATAATGAACATTTTATTGCAAGGTCTTATGAACAGACGGAAAAGGTGGTGCACAAGATGTGGGGGTGTTTATAGAACACACATCTAACATGAGATTGACACCCAGAACCACAACAACATAAGCTGGGTCTGGTGGGGCACAGCTGCAGTCCCCAGCATTTGGGAGGTAGAGGCAGGAGGATCAGAAGTTTAAGGTCACACTGAGCTAGTGGGGGGAGGGGCATTTCAAGACCAGCCTGAGCAATATGAGACTTTGTGTCAAAACAAAGAAACGTGTGAAAAGTGTAGACTCAACGAACTCCTTGCCAGTGGCTCTCCAGGGAACCCCCAGGCTCTCAAAGTTGATTGGGACTACTGAGGCATCTAGCTTCCGGGATTGGGAACCTGGTTCTCTGCANCAGGGTGCAGACTCCCAGCCCAATAAATCCCCTCCTGTTGGTTCTGCTCCTCTAAGGAACCCTCCAGGCCTAGTAAAACTGTGTCCACTTCTGAGCGCGCATGAGTGCAGTGCCCTGCAGAAGCCAGCAGAGGGCCTCTGATCCCCTGGAAATGGAATTACAGACAGGTGTAAGCAGCCTCCCATGGGTGTTGGCAAACAGACCTAGTTCCTCTGGAAGAGCAATAAGAGTTCTTAACCCCCGAGCCACCTTCCCAGCTCTCCTTTGTCTTTCTATACAGCCTCAGGAGTCTACCTGGGCTACATAGTGAGACCCTATGTTTTGTTCAAAAATTATAAAAAATACTGAACTGTACATTTAAACTGGTGAATTAATTATAAATCAGTGTAAAGAAATGTAAGGCAACTCTGCTGGGTATGCTGTGTACAGTTGGGTCTCACTGAACCTGAAGCTAAACCACTCAGCTAGGATGGCTGATCACTGAGCGCCAAGAACACCCCACCCCACCCCCCATCCCCCTATCCGACCCCCGTCTCCACTAGAGTTAGGGTGACAGATGGGCACCATCTTTTCTGGCTTTTTATGTAGGCATCAGGATCTGAACTCAGGTCCTCATGCTTGTGCAGCAGGCACTTGGCCCACTGAAGCCCTTACAAGGCCTTACTTTATTTCTAATTCATACATAGTAATTGTGCATGGCTGTGGGGAACACACTGTTTTGTTAATGAAAGCTCCAATCAGGGCAGNTTACATCTCCACGGCCTCCGACATGCATCAACTTTTTCTGATGACAATATTCTAGTTCCTCTCTTGTACTGATTTTAATATACACATTACTGGGCCCATGAGATGGCTCAACAGTTAAGAGCACTTTGTTGCTCTTGCGGAGGATCTGGGCCCATGCGGCTGCTCACAACCAACTGTAACTCTAGTTCTAAAGTAGTGTTTCTCAACCTGCGGGTTGCAACCCATTTGGGTCGAATGACCNTTTTACAGAGGTCATTTGCCTAAGACCATCAGAAAACACAGATATTTACATTACGATTCATAACANTAGCAAGAATTACAGTTATGAAGTAGCAACAAAAATAATTTTATGGTTGGGGATCACCACAACTTGAGGACTGTATTAAAGGGTCGAAGCATTAGGAAGGTTGAGAACCGT
The DNA here is from genome assembly GCA_001675575.1 of Neotoma lepida. Lineage (NCBI taxonomy): Eukaryota > Metazoa > Chordata > Mammalia > Rodentia > Cricetidae > Neotoma > Neotoma lepida. The sequence continues at coordinate 1,309,493 of LZPO01030507.1, forward strand.
TGGTCTAGAGATTCCGCACCCTCTTCTGGCCTCCGTGGTACTGCACCAATGGGGGGCACTTAAACTACAAATGCTCATACATATAACAAAATAAATATTTAATGTTTTTTCAATGTTTTATTTTGTATGTATGGGTATTTTGTCTGCGTACCACATGTGTGCCTGCCAGAAGAGGGTGTCAAAGTCCTGGAACTGGAGTTACAGATAGTTGTGAGCCATGATGTGGGTGCTCGGAGTTCAAAGAACAGCCAATGATGCTCTTAACCTCTGAGCCGTCTCTCCAGCCCATAAATAAATCGTTTTTTTAAATCGTACTTGAACGTGATCCTGCCGCAGTAAGCATCCCTGCGGCCTGGAACCTCAAGATCCCACCCAGACCATCCCGGTCACACAGNCGGCTAACGATCTGTCCGGCGCAGGCGCGGGAACCATCGCGCGCAAGCGCTGAAGCCATCGCGGCTCAGGTGTCGAAACTACTGAGTCAGCCGCTGCTAGTCCGGGCGGAAGCGGGTATGGCCACAGGCGAGGCGCATGCGTGGGAATCTGGGCATTCTCGCGAGATACTGAGCGGGAACGCCCGCGGTGATTTCCTGTGTGGAATCGCTGGGGCGCAACCCGGCGCGTCACTGCCATGGACCCCTTCCTGGTACTGCTGCACTCGCTGTCCGGCAGCCTGTCGAACAGCGATCTGATGGAGCTAAAGTTCCTGTGCCGTGAGCGCGTGGGCAAACGGAAGCTGGAGCGCGTGCAGAGTGGCTTGGACCTGTTCTCGGTGCTGCTGGAGCAGAACGATCTGGAGCGCGGGCGCACCGGGCTGCTGCGCGAGCTGCTGGCCTCGCTGCGCAGACACGACCTACTGCAACGTCTGGACGACTTCGAAGCGGGGACCGCGGCCTCGGCCGCGCCGGGGGAGGCAGGTGGGCTGGGGGGCGGGGAATGGGCGGGGAAGCCTGGCCACTACCCTAGCCTCAGGGTTCCCTTAGTCCCTCCAGCTTGGAAGGACTCTAGGGCACGCCCACTTTTCGGATGGGCCAGCCGGAACTAGGGAAATGGTGTGTGCGTGTCTTGCTTGCAGTGCCGGGGTTGAACCCGGAGTATTGCTCGTGCTAAGGAGGCGCTCGCTCTGCTTCCACTTGCCCCAGCGTCAAGATTAACTCACCTCAGACCTGTAGTGCTTGCCCCACCCCCACCCCACCCCCGACTCTCCGGGTAAATTGAAATCTCAGCTAAGAAATGGATGTGGCCAAGGTACCCTAACCCCAAGGAGGGTAGAGTTGAAGAGAGTAGGCAAAGGTCAAGTGTGCCTGCTGCTCGTCACCATTTCCGTAGTGGCAGTGTCTACGTCCAAGCAGTGTCCTTCCTAGCCAAAGGAGAACTGTGCTGCGGCTGAGCTCCCCAGTCCAGAGTCCACAGTGCCTGGTTTATCATCTGCTACTTCCGTTTTGTAGTACAGAGGAGGGACTATGGCTTCCCATAATGCACAGTGAATAGCAGCCACACCAGTCTGGCCTTGGGGTGTGGATACAGGTTAAGCATCCGTTAGACTCTTCCTCACTTGTGACAAATACCCAAGAAGCCATTTAAAGGGACAAAGGTTTCTTTAGCTCCTGGCTGGCTGGCTCCGTTGCTCTTGATCTGCAGTGAGGCAGGAGATCAAAGCAGCTGAGGGCATGATGGAGCAAAGTTGATTACCTCATGGCCACCAGGAAGCAGAGTGACAGGAAGGAGCTTGGAACAAAATACACTCCCCCAACAATACAGCTATTGTACTGCCTCTGAGTAGGCCTGCCTCCGAAGGTTTTCACCACCTCCCAGTAACACTGTCAAATTAGAAACGAGTGGACTGATCCACCCGGGAGCTCAAAGCTATCTTGATCCACTCTCCTTTCCATGATTGGATCCACCATTGAGGGACTAAGCCTTCCTCATAGGAGCCTTTGGGACCGTGAAGGTCTCTGTAGTCAAAAGCTCTGAAATCTAAATTGCAGACAAAATCAGACCTCCAGGTACTGACACTACATGCTGTGACAGTTTGTGTCATACACAGAACTATTTGAAACATGGATTGTTTCTTCTGCCAGTGTGTACGAGATACACAAGAAGATGGGTTGTGTGTTCACATCTCCCAAGGCATTTAAGTGTTTGGCATTGTTGCAGGAATCCAGTAAGGGATTCTCAGCCACTGTCCAGGGCTCCCTGGACCACTTAGTCATCTCTTTCAGCCTTGCCTGTTCCTGGCAGGTGCTCCAGAGTGTGGCAAAGATGGCCCTTTAATGGTCCTCAGTCAAACCAGCAAAGGTCATAGTGTAGAATGAGGTGAATGCAGCTTTGGGGGACTTTGGTCAGCCCACTATGAGGGTGTGAAGGTGGCCCTAATTTTTTTCCCTTTGACTCCCTAGGCTCTCCTCAGTTTCTGGTCTTTTAAGCTGTAGCTCACTGTGACCCATTCTGAGGGAGTGGGACTAGGCAGATTAGGAGGCCAATGTAGGTCTCTTGAAATAGCTCCTGGGCTGCTAAGTGTCTCTGCCTGCACAAGATCTGCCTGGCTTTAGTGGTGTTGGCTTTGAAGTGCTCAGGTCCACATGTGGTAGCCCATGGAAAGACTTCCCCGAGCTCCTCTGTAAGTCATGCTGCTGTTTTCCCTCTTAGATCTGCGGGTGGCATTTGACATCGTGTGTGACAATTTGGGGAGAGACTGGAAGAGACTGGCCCGTCAACTGAAATTGTCTGAGGCCAAAATTGACGGGATTGAGGAGAGGTACCCCCGAAGCCTGAGTGATCAGGTAAGGGAGACTCTGAGGGTCTGGAAAATTGCCGAGAGGGAGAAAGCCACGGCAGCTGGACTAGTAAAGGCACTTAGGGCCTGCCGACTGAACCTGGTGGCTGACCTGGTGGAAGAAGCACTGCAGGCCCAGGGATCTGTGAATGAGAGTGACGATGTGTCCCCGGTGCTATGGGACCCAACTGTGTCTTCCTCAGAAGCACTGTGACAAGCCTGCTGCTCCTGTCAGGAGTCACTGTGGACTTGATACACACCATGATGCCTCACCAAGTGCCTTCTGTTCCCAGTGCCAAGAAGACCTGGTTGATCCAGGCCAGAGCCCACTCAAAAGCTTGAACTGGCTCCTGAAGCAACGCTGTATGTATAGAACATTTGCTCCCTGAACTTTGGGGACACATGGAGGTTTCCTTTCCTGATCTCCACTGCTGCTCCTTCCCCTGAGAGAAGTCCCTGGTCTTGCAAGGAGGAAGTTGGAGCTAATGGCACATGTAATGAAAGTTTGAGAGCCTTCCTGTTGTCCCTTGGAGGACACCAACTCAATTCAGAGCACTTGGCTGCCCCACAGTTGGCCCTAAGGACATCTGTCCCATTTCCTTGGAGGTCATCAGAGAGCAGTACCTGACCCCCAGACAAGTGGTACTTGCAGGAGCCTGGCACACCACACCCTGGCACAGCAGCTCCTGCAAGCACTGATTCTAAAATTCACGGCCTACTCAAATCGCTGCCTCTGGGAAGGACTGTGGTGTAAAGGGCAGCTCCCCTGCTCCTACCATGGCCTTTAAACAAGTGCCCTGGGCCTGGATGTAGTGGCTCACTCTGAAATCCTAGCACTTGAGCGTTGAGAATTGCTGTACTCCATGGCAACATGAATGAGGGCTACAAATGAGACCTTTTCACAAAAACAAAAGTAAGCGTCTTTACCTGGAAACACCTGTGTCACCCAGAATTTCCACTATGTTAAGGACCCTTCTAATCTCAGAAGCATGGCAGGCTGACTACAGTGTCTTTACAACCCTAGGTGCTAGTTGTGAATGGGGTGGTGGGATTTCTTGTCTGAGTTGCTTCACACCAGCAGGGGGCCCTCCCTGACTTGCCACACTGGGCGGCCAAGCTTTCTAATCTTTGGTTGGGTATACCTTTGCTCATAGCACTCAGGGAGATAGAGGCAGGTGAATCTCTGANCTGTACATTCGAGGACAGCCTAGCCTACATAGCAAACCACAGACCAGCTGAGACTATGTGGAAAGACACTATCTCAGAAGTTCATGTCTGGAGTTGAGGATCCTAGACACAGGGTTCACCTGACAGAGTGAAGAGCTGCACCTCTTGTCCTAAACTTAGTGTTTGCCTGGGGCCTGTGCTCAAACATGGACCAAACATTTCCTGGCACTGTGGTTCTGTGCCCTCCTTTCCTCCTCCCTGCTCTACCCATTCCACCAGGCAGCTGACCCCTCAGCACACTTGGGCTGTCCTTAGCCCTTCCCCGTTATTGTTGGTCCCTTCACTACTGCATTCCTCAGGCTACCCCCTCCCCAGCCTGGAGCCTACTGTGCTCTTCAGCCCAGCTCCTATCACTAACTGATCTGCCTTGCTCAAACTCTTGGCCATCGAGGCCTCTCCTGACCACTCTGGGGACTCATCCTGTTTTCTCTCACCCCATGTCCTACCTGGCTGCAGCCACAACCCTCTTATCCTGGCTCCCTAGAGTATGCAAAGGCCTGTCCAAGGTCTCTGGTGGGTGTTTGCTGTGCTCCTCTCTAGCCCCTCCCCCTTTCCCCCCATTTTGAGGGGTTTTGGTTTGTTTTGAAACAGGGTGTCCTGTAACCCAAATATAACTTAGGTTGGTCTCAAGCTCACAGTATAACTGAAGTATAACTGAAGTGACCATGAACTCCTTACTGATATCCTGCCTCTGCTTCTCAAGTGCCATGGTCACCAGTGTGGCAGCCTCACCCAGGCCCAAGTCTTTAGGGCCCACACTCTAAGCAGCCTGGGCAACCCCACTGAGACTTGCTGATGCCTTTTAAGTGTCCTGTGGCAANTCATAGGTTGGTGGACTTGGATGTCACTTTTTTTTTTAAATGGCTCAGGAGTCCAAAATGGCTCTCCAGAGGTCAGTTCAGATATGAGCAGGCCTCTGTCCTTCTAGATTGAAGAGAATGTTCCATGGCTTTTGGAGCCCCGTCATTGTGTCACTTGCTGCAATTCCCCTCACCTCTTCAAGTGACAGTTTAGTATCAGGTCTCAGTTGCTGCTGCTGCAGAGCTTGTGGGCCGCCAGAGGAATTTATCCTTTTGAACAGAGTCCCTTCAATCATGTTGGGGAATTAAAACATGGGTATCATCGGGGACAGCACCCCACAAATCTGCATCTACCCAGCTTGTGCCCAGATTTGTCCTGGACACATCAGCACAATCCCACTCCCCTGTTAATGGCCAGTCAGAGCCAACACTCACCTTGGCTCTTGCCCATCCCCCACCAAGGGTTGGAACCACAGACCCGCCTGTTCCTAGAAGCCAGCTGCCTTGCATATTTTTAGCTTCCTATTTTTGAATTCCACAATCATTTCTGAGTCATCCAGCTGACTGCCTTCTGGTCACAAGGTCCCTGTGTGGACTGTGTTTCAAACCAGACCGTGGAACATGACGTGATGGAATGTGTGATGTAGCCACCATGAACCATGGCCTTCCAGTAGTTGATGCAAAGGCAGTACTGGTTTGCTAGAATATGTGGGCTACGAAGCCCACAGAATCTTAAGTCATGTGCTAAGTGGAGGGTGGCCTGAGGGATACTTGCCAGCCACAGGACTCATTATCACCAAGGCTTCACTGAATCGAAGCCAAGTGACAGGGCTGGAGTTTTTTGGGTGTGGCTAGAACAGGACAGCATGGTGGGCATGTGTGTGGAGGTCCACAGCTTCCAGACTCCCAAAGCCTAAATGGACTATAGAGATGATGTACAGTCCCTGTCCATCAAAATAAGGCAGGCATGCTACTCATACCTGNTGTCCCAACACTGGAGGCTGAGGCAGGAGGATTGCTGCATTTTGAAACCATCCTGGGCTACACAGACCTCATCTCAAACAAAAAGCCAGGTGTGGCGTGGTGTATACACCTGTAGTCCCAGCACTTGGGAGGCTGAGTAGGAGGGTCAGGTCCAGGCAGGGTCTCTTACTGAGTCCAAGTCCAGTGTAAGCTGCATGAGACCCTATCTCAAAAAACTACCAACTCCACTGCCCAAAAAACCCCACACTGTGTATTTGGGTAGGCACAGGACTCCTGTAGAGTGCAGAAGACAGTCCCTGTGCTCAGTAGTGACTGCAGCAGGTCAACTCCAACACTTCGGGTCCCTGAACTGTGTGATAGTTATAGTTAGATGGGCCTGTTGTGTGATTTCCCAGCTGCTAATTACATTGCTAATTTGAATTCTGTATTTTTGGCAGGCTTGTCATTTATTGGTGATCGAGAGGTCTGGGAGATCTCAGTCCAGTTTTTTTATATGGCAAAGTTCCACTGTAGTGAAAGCACGGGACAGTGGCACTTTTTCCCGTGGGTCTCCTGGCTGGAGGCATAGGACACAGCTAGTGCCCTCCAGATGACGTCATCAGTTACCACACATACACNACATTCCTCTGCCTTGCCNGCTCACAGCTAAAACCCAGCTCATTCACCTGATGGCAGCTGAAACTGTCACCATCTTGACTATAGACCCCAGGCTAGTCTTGTTCCTACCATCCTTGTGTCCTTGAGGGACCAATTCAGGCCCATCCCAGCAGCTTCTAAGTAGAGTCTTTGCTTCCTCTGAGTTTGCACATACACATTGAAAGACCCATGTGTCCTCTAGCTTTCCCACCAGGCAGGAAAAAAACATGCAAAGATGCTGAGGTTTCTTTTCACTAGAAAGCCAACTTCGGCAGAGATAGTCATCCTCTGGGATCAAGTGTGTCTATTGGTGCTATGCCCATCCATGGTTCCCCTACAGCCCTGGCCCAGGACCCAGAAGAGATGCTCTCCACTTGCCATATTACCTCAGGCCCCTGGAGGGGTGGAACTCCCCAAGCAAATCAATGGCTGTTGGCACAAACTCATGCTGTAACAGGTCCCCAGACCTTAGCACAACTGACTCNATGAAGGAAGTGCCATTCAGACTGTAACACTCAGCACATGGACAGCACCACCTGTCAAAACAAAAACAAAGCCCTAATCCATTGAAGTCCATAGTTCTNGGAAAGTCTCTAAATGTATTAACCTTGCTTTTTGGCTTCTGTAGTTCTGCTTCTGGCTGTTCTTGCTAACTGAAGTGTGTCAACCCAGGATAGAGTTTTTGTGCTTAAAAACTCACACCNAAAAAGGCTCAGGGCTACACTGGGATTCCAAATACCCAGTGTTATCACTGGCTATGACTTTCTGTTGGCGTAAGCCTGTGTCTAAGTAGTCTTCTCTGATGGATACCCCACAGCAATGCTCTCTGGGTGCTCTAGGCTATGTGCTTCATTTATTCTCAGCAGTGGGCTCACTGCTTAGACACCCTGCTTGCCCTCTAGCCCAGGACCCACACCTCCCAGCCTCAGCTTTCAAATGCTAAGGGTCACCCTCAGGACTACTTGGTGGGATGTACATCTTAANACTACAGGCCAGCCAGTTGCCATACATGTATAATCCCAGCACTCAGGAAGCTGAAGCAGAGGAATCTAGACCAGCCTGGGTTGTGTGGTGAGATCTTGTGTGTGTGACTCACACCTATGATCCCAACATAGGTAGGCTGAGACAGGAGGACTGCTACAAGTTCAAAGCCAGAAAGACCATCTCAAAAAAAAAAAAAATAATAATGTCTAGTTGCCAAATAAATAAAGGCTTGGGTGTAGCTCGGTCAAGTGCTTGCCTAGCATGCACAAAGCCCTGCGTTCTTAGTCATAGCACCACGTAAACCACGCATGGCTTCAGAGTGGCCATAGGCCACTTCTGCCTGGCAGCCTACATTGGAGGAGCATGCTGAGACTATGCCAGCTCCAAGGGACCACTATACATAAGCCATGCTCCTGCCCCAAGAGGCCTTGTTCCAGGCACAGCTGCATTAGACAACCAGCCAGACGCAAGCCTGGATGTCTTCACTAAAGACCATCTTCAATCCTTGGTACTCAGTGGGAAGTCTGTAACTGGAAACTGTTGTGATTGGTGTGGATACAATGCTTCATTTGCATGCTACACTGTTGCTGCAACACCCTCCTTTGCTGCTTCCTGGTGTTGCAGTATTAGGCCCAATAAAAGGCTTTTCCTCAGAAGCAGAAGCAGCCACTGCTTCACAGCAGCAATTTTAGCAGCAGGAGACCCAGGCAAAGAGGCTGGTCGCAGCAGGTTCCTGGGAGCTGCCAGCCCTTGAAGGATGCAGGCACTCAGAGCTTAGGAGTTGTAGCATAGCCACTGCTAATGCTGCTGTTCTTAGGAGGTGTGTCCAACTTGCAGCCCATGGGACACATGCAAAAATTTATTGTGTGTGTGAGCATTCCTGCCATAATGTGCAGATGGAGGTCAGGGGACAACTTGGTGGAATTGGTTTTCTTTTTCCATCTTTTTGTAGGTTCTAGGGATAGAACTCAGGTTGCCAGGCTTGCACAGCAAGCCCCTTTACCTGATGAGCCATCTCACCTGCCCTGAGGATCCTTTTTGTATTTTTGTTGTTGTTTAATTGTTTTGTAACTTGATTATAATTCTGAAGTGAATTTTAGAGATCACATCCTCCCTGGATGTCTGAAGGTTGGACACACACACCCCCAAACCATCAGTCTCTGCCTCTGAGGCCTGTACTTATTCCTGTCTTGGAGGGGTTTGGAGCTGTAAGCTCGTCTNTGGTAGCACTGTCCTAGCCTTCAGCACTCTGGACCCAGGACTACCAACATCAGAAGGACTGCCTTCACCCCCTGATGGCTCTATACTACAGCCTTTGGCTGGTACATCTGGTGAGGAGATTGTGCATGCGCCCTTCAAGTACTTTTCTAGCTTCAGGCTGGGCTGAAGGAGCAAGAGGAGACTCAGCCAGTGAGAAACAACCAGGGTGGCATATGTGGACAGTGATGGGAGAATGGCTTGGGTGGTGTGATATGACAGCAGCAGGAAGCAATCTGGGGAGTCTTACAGGTTTGGCACAGGATGGGGCACCAAAGGAATGCTGGGATGGTGGTCTTGAGTTCTGTAAAATAGACCAGTAAGCAGCACCCCTCCATGGCTTCTGCATCAGCTCCTGCCTCCAGGATCCTGCCCTGCTTGAGTTCCTGTTCTGACTTCCTTCAGTGGTGAACTGTGATGTGGAAGCATAAGCCAAATAAGCCCTTTCCTCCTCCTCAACTTGCTTTTTGGTGATGGTGTTTCATCATAGCAATACTAACCCTGACTAAGACAGATCCTGTCGCAAAAAATAAAAAATAAAAAAAAATTATAAAAAAGCAAGGCACGGCCAGGTGATAGTGTTGCATGCCTTTAATCCCAGCACTTGGGAGGCAGAGGCAGATGTATCTCTGTGAGCTCAAGGCAAGCCTGGTCTAGAGAGCTAGTTCCAGGACAGCCAGGGTGAAGAAGGAGGAGGAGGAGGAGGAGGAGGAGGAGGAGGAGGAAGAAAAGAAGAAGAAGAAGGAAGAAGAAGAAGAAAAAACAATAAAATGATTGACTTAGCTAACTTTCACCATTTTATTAATTTTTAAAATATTTATTACATTTTATATATTTGAAGGAGGACACTGATGCATGGTACATGTGTGGAGGTTGGAGGACAACTTGCAGGAGTCGGTTGGTTCCAGGGGTTGAACTCAGGTTTTCAGGTTTGGCTGCAAGTGCCCTTACCTACTGAGCCATCTCAGTGGCCCTCTTCCCTGCCTTGGGAAAGTCTCCCCTACAATTAAAATGGGTCTTCCCACATAAATTAAGGTAATCGAGATAATTACCCACAGGCTGTTTAAAGGTTCATCTCCTGGGTGATCTGGATTCTGTCAAGTTGACAGTTCACATTAACCATCACAGTTGGGTTTCATAAGATAAGCAGAAGTTCTCCAGGAAGTCAAACAGTTTAGTCCCAGGAAACAGTGTGGGAAAAGCCACGGGGAGTGAAATTAGAGGGGTTGGCTGGCCTCAGGCAGGAGATTTAACAGTTGGAGACCAGCCTAGGCTACATAGTCAGACTCTGTATCCAAACTACCGCCCCTACACACACACTCCACCAAACAAGGAAAAGCTGTGTGGTGGCACACACTGGTGATCAGGAGGTGAAGGCATGATCAGTGGTCAAAGCCAGCCTACACCACATAGTTCCAAGCCAGCGTGGACTTCAAGAGACCTTGCCTCAAGAAACAAAGGGATCCAGACATGGTGGCACACACTTTTAATCCCAGCACTCAAGAGGCAGAGGCTGAGTTCAGGGCCAGCCAGGACTACATAGGGCATCCCTGTCTCAAAAAGAAAAAAGAAAAAAAAAGAAGAAAGACGAGGGAAAGGGAAAAAAGAGGTAGGGAGAGTGGGGGAAGATGAGAAGAGGAAGGGGGAGGGAGGAAGAGAAAGATAAGTAGATTTCCAGAGTGGTGCCTCACCCCACCCCCAGCTGACTTGAGGGCCACTGTCATTGTCGTCGTGTAGTCTGTCACCATTTAGGGGGTACCTTGAGGTGTTATGTCCACAAACCACTCTGGCTTTGTACTCTTGACAAATTCTTGCATGTTGCAAGTATCTCTGGATCTCCTGAGCCTAGTGGACCTCCCCTGCAGCAAGGAAGAGAGGAAGGGCTTCAGGTTGGCTGATTAGGCTGCACAGAGTATCCCAGGGTGAGTGGGGAGGAAGGGACAGAGTCCAATTCCTAGACATGCTGCCAGCCAGANGNAGCCAGCCTGACCCACAGAACCTTCTACTGCNCAGTCAGGCACCANGGACCCAAGAAAGTGGCAAAATCGGTGACAGCCAAGGTTCCTCCTCCTTGTCTCAGCTGGAACCATCTTTGGTTTAAGCCAAAACTGACCCCACCCCCCTTTTGTATGCCCACTGTGAGAAGTCTTGTGGAATAAAGTACCCAATCTTATTCTAGAAACTCAGTGTCAAAATGCCCCAGCTAACTGCATGTTTTGGCTTCTGTTAAACTGCTTGCTTGCTTACTTCCCTACAACTGCCAATCAGGATGTCGTTTTTCTGTGTGCTTTGCCTTTAAAAGTTTCTTGTAAAATTCATTTGAGGCTGCTTTGTGAAAAGTGTTTCTTTCTCTCCAGGAAGTTGCCAGCTGGCTAAATACAGACTCTCAATTTGGATTTTGGCACTGCTGAGTGTTTTATTGGGTCTCTACCCTGCATCATTTGGATGCCCCATTGAGATCCTTTAGAGACCCTCACCAGTTTGACTAACCCTCAGGTCTCAGTGCAACTGTGGACCACAGTGGGTAGGCACAGACTTCCTCCTAGGGGATGTACAACCTGATGCACTCCAGGGCTCTGAGAGAGATCTTGGCACTTGCAGAGGTTCAGCACCCTCCAACACCCTTCTCTAAATTTCCTTCAGTGAGAGTACCTGTTCTGTCACCTCTAGAAGTAAGTCTGGTT
>LZPO01030507.1:1320958-1339740 GCA_001675575.1 Neotoma lepida
GACAGGGTTTCTCTGTGTAACAGCTTTGGCTGTTCTGGAACTCACTTTGTAGATCAGGCCAGCCTTGAACTCACAGAGATCTACCTGCCTCTGCTTCCCAAGTGCTGGGATTAAAGGCATGAGCCACCACTGCCCAACATGGGCACCTTCTGTTTGGACACAGGATCCAATGCCCAGGATCCATGTGAGATGTCACTGGAATCCCCTGGTCTGTNCAGGTGTGTGAGTGCATGGTGGTCACCCCTAATTTGTCTCCTTACTGCTATTATTTGTTCCTGTCTTGTCTTTCTGTCTCTTCTGGTTGGTCTATTGCTTACTGTGAATTGAGATCTGAAAAGTGAAACTATGGGCAGTTCTGCTTCTAACCAGCTCACTTCTTTGAATTGTTCCCTCCACCATTTTCAAGAGGCATATAAAGAGGAGACAGACTGCAGAGGACACCTCTGGACCCTTTGTGAATTAGAGTGACCCTCTTTTGACGCTGAATGACCATCTGCAGCTACATATGATTGCCAAACGACCAGAGCAGTATGGCTGCTAGTCACAGGGCAATCATCTCTCTCTCCTCAAGACTATTTTCTATATCCACCAGCCTATCTGCAGCGGTGATTGCCAGCAGTTACTGGCCACCCTATTTACATCAGAAAAAACAGACTGCATAAAGTTAGAAGCTAAGAAAGTAGGCTTGGGTCCAAACAGAGGATCTCTGGCTGATAACGTTTTTCACATAGTATCTTTCAGTCTAACCGGCCCAGTTGGGATCCTAATACCAATAAAGTATGGGGGCTCTGGACATCTACTGCTGGACTTTCCAGGCAGGGCTCTAAGGGGCAGTGTGGAAGCCCCCAAGTGTGTCAAAGGTGAGTGAAGTTGTACAGGGGACCTTGCAGCATCCCGCTTTGTTCCTAGAGTGCCTTCTAGAGTCTTATGTCCATAGACCTAGATGCACAGGAGGACAGACAGGTGTTCAACATTACCTTTGTCACCCAGATAGCCCCAGATATTAGGAAGAAGTTACAAAAGTTAGAGGGATTTAAAGGTATGTATAGGTCCCAGTTGCTGGAGGTAGCTCAAAGGGTGTTTAACAACAGAGAACTGATTGAGAGAGGAGACCTTTCTCATAAATTGAAAGCCACCNTCACCTTCTCTAATGATGAGACACAGACTTATAAAAATCCAGCAAAATTTTGGTGTCTTGCCCTTTACCAGAAGAATACCTCCTAGCTGAAAGTCCTGCTCCCAATCAAAAGATAAAGTTAAACTATCTCTCAAATTAACAACAAAGATTCCCAAAGTATGAGCAAAAACCAACTCCCTAGGACTGACCCAACACTAAATTCTATAATTGTTCAACTAACTAACCTACCCCCATCCAGATTAAACAATATCCAATGACCCTGGAAACAGAAAGGAGAATTGCAGTCCNTATTTCCTGGGTTAAAGAGTCATCCTGGAATACACCTCTCCTGCCTATGAAGACTTCCAATTATAGATCTATCCAAGATCTGAGGGAAGTGAATAAGAACTGTAATGGCTACCACCATTCTAGTGAAAGAAGCAGACAAATTAACTTTGGATCTTATACTCACAGCGCCCCATGTGGTTGATGCCCTCCTTTGAGAAACACCAGACCGCTGGCTGTCTAATACCAGTGTGGCCCACCCAGTACCAGGCTCTATTCCTGGACTACCCTCAAGTCCAGTTTAAGAAACCCACTGTCATCCATCATGCTACCCTCTTGCCTGATGACGACCCAAAGCTGCTCATCTATGACTGTCTCAAGGTGACCATGGTGGTCCAGAGAATCTACCTAGACCTAATGGACATCCCCCTGAAAGATCCCAGTGCAGTACTGTACACTGATGGGAGCAGCTTCATAAAAGATGGACCCAAGTACATGGGGGGCTACAGTAGTTACTTTAACTGAAAGTTTGGTCTCAAGCCTTAGGGTCAGGTACCTCAACCCAAAGAGCAGAACTGATCACTCTGACCCAGACTTTCACCGTATACACTGACAGTCACTATGCTTTTGCTACTACATGTGTACAGTATGATCAATAGAGAAAGGACTTCTCACTGCTGGGTGAAAGACATTGAAAACAAAGAGGAAATCTTGGACCTACTAGAGACTATTTGGCTTCCCCTATGAATTGCTATCCTCCACTGCAAAGGACATCAAAAAGATGACTCCTGAGGCAAGAGGTAACTGAGCCACTGACTTGGCTACCAGACAAGTGGCCCCTTATAAGACCAGTGGGCCTACTGATATCCTGGTGACATACTCCAACCCCGTGTTGTACTCTGATACAACCAAGAGAAAATAGAGGATTCAAAAGAAGAAACGGACAGCTCAAACCTACAGGTTGATGAAGGACATCAGAGGGAAAGATGGTTCTCTCAGAAACAATTGGCAGAACTCTGGTAACTGACCTTCACCAGGCNANTCATCTGGGGTCCACAGAACTTCCTGAGCTGCTCAGACCAAGATATGTTATATTAGAATGGACAGCCTGGGACAGANTGTTTTCAGCTAGATGCTAGGTTTATGCTCAAGTAAATCCAAAACAGAGAGGCTTTACCCAGGAAGGGGTCCAAATGAGAGACCAACACCCTGGTGAACTCTAGGAAAACTGACTTCACTGAGATCTGGCCTGCCAGGAGAGGTTACAAGTACTTGCTAGGTACTTGTAACCTCTGNTTGGTTGGTTGGTTTTCCAAGACTGGGTTTCTCTGTGTAGCTCTGGCTGTCCTGGAGCTTGTCTATAGATCAACTGGCCTCGAACTCACAAAAATCTGCCTGCCTCTGCCTCTCCAGTGCTGGGATTAAGGCCTGTGCCTCTTGGTGGGTAAAAGCATTCCCCACTTGNACTGAAACTGCTCAAATAGTAGTTGAAAAGCTCCTCAAGGAACTGGTCCCCCATCTGGTTTCCCGATAGCAATGGGGTCCAACAATGGCCCAGCTTTCATGGCAAAACCTCTCAATAGCAAAAACTTTAGGCATAGATTGAAAACTTTATTGTGCATATAGAACTCAGACAGAAAACCTCTGAGCAGGATTAAAAAAATAAACAGAATGTTAAAAGAAACCCTAAAAAACTCTCATTAAGTCCAGCAAAGGGTGGATAGACCTTCCCTTGATGCCTTGCTTTGGGCCTGTTGCACCCCATATAAGGAGGGATTTACCTCCCTATGTTTGGAAGACCTCCCCTACTGCTTCCCTTCTCCAGTAATTCCTTTCTCAAGTCACCACAGGCCCCCCAGTCCTCCATAAAGACTATTCATCAGACTATCTAAGAGACCCAGCTGACCTCCAAGTCCATCACCAGTTACCCCTTGTTTGAGCCTGATGATACCATCTGGGTCAAGTGGGTAGCTGAAGGGGTGCTGGAACCAACTTGGAAAGGGCCTAACATTGTGATTCCCTCCACTCCTACAGCTGTGAAAGCAGCTGGCATTACACCATGGATCCACCATACNCAGGCAGAAGCCAGGGACACTACCACCAAATGGACTGTTGTGGTGATATATTGTGTACCCTAACAAACTTGCCTGAGGATCAGAGGACAGAGCCAGTCACTAGATTAGAATAGGGGTCAGGCAGTGGTGGCACACACCTTTAATCCTAGCACTTGAGATCTCATGCCTTTGCTTGGGAAGCACACACATCTTTAATCCCAGGAAGTAATATGGCAGGGAAGAGAAAGGTATATATGTCACTTTCTTTTTAGCTGAGGCCTTTCGGATGAAGACTCAGAGGNTTTCAGTCTGAGGATTCGTGGAAACAGGATNGGCTGAGGAGTTGGCTAGGTGAGGTTGGCTGAGGTTTGCTGTGCTTCTCTGATCTTTCAGCTTTCACCCCAATATCTGGCTCAGGGTTTTCTATTAAATTAAGATTCAAACAACAGACTGTCTCCTGAACTATGGACCCATTAAAATTAAGGTTTCATTGGACAGGTCTGGGCCCTTTCACTCCCTGCCCCTCTACCTCCTCCTGAGTCTGTCTTCTGTTTTGCCCTGTGGGTGTGAGTACAGGGTCATGGTCCAACCCCCACTGCCCTCAGGCCTGGACCAGAGAACTGAGGAAGACAGATACAGGGGAGATATTAGCTAGCATGACTACAGACCAGCAACCCATATTCTGTCTTGACCTTTGCTCTCTGGTGCCTACTTGAAGTGTCTGGTTGAATCAGAGAAAGAGGATGTGGGAGTGGATGTACTTTCTTTTGAGGTAGGAATACAGAGTTTACAGTTCTGTTCATGCCCTGTGGCTGGGCCCCCTAGATGCCCAAAACAAGGGAATTTCCATTGCAAAGAATGAGGTTATAAAACCTCCTTAAAAGGCTCCTTAAAAGAGGCTCCTTAAAAACCATGAGGATGAATACATAAGCATAGAAAGAAAGGTCCTCCCAAGGAATGCACAGTAGGAAAATGTAATCCAATGGCCGTAAAATTAAAGGTCTGGAAATTTCTTAAGAAAGATTCTGGCCTATGAGAAACGGACTCTGTGCTGCAGGAAGGAACTCTGTGGATATTCACTATCCAAAAGAACCCTCTCCCCTCAGTCCCNAGACCTTTAGATCCTAACAAAGATCTACCTATGCTAAAGCCCTGACCAATTCTCACTTCCAAGATGCTACCTCACTTAGCACACCCAGGGCCAGAGTCCCACCTTCCACTGTCCCTTAGTTAATCATTCCCAGCTAGAAATTGACCAGGATTGCTTGTTATGCTTAAACCTCCAGCCCCTGTACTATGCAGGGATGGGAACTATCCAGACTGTCAGCCCATTGACCAATAAAACTCATTGTGACTGTGGGCAGCCCAAATCAATGTTAGAGGACTTACAGGGGGCTGGAACTTGTTTACTATCCCAAACCCTTAACCTAGGCACTTCCCCTGTTCTGCTGCTATTCCTGGTGGGTTAACTCACCTGGACAATGCCCGAGACTACATGGTGGGTGTGTCCAGAGTTTGACTAAATGTGCCTCTCCTGATGCTTTCCAAACTGAGGTACCCCTTTTCTATGTCATAGGACACATCCTATATATACCTATATAATGGGGAAGAAGGGAGAATATTTTAATATGGACCCTGGACTACAAATTAAAAAGGAGCTGTGCCTGTCCTTATCCCACTCCTGGTGAGAGCTGGCATAGCTTGCTCAACAGCCATGGGCACATGAGTCTATCAGGAGAAGGTTAAGGATCTAAGCAGACAGGTCCATCAGGACCTAGGTGCATTAGGAGTTTCTATTTCTAAATTAGAACAACAGTTAGACTCCCTTGTGGAAGTGGTCCTACAAAACCAGAGAGGCTTAGACTTCCTTCTCACGGAACTGAAACCGGGACGTGTGCAGCTTATGAGACGAGGACTAAGTATGGCCTTGGGAGAAACCTGTTGTTTCTATGCTAATCGATGAGGAGTAATTAGAGAAAATCTTGCCATGGCTGGGGAAGACCTCAGAAAGAGAGACAAAGACATGAATCAGATCGTTGGTGCCAGTTCTGTTCTCTTGGTCCCCCCAGCTAACTACTGTGCTATCAGCACGACTGGGCCTTTAATTGTCATTCTGATTGGGTTAATGACGAGGCCCTGCATCTTAAACTGTAGGTCAATTACATAAAACCATCAGATTAGTGGTCTTTAGGACCAACTACACCTCTTTAGAGCAGGGTGAGTCCACGATTTGTCTCATTCACTAAGACCAGTGGGGAATGTGACAGGGCAAAGGTTCCTCCATCTTGTCTCAGCTGGAGCCATCTTTGGTTTAGGCAGAAATGACCCCCCTTTTCTACTCCCACTGTGAAAAGACCTGTGTGAAAGTACCCAACCCTGTTCTAAAAACAGGGTTGAAATACCTCAGCTAAAAAACCAAAAACTGCGTGCATGTTTTGGGGTTCTGTTAAACTGCTTGCCTTCTTTACTTCCCCCTGCAGCTGCCAACCAGGATGTAGTTTTTCTGTGTTCTTTGCCTTTAAAAGCACCCTGTAAAATGCACTGGAGGCTGCTCGGTGAGGAGTGTGTCTCTCCAGGCAGTCACTGAGTGCCTTAATACAGACTCTCATTTTGGACTGTGGTCGTGCTGAGTGGTCTCTGGGTCTCTACCCTACAACAAGCCCACAGCAGGACAGTCACCAGCAGCTTGCTGACCCCCAGAGAAAGGCAAACACCAGGCACTCAAAGATGACCAGTGTCCGGACTGAGGCAAGAGAAGCTTTCGGGGAAGAGGGTAACACGAGGCCTATGTTCCGGAAATGCTCCCAGGCTTTGGCAGCCCCACAGCTAAGCCTAAACTGGCCAGAGCCCAGGGAAGAGGGTGGTGACGTCTGGACAGCTTCCCAGGCCCTGTCATCACAGGAAAACCAGACTCTCCCTGTGGGGGCTGCCAGGAGTGGGGAGAGGAAGGGAAAGATATCTTCCCTGAGACTTTGCTGGAGGTTGGGTTCAGAGCAACGAAGGCCCTTCCATTCACTCACTTTTAATTTAAATCTATATATTCTTTTTGTTGTTATTGTTTTTTCCATATAGGGTTTCTCTGTGTAATAGTCTTGGTTGTCCTGGAACTCGCTTTGTAGACCAGGCTGGCCTCAAACTCACTGAGATCCGCCTGCCTCTGCCTCCCAAGTGCTGGGATTAAAGGCGTGCGCCACCACCGCCCAGCTAAATCTATATATTCTTATAACCAGGGGCTTTTCTCTGTCCTGCCCCAACCCGCAGCTACTTCCAAATAATCACTCAGAGGCTTATAAATGTTTGGCTGATGGCTCAGGCTTATTAAATACTAGCTAGCTCTTACATTTAAATTAACCCATTTCTATTAATCTATGCATCGCCATGTGATCCGTGGCTTACCAGTTCTCTGACATCCTGTTCCTTGGGTGGCTGGCTTGAGTCTCTGCTTGACTCTGCCCTCCTCCCTGTATCTCCATTTGGCTTTCCTGCCCAGCCTTATTCTGCCTGACTATAGACCAAATCAACTTTATTTATCAACCAATGAGAGCAACACATATTCACAGCATACAGAAAGACCATTCCACAGCATATTCTAGAGACTATTTTTTTTAGATTTTATTTTTATTCATGTGTATGGGTGTTTTGCCTGCATGTGTATGAACCCCACATGTGTACAGTGCCCTTGGAGGTCGGAAGAGGATGTTGAATCTTCTGGAACTGAAGTTGTGAGCTGCCATGTAGGCCTGGGAACTAAACCCAGGTCCCTTTGCAAGAACACTGAGCCATCTCTCTAGCCCTTGGGTTGTTTTGTTTTTATTTTTGCTTCTTAAGATAGGGTCTTAGGTAGACCAGGCTGACCTCAAACTCACTATGTAGCTGAGGATAACTTGAATTCCTGAACCTCCTTTCTCCATTTCCGGCATGTTGGAATTACAGATATATGCCACCATTCCCAGTTTTATGTAGGATGGAGGGATATGTAACCCAGGGCATCATGCATGCTAGGCAAGTACCCAACCAAATGAGCTACAACCTCAGCGTATATTTATTGGTTGGTGTTTTGTTTTGAGGATAAGGTCTCACTCTGTAGCCCAAACTCGTCTAGAAATATGACAATCCTCCTGCCTCAGGCACCAGAGTACTGGGATTATAGACATGTATAGACATGTGGATCAGGGATGTGCCTCAACATGCACCTATACTGCTCCGGTATCCTTCCACCCCATAAATGGAGCTGAGATGAAGACAGGTTTATTAGCTGTGTGGCTACCCACACACATGTCGGTGGTTCTGGCCTGCTCAGTACTTGGCTTAGCTACTATTCTGTTGCCGTGATAAAGACATCATAACCAAGGCAACTTACAGAAGAAAGAGCATTGGGGACTTACAGTTTTGGAGGGTGAGTCCATGACCAAAATGGCAGGGAGCATGGCAGCAGGCAGGCAGACACAACACTGGAATAGTAGCTGAGGGCTCACCTCTTGAGACAAAGCCACAAGGCAGAGATAGAGGGAGCTAACTGACAACAGCATGGGCTTTTGAAACCTCAAAGCCCACCCCCGGTGACACAACTACTCCAGCAAGGCCATTCCTCCTAATCTTTCCCAGACAGTCCACAGACTGGGGACAAGAGCCTATGGGGGCCATTTTTATCCAAACCATCATGGCACTCTGTGGCCCTCCAGAAACTTTCTACCTTCCCAAACTAAAACTCTGCCCTCGTTTGTTCCCGAATACTATTGTCTAGGCATAGCATTGCCATTGCTGTCTTGAGTAGCTGTGACTACACAAACCCTCAAGATGGAGTCTTTGAATACCTTATAGAAGGTGAAATAGGGATGGTCTTTAGATCCTCACCTGATACCAGCCACCCCCGCCTGCCCTCCCCTTACAGCTGCATGTCAGCCCAGCTTCAGGGAGTCACAGTTTCAGGAGTTGTCAGGACTCCATCTGGGTAGCTATGCAGGTCACCATCCATGCTATTCACTGCATCACTGCAAAGTCAGCCACACTCCTGTAAGGAGCCCCTCACCCATGAAAGGAAGCCCNACAACTCACTGGCTTGCTGCACCGGACTTGGGTGGAATGTTTCTTTCATCTGGAGACTCCCTCTCTGGGGAACCTACATTTGTTCATGTCTCTTCAGGAAAGATGTTATGCAACACCACTAACTGCTGCTGCCCCATCTGTCTTTCTGTCTCTGAGTTTGACTGCTACTGTGGGTAGGATGATGCTATGTATCTTTTTATGAGTGGCTTCGATTTCGGGATTCATCAGCTGCAGAGGTGTGAGATTTAGGTCACCTCATTTTACCACAGGCATCTTGGCAGCTCCTCTCTATTCTGAGAAGAGATGTCTGGATGGATCCAGAGTCTTGCTTCCCACCAGTCACAGTGACAGGATGGGGGAGGAGTCAGAGCCCAGAAGGGCCGGGCCAGCACACAGGGCATTTTCCCCAGCAGTGTTCAATGGAATGGCATGTTCACCCCTGGAGGCAGGAGGTGACTAAGACTGGGGAGGACCAACAGGTGGGACAAGGTCTGGCGAGCCTGTCTGGCTTCTTTCTGTGCCATCTCCTAGGTGAGCTTCCTGAATTTCCTCAGCCTCTTGCACCTTCCTGGCTGTGCCCTCACCTGCTCTTTGTAGGCTCCCCTCACAGCCTGGTGGAGTCCACTCCCTAACCTGGTACTGGAGACTTTGATGCCAACTCTAGCTTCACCTTCCACTCCTGCAGACTCCTCTTTGGCCACCGGACATGCTTTGACTTCACTGCCTCTGACCTNAACCAGGGGGTGGAAGCATGCATTTTTTTTCTTTCNGTTTTGAGACACAGTCTCACTTTGTAGCCCAGAACTCACAAAGATTCGCCTGCCTCTGCCTCCCNAGTGCTGAGATTAAAGGTGGGCACCACCAACCTGGCTGGTTTTGGTTTGAGACAGGGTCTCATGTATCCCAGGCTGACTTCAAACTGGCTATATAGCTGAAGATGANCTTGAGCTCCTGATTCTCCTNCCTCTAGATCATAGGTGCTGGGATTACACGCATGTGCCACCATGCCTGGTTCTTGGTTTTAAAACGTTATTAAAGTTAGCCTGTGAGAGAGGCTCATCAGGTAAAGGCACCTGCTGCTAAGTCTAGTGACCCTCCTGGAGACCCACATGGAAGGGGAGAACTGACTTCTCCAAATTATCCTCTGACCTNCATATGTCTGTCATGGCATGTGCCCCCCACCCCACATACACACAATTTTAAGATGTGTTAAAAATACTACTTACTAATGAATGAGCCTTAGGAAGGACTCATTTCATGAAGACTCTGGCACTCTTATGGAGGGGCAGCAGGCTAGGAGTGCTGTCTACTAGGCAGGTGGAGGGCTGTGCTGGCCCAGAATGGGAACTATGTAGGCCTCCTGACTGATGTGACAAATGACCACACATGAGTGCTTGAAAATAACAGAGACCCACTGCCGTCCAGTCTGGAAGATGCAAGTATAAAATCAAGGTAACAGCAGAGCCATGGGCTCTCCAGTGGCTGGAGAAGGCTCCCTGCCACTCCTGATCCTGACAGAAACTCATGGTACCCCAGCTTACAGCATGGCACCTCAATCTCTGCTTCGGTCCCAGCTGAGGTCTTCCTCCCTCTGGGGCTCATGTGGCCCTCTCTTTTACAGGAACAGCAGTTGCTTGATTAGGGCCCAGTGAATGGTCATGTGACCTCAGTCTGTGTCACATCAGCAAAGGGTATTTGCAAATAAGTCTGAGGTCCACCTTTCCATCCAGGCGTCAGATATGGCAGGTGGACTGTTTGGAATGGAAGACTGCCCAAGCAGAGCCATTGCAGCCATTGCAGGTTGGGGTGGGACCATGAGCAACCCCAGTGGTATCAGAGGGCAAGGAGCCCCAAAGGACAGGGGGTTATGTCACAGGAGGGAGGCAAAGGAGGATGAGGAGTCAATGGGGCGAGAGCTGTGATATATCAACAGAAGCCCTAAGCCAGCATGGGGACACACTCCTGAAACTCCAGCACACAGAGGCTGAAGCAGGACTGAATTCTNCAAGGCTCATAAGCACCAGTGCAGCTTGGGCTCCATTGTAAGACAGAGAGCCAGAGAGAGGTACCCAGGCATAACTGCCTACTGTACTTTACTAACTGCCTGGGGAAACCCCACCTACATGGAACTGGATTTTCACATTTGAGAGGCTGACATGAAGATGAAGAAGCCATGGTGCATCAAGTCTAGGATACAGAAAGCCAGCCAGACCCAGGAGTTTAGACCAGAAACTGCAATGCCTCATGCAGAACACAGGGCTTCTGATTGATGGCCAACATTTGTCATGGAGCATGCTCCAGTGCCTGCATCAATGTCATATGGACCTGTGGCCCTGCTTCTGAGATCTCCACAGATGTCTGGGTCTGACCTTGCCTGGGCCCTGGCTGCATGTGTGCTGTGCCCTTTGACTCCTGTGTACCTGTGCATGTGGGCCAGAGTGCAGGAGATTCCCCCTGGGGTAGCCATCATTTTCTTTATGCAGAGCACATGATGTTGCTCCAGGAGAGAGGTCCCTCCAGATCTGGGCCCAGACAATGCAGGTCCCTACATACCTGAGCAGGAGAAGCACTGCAGAACCCTGCCCTTCCTCTCTCTCCAGCACCCCTCCCATGGAGAGCCCTCTGCCTTGGCTCTTCTCTAGTTTTTGTTGGAGGTCATTATCTNAAGCCCCATTATCCTTGGGCAAGTCACTGCCTGGCCAGTGGGTGGGGGTGGCAGGGCTGCCTGCTCCCACACAGCCACATCCTGAGCTCACAAACTGGGGTGGGTGTGGGAAAGCAGGGAGGGAGAGTGCTTGNNTATCCATACCAGCCAGCCAGGAAGGGGCTCTTCTCTGCTGTCTTCCCAGTGTCCCAGATGCTACAAGCTGTCACTAGACAGGAGACAGGATCAGGGACCTTTTCCCTATGTACCTTCTCATTCTGTGCAGAGCAAATCTAAGGACACTCCAGGTCTTCGGGAAAAGGGAAGGAGCCTCCTGACCTGGGTGGGCACGGCCTCTAGCCTAGGACCCTCCCTCCCCTAATCATATGACTTAATCATTCATTCATTATCTTTTTTTTCCTCTTTCGAGACAGGGTCTCACTTGTAGCACCAGCTGTCCTGGAATTCACTATGTATACTAGGCTGGGCTCTACCTCACAGAGATCTGCCTGCCTCTGTCTGCCCTCTTACTCATCCCTAAGTTGATTCTTCTAGACAGCCCCTAACCCTCAGCACTTAGACCCCAGATGATGTCTCCTATCTAGAACATACAGTGTCTCCTTTTCTTTCTGTCCATGGAATTTAGCTTTCGAAGTCATGTCTCCTTGCCCACCTATCTCCTCAGCCCCTGGCAGCACANGTCACATGAGTGGGCAGTATTGGACAGGAGCCAAACTCACTGCCTCACCCACTGCCTAAGGCTCTTGGCTTCTCCTTTCCCCACTGGGAACAAAGCCAGCTAGGAGCAGGCTGAAGCACAGGGAACAGANGCAGGGATGAAGTGTGGTCCTCAGCAGGATGGCATCTGGGAGAGGTGAGAACCTAGTGACAGGAAGCTATTACCCAATGTGAAGGGACAAGCTGAAGTGTTTAGGGCAGGGAGAACAGTCAGTGCAAAAGCCCTGGGGCAAGANCCGGCTGAGCAGGTTTGAAGACCATAGAAAAAGGTGATGTGAGAGTTTTGTTCCAAGTGTGTCAGAACCAGGGATGAGCATGGCCTGACTATGTCAGCAGTGGGGAGGGAGGTCTGCTTGATGCTGGCTGCGAGTGAGCTCAGGAGGACAGCACTCTGGAAGGTTGAAGGNCTCTGGGCCTCCACTGCCCTTGGCTGCTTCTTTGCCCTGCAGACACTGACCAGAATATGAAAAATGTCAGAGAAGGCAAAATAGGGTCAGCAGGATGGCTCAGCAGGCAGAGGTGCTTGCCACCAAGCCTGATAACCTAAGTTCAATCTCAGGGACCCACATGATAGAAGGAGAGAACTGACTCCCAAAGGTTGTCCTCTGACCTCCATATGTGCACACTAGGACTTGCATGCATCACAACATCACAACACACACACACACATACACACACACACACACACACTTTAAAAATAAAGGACAGACAAAAAAGTGGCCCGTGCTCAGAGTGGCAAGGCACAGCTCATCTTCCAATTCTCGGGGTCATGATAAGACTGTGAGAAGCTGACCAGAGACTGAAGGAACCTGCTTTTCAAGGTGGTGCAGGGGTATGGGTGGGATGAGTTGGAGTGGGGTGGGGTGGGATGAGCTCAGCAGCAGAGCACCTTTGAGCCTGCAAGACCCTGGGTGCCATCCTCAGCACCACCAAAACAACAAGCTGGGGGCGGTGGTGGCGCACGCCTCTAATCCCAGCACTCGGGAGGCAGAGGCAGGTGGATCTCTGAGTTAAAAGCCATCCTGGTGTACAGAGTGAGTTCCAGGACAGCCAGGGCTACACAGAGAAACCCCATCTTAAAGATAAGACAAACACAAGAAAACAGCAACAACACAATTGTGGTACTAGGACGGAACCAAGAGCCTTACATATGCTAGGCAAGTGTTTTTCTACTAAGCTGTATATAGCCCAATGCATCTGCCCTCCCTTTCTTCCTCTTCTCTCTCTTTCTTTGATAGGGTGTTACTCTAATCCAGAATGACCCTGAACCTTCCATCCTCCTACCTCAGCCTCGTAAATGCTAGAATACAGGTATGTATCATTAGGTCTAGGGGCAGTGGGGTTAAAGAAATAAAACCAAGTGCAGTGGTAAATGTATTCCCAGCACTAGGGAGACTGAGGCAGGGGGGGCTGCAAGTTTGAGGCCAGCTAGGGCTATCTATACACAGACTAAGTTCTAGGATCCTTTGAGAAACAGATCTCCAAAATCTAAATTAAACTAGAAAGAAATCCACTTGCCCCACCCATCCCCATAGGCTGTAGCCAAGATCCTAAATCTGCCCTACCCCTCTGTATTTGGCAGTCCTTTCCTGCTGCCCTGTGTGTCCCAGCGTTCCCAGGAGGTGAGCAAGATGCTTAAAGTAAGCTTTGAATAACATTTACATATCAGAACCTGAGCACTGTCTAGCTGGCAACAACAGCCACACAAACGCCTTCGAGTGATAAGACTGTGTTTTCTCTGTCCTGGGGGCCAAAGGTCCACAGTCAGCAGGTGCTGTCAGCAGGTGTCAGCAGGTGTATCCTTCTGGCAGCTCCAGGAAAGATCAGTTTCAAGCCTTGATGTCCCTGACTGAGCTGGCCTGCATCACTAGGTTTCTTCACCATCTTTCCACAGCCGTCCCCTGGCACCTCTGTGCTTTATTCTCCTATAAGAACAGTCATTCTCTGAGGGCCCACCCTGGTTCAGAAAGACACTTGCTCAGAAAATCCAAGAGTTGAGAGAGTGTTCTAGTCTTGCCTCTCCTCCCAAGTAGAAGTCACATCTTCTACTTGTACTGCAACTGCTCTGTGGGGAGGAATGTCAAGGCTGGGGTATGTATGGGATGCAGGAGAAGAGATTTGGAGCAGAGAGTGGAAGAATGGGATCACTGAGCCTTGGGATGCAGGAGAAGGAGTCTCTGAGCCCCAGCAGTAATTAGCAGTGATAGAGGGAGACAGCCAGTTCTATCATCCAGCATGGCCAGCTGCAGAGNCCACTTCTGTCTGCCCTGCCCTATCAAACTAGCTTAGCGCTCCCAAGGTGGATTGCACCCTGTCCCTGTCCTGCAGTATACTTCTCACTTTGTAATGTTGGTGTCGTGTCGTTGCTGTAAACTTATCTACCTCTAACAGCTGGTCCTTCCTTTTAGACCTTAGGAGAGACTGTGGTCTAAGTGATGGAAGTCCCACTTAGGCCACCTCAACCTGGTCCCAGCTGGGTCCAAAGAACCCCCCCCCCAAAGGCTGGCTCACAATGAAGCATCTAGTTCAGGAGGAAGTACTCAGGCCTGTGGTGATATGTTGTGTACCCTAATAAAATTTGCCTGAAGATCAGAGAACAGAACAAGCCACTAGATTAAACATAGATTCCAAGCAGTGGTGGCACACACCTTTAATCCTAGCACTCGGGAGGCAGAGATCCATCTGGATCTCTGCGAGTTCAAAGCCACCCTGGACTACATGAGATTGATTCAGTCTAGGAGAGAAACAGAGCCAGGCAGTGGTGTAACACATCTTTAATCCCAGTAATTGGGAGTCACATGCCTTTAATCCCAGCNCTTGAGATCTCATGCCTTTGCTACCAGTATTTGGGAAGCACACATGCCATTAATCCCAGCACTAGGAAAGAAGTGATATGGCTGGACGGAGANAGTATATAAGGCATGAGGAGACAGGAACTAAAGAGGATTTGTGGAGTTGGCGAGGTGAGAAGTGGCAGTGGCTTATTCCTTTGCCTCTCTAATCTTTCAGCATTTACCCCAATATCTGGCTCCAGGTTTTTTATTTGAAGACCTTTAGGAATTCNTGCAACACAGGTCAGTTTTCCCAGTGCTGTTGTAGGCAACAGGTAGCCTGCTACCTTGGTCCTGCCTCCTTAACCATGTGGCTGGGAAGTTCTCAAGGGCTGCAAGCAAGGAATGCATAGAAGACATCAGAACACCTACTCTGTGTCTATTGATCCACAGTGATGGANGGGCACCTTGGCCGAGGTCATGATGGAAGAAAGGATCCTGCTTCCTTACACCAGGGCTACTGTGAGCCTGCCTCTGTGTGCTGGCCTGTGTGAGGCCACTTTGGCCTGTGTGGGACTTGTGGGAGCCTTGGTAGAGGTCCCACACATTTTCACTCTGCCTCTGGCACAGCACCTGGTGTTCTAACACAGACAAGCCTGCCATACACGCTGCTTGTTTGGTATAAGCGGCCCCAGCCTGTGTGCTTCTGCACCTGGCCTTCTGAATTCTGCTTGGCTTTTCCGGGGAATCTGGTTCCTGGAAGCCCACTGCAGCAGCAGCAGCGCCTCCTGACATAGATGCACTTCCTCCTGTGTCCCAGAGGTTGGCATCTGCCATCTGCTTGACCAGCCATTGCCCACACCTGCTCCCAAGTCATAGCTCATCACAGCTCTGCCCCTGAAGCTGCTCCAGCCAACTCCAGAGGTTCTCACAGGTGTCCCTTGCTTCATCTGCTCAATGACGAATTACTAAGAGTGAGCTTTTTTGTCCAAATTCAAAACAAAACACCGCCCCACCCCCACTACCCTTTTGTTTGGTGATCACACCCAGCAGGACTTCTGTACCACTACTGGACAGAAGGGATGGTACACCACATCCTCCTCCCCACCACACTGCTCCATCTTGGCNGAGCGAGCCAGAATTCAGGACTGTGTGGAAAGAACTGGTGCCCAGAGGACCAGGAGCCAGGGGCCAGGCACAGTGGGTTCCAGCATGGTGAGAAGAGGAGGGCTGGTGAGAACTGGCCACCCTACCATCTGACCTACCAGTGCTGAGGAAGAGACATGGTACACTTACCAGACATGTACAGATCTATAAAGCGTGAGAACATCACACGTGCACTGGTTAGGCAGCACTCTCTTGAAATCTCCACACATGTGCTGTGGCACACATATGTCCCCCCATAAATGTAAATATAACTTTAAAATGTTGAAGTTACTTCTACAAAGATATAGTTTTTTTAAATTATATTACATTTTCACTTTATTGAGTAGGATGGGCATGCATATGCCACAGCAGTTGTGGAGGACAAAGGACAACTAAACGGGAATCAGGTTTTTCTTTTTACCATGTGGGTCCTGGGTATTGAACTCAGGTCATCAGGTTTGCCACGAGTACTTGTACCCACTAAGCCATCTTGCCAGCCCTTTAAAAAATAAAAGAAATGAATACCTAGTATTTTAAAATATTAGTCGCCCAACCTGATAATCTTGATCTTTGTTTCATGACAAATATTCTGACTGGTCCTGATGGTGCATGCCTATAATCCCAGCACTCAGGAGGCAAGTGGGTCTCTGTGGGTTCAAGGGTAGCCCTGGTCTATATGGCAAGTGAGAACCTGCTGCTGTGTGATATTTTGACCGTGTTCTGACAAATAAAGCTTGCTTGGGGTCAGAGGGCAGAGTTAGCCACTAGTCAACCAAAATTAACCACAGAGGTTTTGGAAGACTAAGGACAGATAGGAGAGGAAGTAGTAAGGCAGGGAGGAAAGGGATCTGGCTCTCTGTTTGGAGGAAGGAACAGAGCAGGTAGCAAGGACTGGTGGTTTCTCTGCTTCTCCGATCTTTCAGACTCTTACCCCAATATCTGACTCCTGGATTTTTATTAAGAAAGAATAATTAGAGTAACGCTTCAGAGACAAATATTTCAGTGATACAAATATTCCTCAGTAGATTGTTCAAAACTACCTTCAAATCAAAGCTGGCAACAAGTGCTAGCTGGTTTGTTTTTACGTTTTGGTGCTTGTCATCGAACCCAGGCCTCTGTTGTAACCGTTTTAAGTGCACAGTTCAGTTGCAGGAAGCACATTTAAGGTGTTGCCAGCCACCCCTGCCATACAGAGCCCATGTCTCTCTTAAACTCTAAACTCAATAGCTAGCTGAGAATGACTTCAAATTTCTGATTCTCTTGCCTCCACCTGCAGAGTGTTGGAATTTCAGGTATTCATTACTACACCTCTGACCCCATCCTTTTATTACTTTNTAAAGATTTATTTTTATTTTACATATATGAGTGTTTGCCTGTGTGTATATATGAGCACTATATGTGTGCAGTATCTTCAGAGGCCAGAAGAGGGTGTCCAACCCCCTGGAATTGGCGTAACAGATATTTGTGAGTTGCCATGTGGTATTGGAAATCAAACCTGGTCCTCTGCAAAAGCAGCCAGTGCACTTAAATGCTAAATGCTGGTCCCCCTCTCTCTCTATTCCCTCTGGCTCTTTTTTTTGTATTTTTTTTTGAGACAGGGTTTCTCTGTGTAGTTTTGGAGCCTGTCCTGGAACTCACTCTGTAGATCAGGCTGGCCTTGAACTCACAGAGATCTCCTTCCTCTGCCTCTGAGTGCTGGGATTAAAGACGTGTGCCACTGCCACCCAGCTCTGGTTCTTTTTTTAATGGTGAGACTATTTTACCTGCACCACTGATGATGATGATGATGATGATGACGACGACGNCGNCGACGANGATGATGATGATAGCAACAATGACGATGATGACAATAGCCTGCAGTGGCTGTTCAAATATGGAAATTCCTTCTAATGTTCAGCACCCTGTAAGTTTGCTTTTTTGTTTGTTTGTTTGTTTTTTGTTTTTCCAGACAGGGTTTCTCTATATAACAGCCCTGGCTGTTCTGGAACTCACTTTGTAGACCAGGCTGGCCTATAACTCACAGAGATCTGCCTGCCTCTGCTTTCTGAGCGCTGTGATTAAAGGCGTGCACCACCACATCCGGCTTAAGTTTGCTTATCTTTTAGAACCCCACTCATTGGATTACTATGTACTATATGCTAAGTGTATGGAATCATTAATATTTATTTTATTTGAAAGAATGACTTTCCCCTGGTTGAGGCAGGGCTGAGAGGAGGCACAACAATGTAATTCACAACACAAGCAAGAGTGGCTGGTCCCTCCCACGTTTCCACCTTCTCCCAGAGTGCTAGCTTTGCCTGCATGCTAGGGGATAGCAATTCCTGTCCTTGGACATGACTCCAGACTATGGTGGGGGTTAGAGGTGGGCTTCCCCTGGACCAGCAACCTCTCTGTGTAGATTTAAAAATAATTTTTTTATTTTATTCTGTGTCTGTGGGCAGGGTGAAGTGCCACAGAGTGCCTGTGAGGTCAGAGTGGGAGTCAGTTCTCTGCTTCCACCATGTGGGGCCCAGGGATCAAAATCAGATACTCAGGTTTGGTGGCAAGCTCCTTTATCTAATGAACCTTTTTGCTGGCCCTCTGTCTTAGAGTTTCTATTGCTGTGAAGAGTCACCATAACCACGGCAACTCTAATAAAGGAAAACATTCAATTGAGGTGGTGACTTATAGTTCAGAGGTTTAGTCCATTATCATCATGGCAGGGAGCATGGCAACATGCAGACAGACATGGTGCTGAAGAAGGAGCTGTTACATGTTGATATGCAGGCAACAGAAAGTAGACTGTGTGTCACACTAAGCAAAGCTTGAGCAAAAGAAACCTCAAAGCCCACCCCCACAGTGACACACTTCCTCCAACAAGGCCACACCTACTTCAACAAGGCCACACCTCCTAATAGTGCCACTCCCTTTGGGGGGCATTTTCTTCCAAACCACCACACTCTCCATATAAATTATTAGTTTTAATTATCTAGAAAAAAATG
>LZPO01030507.1:1364619-1379232 GCA_001675575.1 Neotoma lepida
TAATTTTTGTTGTTGTTGAAATCTAACTTTAAGGCATGGTGATCCGATAAAATATAGGAGGTTATTTCAATGTTTTTGTATCTGTTGAGATTTGCTTTGTGACCGAGCATATGGTCAATCTTGGGGTCATCAAGGTGGGCCACAGTGAAGAAGGTGTTTCTTTGAGATTCTAGAAGTTCACATGACTAGTGAGGGAAGTGGAGAAGATGAGGGAAAATAGTTGAACACCATGGAGTGTTAAGGATCTGCAGCTGCAGCCCCTCGTCCAATGTGCCCATAGTACAGGTGCTGTCAGAGGCAGTGTAGAGAGGCTTAAGTTCTCAGGTGTAGTGTCTAAAATCTGGAGGCCAGCCAGACTTTACAGACAGCCTGTGGAGAGTGCTCAGAAAGCAGTTACCTGAAGGCCCTTGAGGAGGACCAGTATCTGTGAAGGAAGTCTGTGAGCCTTGTGGCCCTGTCACTCTGTGAAGGGCTTGGAGAAGATGCTGGTCTGGAACCTGAGCCCTGTGTTGCCAGGGACACTGCTAGGTGCCTGGGTCCAGTAGCTACCTCTGTAGGAGCCTTCCTTCCCTTCAGCAGTGAGGGTGACCAACCCATGTTGCAGAAGTTGGGACAGCATACGGTTGGAGTAATAGCTATTCCTCAGTGCCACATGCTGCTCCTTGGGGGTGGACCACATATAGAAAGGGGGCTCAGGTGTCACAAGCCAAAACACAGCACACAGCAGTAGTCTGGCTGAACTGTGATAGGCCTGCAAATCTATGGAAAGTGGATCAGCATACCTCACACAGCAGTGAACCCTACCTCCTAACCCTAAATCCTAAGTTTCCTGAGGATTGTCAGGAAACTTGCCAAGGGATGCTGTCCCCATGGACTGCTGTCTTTACCAGAGTTCTGTCATGTCACTGCCCTTGTTACTTTATTCCTGTCTGTGATGGACATTTCTTACAGACAGCTTGGGCTTCTGTGTGGCCACATTGGTGGTGACTAGAATACAGGCACTAGACTGGAGAGAATGTGCACTCCATTTTTTTTTCTTGTGCAAATCATAGAAATACTTGTTAAAAAAATGTCAAGCAGTGAATAAAGAGCCTCCTGGAAAGCACACTCCTGTGGGCAGTCCTGTGTGCTTCCCACCTTTATGCCTGTGCTTCCATTTATGGAGCTGCAGTTCCTCTGTGCAGGACCATCTGGGAAGAGCTAGGTGCTGGGAGAAGAGGTTATCCTAACATCGTCCTGTTCTGCCTGACCAGTAGACATCAGAATGGTTGATGACCGTGGCCTGAATACTGCTGCGGCAGGGCAGAGCCTCTGGGGTATAGGCAGGCAGCTTGCTTTCATCCTTTTCTATACTTTGAGACACTACCATAGTCTTTAGTTACAAGTTAACCCCAGAGACTGGCTGTAAATGTTTCAGTCTACTACATAAAGAGGTGATGACACACAACACTGAGGTAGAGACCGCCAGCTTTTTGAGGACAAGTGTCTAGAATTGTTCTTTCTTCTTACAACCATCAGTTTTACCACTGCTGTTCATTTAAAGATGTGGGCTCGCTGGGTTCAGGTAGTGGTGCACGCTTTAAATCCAGCATGGGAATTTAAAGCAGAGGCAGGTGGATCTCTGTGAGTTCCAGGACAGCCTGGTCTACAGAGTGAGTTCCAGGACAGCCTGGTCTACAGAGTGAGTTCCAGGACAGCCTGGTCTACAGAGTGAGTTCTGGGACAGCCAGGGCTACACAGAAACCCTGTCTCAAAAAACCAAAACCAAAACTAAAACCATGTGGGCTCTAGATAGGCCTGTAGTCAGCGACAGCCTCAGAGTATAAGATGGACAGGAGCAGAGCTGGTGTCTTCATCCATGGCTCCCTGCTGTACTACCTGATACAGCAGGCTCTGGGGTTTTCTCCACTTAAGGAAAACCTCTGTTGAAAGAATTGAGGGATGTGTTGGAGAAATAACTCAGTTGGTAAAATGTTTGCCTTGAAAGTATGAGGACTTGAATTCAGTTTCCAGAACCCATATAAAAAAGCTGCATGTTGAGCTAGAGAGATGACTTTTCTAGAGGATCCAGGTCCAGTTCCCCACATCCACTTGGCAGCTCACAAGTATCTATAACAAGTCCTGGGAACTCTGCACAGACATACATGCATATAAAACACCCATACATAAATAATGCTAATGAAAACAAAACAAAAAACTGGGTGTGATTATAATCCCGTCCAAGGAGGTGGAGATAGGTGAAACCCTGGGTCTTGCTAGCCAACCAGCCTAACCTAGAGTTCCAGGCCAGGGAGAGATACTGTCTCAAAAAAACAATATGGACAGCTCCTGAGGAATGACACGCAGGGTGACCCTTGCCCTCCACATTGTACACATACATACGTGCACACCTCCCTATATCCATATATAGACTTATGCACACATACACAGGAACATCCACACTCACACACCATACAAATTACAAAATAGAATTGAAAGAAGCAGCAGCTGCCCTTGGGAAGTGCTGGATCATGACATAGGGTGCATTCAGAGGCAGAGCTTGCCCAGCACACATGAACTCCACCCCAGGACTCCAAAAAGCAAGAACTGAATGGCCTCTCCAGCCTCCTCCAGAGTCTCCTCATCATTGTCTTCTCTGCCCATCACTTTTCCCTCTTCCGGTACTCTAGGCCCTTTCATCATTTGCCACCATCTGACCTCCACTCATTGTCCAGGAGGCATGAGAGACAAATCAAACTTTGCTCAGTCTGGCTTTCTCAACTCTGTCTCTGCTCTTCTCAGCTCTGTGTGTCTTCCTCACTAAGTGCTACACCTTAGCTGTTTACCTGCCCCTTTGGCCACAGCCTGTAGATAACGTCTCTTGCACAGCACCCATTCCAACCCCCGCCCTTCTCTCTGTGGGTAGGAGGCCTGTGTGTGTCCCTGCTGCCTAGAGGAGAGGCTGGGGCTGATGCCTGTGCTGATGATGCCTTCTCTGCCAGCCTTTACTCCACCTTTGATTGACTGATGGCACAGGGATTTGTTCGGCAACTCATGCTGGGCTGAGCAAACCTGTCTCAAACTTAGCTTCATTACTCTGGTTTTTAAGAAGGCCTCACCTGCAGGGAAAGCAGAAATGAAGTATTAGGACCAAGGGTATATTGAGACCAGCCTTGCAGGGGCAAAAGGAATCACAAGACACCTGATGGATGGTAAGCATCATGCTCTCCATTTGATGATGAAGTCATTGGTTGCCTAGGAAAACAGCCCTTCTTTCTGTTCTCTTCCTGCCCTTATACCTGCCTCACTCTGCTCCATGCCGTTTGAAGTCTTGGATCCTCAGCCTGCTTTCTAACCTTGGTCAGGACAGTTCATTGCTAAGACTTCCGTCATCTGTACACTTGGGTGCTGACAATGGCATATTTCATGAGAACTGATGCAAAACACCCGTACAACACCTGGACACTCAGTTAGTACAACACCTCCTGGACACTCAGTTAGTACAACACCTCCTGGACACTCAGTTAGTACAAACACCTCCTGGACACTCAGTTAGTACAACACCTCCTGGACACTCAGTTAATACAACACCTCCTGGACACTCAGTTAGTGCTGGCTTTGGCCGTGGTGGGATCTTCCTGAAGGCAGTAGCAGACACTACTGACCCAGAGACCTTTGTACCTCTCAGAACTGCTGGACTCTGTCTTCTCATTTATGAAATGAGGTGCCTGGCAGGGTTACTGAAAATGTCGTACAGTCTGTGAAAGTATTTTAAAACAAAAACATTAGGGCCTGGAGAGATGATCCTGAGGTTAAGAGACTGGCTGTTTTTTCTTCTAGAGGAGCCAGGTTCAATTCTCAGCACCCTCATGTTGGCTCACAACCCAGGGATCTGATACTCTCTTCTGGCCTTCACTGGCACTGCACGCATGTGATAACACAAACATTTGCAAGCAAAACACCCATGTACATAAAAAAAAAAAATCTAAAAACACCCTAAAACCATTAAATATAGATGTATTATTTTTATCTTATGGGAATTTAGCTTAATAGCTTAGTATCTTTGCCCCCCCCCCCTTTTTTTGGCTTAGTTAATTTTGAACAGGGCTCATGCCTTATAATCTCAGCACTCAGAAGCCTTGAAGAGGGAGGATCACTGTGTTCCAGACCAATGTAAGCTACCCTATCTCAAACCAACAAACAAAAAAGCTTTCCTTCCTTCCTCCATCCCCCTTTGAAACAGAGTCCCATGAAGCCCAGGTTAGCCTTAAACCTTGAACTCCCAATTCTCTTCCTTGTGCTTCCCCACTGCTGCTAGCATGCCTAGTTTCTGTAGAACTGGGGATGATGCCAGGGCTTCACACATGCTAGGCAGACTCCCCCAACTGAGCCCCAGCCAGCCTCTCATTTTGGAGTCCGTGTTCTGTTGCCCAGCTTAATGGCACCACAAAGTGGGAAGAAATCTTAAGTAAGTTGCCTTTGATTAGATTTGTGCCCTATTCCTTTCAAGATGCTGCTTGTTAAGTTATGGGGTAAAACTGCGTGTGATCTAGCATGCTTGTCAAGCTGATTTACAGAGCTTGAACACTTAGAACCCACCTTGGAGGTTCAGGACATGTCACAGTGGCATCTGCTGTCAGGGGGAAATTGATGATTAGCCTTATACACGGACACTTAGGCTTTGCTAGGTGCTTAGCCAGAGCTTGGCGTTTGACAGTGCAGAAACCTTTCTTGTGATGGAATAAGATGCTGGTGGTGCTACAGTAGCTGCAGGCGAAACCCATGTCACCTAGTGCTTCACAGGTAGACACTGCGGAGGTCAGTGCATGAGCTGTGAGGGTCAGATTCACATACAGGACATTGTGGGAAGAGGCAGCAGCAGCAAGGGTGGAATGGTAACTGTGGTTCCCTGGAAGTGGGTACAGGGTACAAAGAAGCTGTGAGAGGCAGGGGAGGGCTGAGAGAGAAACAGCAGAGGCCTGGAGGATTGGGAGCTCTCAAGAGGCTGGTTACTTCCAGGGCTCTAGTGGGTCCTCTGAGAACTTGTTGGGAGGGTTGTGATGGTCAGTTTGCACAAGCAAAGTGATGCTTGTGTGGGGCTGGGAGATGGGGCGTGTCCAGACTCTTCCTGGCTTGACAATAGCTCTTTCTTTTTATCTTTCCCACCGATCACTTACGTCTTTTTATGTCTTTTCCGGTCGGCAGTCATTCTTGTTAGGAAAACATGAACGAGCACTCAGGGCCTTTCAAGTTCAGTTACACTGTTTTGTGGAGCCTGAGCTGTATGACCATGAACACTGGAGCATTTGTGTTTCCTGGGCCATCAGCAGACTGCCAGGAAATGCTGTAATGCATCTGGCCATACTGGTGTGCGCATGTTCCTCAGTGCCAGGAGAACTCTCTAGCAAGACACCTTTCAGTTCTGGTTTCCCACCTAGACCTTCCATTCTTTCTGGAACACCTTCTCTGACACAATGCCCCCAATGGCATGCCTGATAGAAGCAGAAAGGGTGACCTGAAGCTTTTGCCCGCAAGCAGCTGAGGCTGAAGTGTCCTTTGCATGTTACAATGTTGATCATCATGTCCTGTATCCTCTTGGAGCTTCACAGCAGCTTTAGATGCCCCCCCCATGTTGTGTCTGGAGATTCATGTCTCCAGGATGCTAATCTTAAGTGAGCCTGGAAGGAAGGTGTCCAGAGTGACTCCTATAGCAGTGCAGTTACTCAGTGCAGGATGTCAAGTTTGTCTTCAGAGCCACTTGTGTGTACTTGCCCCTGATGCACAGCCTTGGGAAAGTGGTGTCAAAGTGTTCAGTCTCTGGATGTTTCCCGAGATCTGCTGACCTATAAATTTGAACTGGTTCTCAGTTGGTGACAAATGTGAGACTGAGACAAGAATGTGTTTAGTCTTTGCCCTGGCCCCATACCTTTTCATCCCTCAGATTCTCCAGAGTTGCAGGAATACCCTTTGTGGATAACAAGTGATTCTGGGTACCCACATTGTCTCAGGTTGGGGCTGGGCACCGGGAAGTTCAAGTTGTCCCAAGGGTTTGGGGATCTTAATCCCACCCTTCCCTAGCCTCGAGGGAGGGGAGAGTAACTAGAGGCTGTGATGGCATTAGCTTGCTTGGGCCTTAAAGCCTCAATAAAAAGTAGAAGACAGGAGCTGGGTGTGTTGGCACACACCTTTAATTCCAGCACTCAGGAGGCAGAGGCAGGCTGATCTCTAAATTCAGGGTCAGCCTGGTCTACAAATGGAGTTGCAGGACAGCCAGGGCTATACAGAAATCCTATCTAGAAAAACCAAACCAAACAAACAAAAAGGTAAAAGACAGGGTGCAAGTATCCAGATAGCTGAACATGGGAGGTGCTAGAGGGCAGTGGGCCTAAAGGGGATACGGAAGCCCCTTCTTTCACATGCTTTGTACTTGAGACATTCTGGTCTGGTAGCTGTGGTCACCCTTCATCATGGCCTTTATAATAAACTAGTGGGCAGATGTAAGGCAGCACTCCCCTTGAGTTCTATCGGCTACTCCAGCAACCAAGGAGGGGCCTGCAGGAACCCTCAACATACAGGTCACAACTTGAAGTGATGCCACCTTCAGGGAGTTAGGATGTGCAGTCTTGTAGGGTGGAACCCACCTGTGGGATCTGATGTTGTGTCTGGGTAGGCCATGCAGAGTCAAATGGAATTGGGAACCCAGCCAGTGTGTGTTGGAGAAATGCTCTATGTGTGAATACTCCCCAACCTGGTGTGGGAAGTATTGAGTGGTGTGTGTATATGTGTGTGAAGAGGAAGAATTCCTTGGGTTTTCCTGCCTTCACTAGCCAATGAGGGCAGCATTATGTCATTTTACTAGAGGAATGGCAAGTTACTCAGGGCCCTGCCCTCAGGTTGGCATCGGCCTGTCACGCCCACAGAGCTGCAGACACTGGCGCTTCCCACACCCACATGCTGTTTCGTGCTTAGTGTACCATTGCTTCCAGCATCACAAGGCAAAGCCACTGCATTAGGACATGACAGCAGTATGGAAGGCACATGCCCAGGGACTGGCTTGGTGTCCCACAGGCACAGCAGATGGTTCCTTTGCAAGATAGAATGTCACAGGGTACCCAGATGGCTAACCTAAAGATTGGATTGTCAAGCAAAGAGAAATAGAGTTGTGGCTATTCTGTGGGAGATTTAAATGGATATGGTAGTGCTATAGACAGGGGATAAATGTGTCCTACATGGAAACTTAGCTTGCAGCCAGAATGCACTGTCTCNCCTCTGACTCCTACAGACCTGTGTACCTCATTCAGCCCGAAAAGCTGTGGTGGAAGCCAGTGCTGGCCGTTCAGTTTGTGGTCTGAGGTGAGGTAACCAGAGGAGGAGCTTCTTCTCAGACTCCTGCAGTGGGCACCAGCTGTGCTGTGCATGATGGCTAAGAAGATTCAGCTTTTGATACCAAGTATAACTCACTTTAGGCTTATGGTTGTTTGTTGTTTTATAGTAGATAATATTTCATTCTGTCCCCAGTACTAGAGAGAGTTTTTAAAAGGCAGGTATTGCAAATGGAGAGAAATTATGCTGACATTCAAATGAATTGAGCACATTGTGTGCGTGTGTGCATGTGTTTAGAAGTAGAAGTTGTTCATAGTCAGGCATGATGGTGCACGCTTGTGATCTCAGCACTCAGGTGGAGGTAGGAAGGCCAGGAGTTCAATCAAAGTCATCCTCTACTACAAAGTGAGTTTGAGACCAGCCTGGACTATGTGAGCCATTCATCTTAGAAACCAAAACACATACAAAAAGAAAGGAAAGAGGGAAAAAGAGGATAAGGCAGCTGCCTAGGCGCTCGTCTGTGAGACTAGACTAGCTTTGAAGCTGAACCAGTGCAGGATGCCCTTGCTTACTTATACACAAACACTTATGACTATATGTGACCTTTAACTCTTTCATCAAAACATAACATGCCTTTTGTTGTGAGTTTTAACCGTATTGGAGAGTGACAGACAGTAAAGTTGATCTGATGTGTGTTCAGTTTCTGTGATCGATGGCAGTGGCATTGACAGCACATGTCCTCTGACTGACCCCTTTCTAGTTGTGTGGCCCAGCAGGGTGGGTACTACTTCAGTAATGTGTACAGTGTGATTTCTGTTGTCACAGAATAGCATCATCAGAGAAGCTGAGCTACATGTATGGCCTTTAAAAATCAGAGCAGTGCCCTAGCTCTGCTGTAAGATGCATGGGAATTAGCTGCACTACGAGACAGATTCCACATGCTGGCACACAACAGTTACGCCAGCTCCTCATTAACCACAGTGCCCTCACAACAAAAAAAAAAGATGTTGGCTCATCAGGAATGACTACTTGTCAGGAGTGAGGAAGTGTCCCAGCTGCTGAGCCCAGACTGTTCGTTAGCCATAGATGGGCCAAGGCCACACTGGGACTTTCAGGGCTGGCCTCACACAGAGCTGTTTCAGATTAGGAGTCCAGAATATGTTCTCCTTACCTGCTGATCCAGAAGTTGAGGAAGGAGTGTGTTCAGCTTCCTGAGCCCTGTGTTTGAAACTTCCTGGCCCTTCTGTTCCTCTTAGAAATCAACCAGATCTGCCTGGCTGTTTTGTTTCTTGTCTTTTGTGTGTGCTGTGCTGAGCTTGAGTCCATATTCAGGTTTTTGTTTTTATATTTCTTTTTATTATATGTGTATGAATGTTTTCTTGTGCGTATGTAAGTGCACTGTGCACATTCCTGGTCTCTTCAGAGGCCAGGAGAGGGTGCCAGATCCTTTGGAACTGAGAGTTTCTAAGGATAGTTGTAAGTCACTGTGTGAGTGGGTGCTGAGAACTGACCCCAGAGCCTCTCCGTAAGAGCAGCCAGTGCTCTTAACCGCTGAGCCATCTCTCTAGCCCCCCCATATTCAGGTTTTGATGAGTTAGTTTAGGTCCTGGCAGACTCCTCAACGTGAAGCCAGGACAAAGTCAGCTCCAGAAGACAACCCAGGCCTGTGGCTAATGATGAGACAACATCTAGTGCAAGATGGGAGGAGAATTTGAGATCCTTGGGTTCTGAGGAGTGCCAAACCTTGAGAACATTTTTTGAGCTGTGACACCAGAAATCCAGGCCATTCTTGAAGACTTTCTTCTTAGCACAGATCAATCATGGCAAGCGCAGGCTAGAGATCCGGAATGGTCCCCAGAGTGATGGCACCTGGTGCCACATTTGTCAAGAGACTCTTGTTTGGAGAAAATGCTGCTGCTACCACAAAGAAGGATGACCTGAAGAAACTTGAGTGGCTTTATCTCCATGAATGACAAAGTCAGCTAGTGTATCTCTAGCAGTTATCTGGGTCCCCCTAGGAGTCACAGTGCCACACGAAGAGTTGATAGGCCTCTGTAGCAGGCTTTCTTTGACTGCCTGCCAGCCCCCAAATCATGACATGGAGACTTATTATTAGTTATGAACACTCGGCCTAATCTTATGCTTGCCCCACTAGCTCTTATAACTTAAATTAACCTGTTCCTCTTCACCTACATTTTGTCTTGGGGCTTTTTACCTTTCTTTCATTCTGTATATCCTACTCTATGTCCGTCTGTCTGGTGGCTGACTGGCCCTGGGTGTCTCCCTCTTTTTCTCCCTGGTTCCCTTGTCTCTCTCTCTCTCTCCCCAAACCTAGATTCCTTCTCCTACTTATTCTCTCTGCCTGCCAGCCCCGCCTATCCCTCTACTGCCTAGCTATTGGCTGTTCAGCTTTTTTTAGACCAATCAGGTGCCTTAGGCAAGGCAAGGTGAAACAGCAACACATCTTTACATAATTAAACAAATGCAGCATAAACAAAAGCAACACATCTTTACATAGTTAGACAAATGCAGTATAAACAAATGTGTAACACACTTTTGCATAGTTAAAGTGATATTCCATAACATAAACAAATGTAATACATCTTTACATAATTAAATATTCCCCAACAGGTCTCCTGCTAAGCTAATGGGCTAGTAGTGCCACTGCCTGGCTGTCAAGTGGCTCATGTGGGTCATTCTCACAGTATTGTGCAGTCTTGGACCCTGGGTAGAATAAGGAATCTTTACATGCATTCTGTAGGTAAATAAGCCTGAAGATGGAACTTGTGTGACATACCCGAGGTCAGAAATGCCTGTTTCCAAAATGGAAGGGTAGTGAGCTACCCAGGGAAGCTTCAAAACAAGCTGAGTGCAACCATCAGAAGTATTGACTCAGGAGGGTGAGGCCTAGGAGTCTGTAGGTAGCTTTTCTATACAGGGCATCTCTACTGTGTAGGCCATGTCCTGTCTCCTGAAAACCCGGGGTTGGTATGGTCTGCTGAAACCAGAGCCAAACCAGATGGTGTCATATTTCTCACCAGGCAGCATCTCCTTTGAAGGTAGTATCTTTTGTGCCATTGCCATCACTTGGGCATTGCACACTGGTTAGGCAGACCTGGGTGTCAGGCATTGTGCTATGGACCTGGGCTTCTGCCTGCTGGAACACTTAGGCTAGCAGGAAGGTGCATAGACTAGGGGCTGGGAGGCTGGCTTTGCTAGCCCCCTACAGGGGAAGTTGAGGAAAGACTCTTTACTAAGTGCCCAAACTCTGGACTGCAGGGTGACAGCAGCTGCTCTGAGAGTGGGTAAATCCGTGAATCTGAGGCAGAGGGCCAATATGAAGTGATGTTCAGAAGAGGGGCAGAGACAGTGTGGCGGAATGGGGGCTTCCCTGTGGCAGCATGCTGGCAGTGAGGCGGTGATTACTGCTGGATCACCATTGTTCTGTACTTGGAGGGCTTGTGCTACCTGGCAGTGAGGATTAGTGAGAGACCCGTGCAAATGCTTGGGTTACATGTTTGGTGGCATTGAGGTGTCACTGCTTCACTAATACCAGAGGGCCTTTGGCCTTGACCCTATGCTACAGGGCCTTCTTGAAGGAGTCTAAGCAAAGGAGTCTCAGGTTTTTGTTTGTTTCAGAAAAACAGAAAACAGATTTGAAAGAAGGAAGAAGGCCAGGAAACTAGGCAGGTTCATAGTGGACCAAGCAGACATGGTGGCCTGATGGAGGAGCTAGGCTCTGGGAAATAGATGGTTCCAGCAGATATGTGTAGGAAGTGCAATCAGCCGTAAGAGTCCCCAGTGGCAGGTGATGGAGGGAGTGGAAGGAGGTGACATGCTGTGTAAGCATCTGACCTGTATGGCTGGGTGCTGATGTCCACTGGGCTTAGGAGGAGCTGGAGGCAGGGCAGGAAGAAGTGATGAACCCAGTGTGAGAGTGTATGGAGCCTTGTGAGAGACCCAAATAGAGACGAGTGGGCATAGGGCTGGAGGTGGGACCGGCAGGTGACCCTAGGGACACCTGTGTTCTGAAGTGGCAAAGCAGGAAATGGGGTGCCTGACAGCCCTTGCTCTTTAGCAGGCTGGGTCAGGTGGGGATGGAAGTTGGCTTGCACCCTCAGTGGAGGCTGTATTGGCAAGAACTCTTCTGGGGAGGAAGTGGGGCTGAAGCCAGGCTGCACAGATGGTGAGGACAAAAGTAGGGCTTGCAGGCCAGAGAGGGAGTGTGGGCCGTCCCTGAGCAAGTCATTCCTGCAAGTGGCCAGTCCCTACAGCCATGCCATTGAGCGTCCACCTTGTTCACAAAGGGAACAAACTTCCTTTCTTTCTCTTTTTAAAACAAAAGAATTTATATATTATTTATGTGTATTATATATGCACATGTGTATGTGCATACATGTGCATGTATATCCTATGGCACACGTGGAAGTCAGAGGACAACTTTGAGGAGTCAGTTTCGTCTTTCCAGAGTATGTTCTGGATGTGTCAGGCTTGTGCAGCAAGTGCTTTTACCCATGAGTCATCTTGCTGGCCTTTTTTTCTAGTTTTAATGGTCAACAATCCATACCATGTGGAGATATAAATGGTCACTTTTAGCACCCTCACTGGCTACAGTAGATCACAGCACTAGCAGTTAAGTGTATTTTTCTGTAGTTGGTCTAAACACAGAAGAAGAATAGTGTGTATTTGCTTTCACCAAAACAGGCCTTCCTAGTGAGATGTTAAGGTTAGGTGCGGACTTTTGCATGATTTTTCAAAAAGAGAAATGAGAAAAGAACTACACATGCTAGAACTTGTGACAGAATTGTTTGTCTTTTGAGACAGGTTCTCTCCATAGCCCAGGCTGTTTTCAAGCTTCCTCTGCTTCCCAAGTGCTGGGATCACAGCAGTGCACAACTATACCCAGTGTGTGTGTTTTAACCTGCTGCTGCTGCCCAGTGATTGACAGGCTGTTGCTTCTGTGGCCATGTGGCTCTGGGCAGGTCCCAAGAGGCTGTAAATCATGGGCTAGATTGTCCTTCCAGCCCTTTTCTCCCATGGTTTGGTTCAGTGTGGACAATGGGTGAAGAGATGAGTGCTGGGGTGACAGGTGCAGCTCCTCCCACTTAGCTCTCCTCCTAATTTCAGATTCCAAGGCAGGCAACTGCTCTGACTGCAAGTAGTGTCAGTTGTGAGAGTTGGCTTTTGTGTTGAGACGTGTTTACTGTCTGTGTTTTCTTTTGACTATGTCCTAAAACAAGATATGGGCTTTTTTGCCTTTGGTGAACTTTTCCCCCCAGTTTGGGTTTTTTTTTGTTTTGTTTTGTTTTTTAATTGCACAGTGTAGATATGAACACTCACATTTCCTACAATATTTGTACTTCTGTGTAGAAAAAAGTTTTTCTGTGTCCCACCCGGGCTCCTGCGTGGTCCCACATCTGCACAGACCCAAGTAAACACACAGAGCCTTATATTAATAATGAACTGTGTGGCCATTAGCTCAGGCTTATTACTGACTAGTTTTACTTTTAAATTAACCCATTTCTATAAATCTGTACTTTGCCACATGGCTCGTGGCTTACCAGTACCTTCACATCTTCCTGCTCCTGGCAGTGGCTAGCAGCGTCTCCTGACTCAGCCTTCCTCTTCCCAGAATTCTCCTTGTTTGTTTATCCCGCCTATACTTCCTGCCTGGCTACTGGCCAATCAGCATTTTATTTATCAATCAATCAGAGCAACACATATTCACAGCCTACAGAACAATATTTCCATCACTTCTGTGTCTGGCTGATTTCAGCAGCACAGTGTCCTCAGGCTGTCTCTGATCTGGTATGTGGCACAAATGCCTTTTTAAAATGCTGGAATAATCATGGAAGTTTTTTAGTACAATAACAATATAATTTAAACATTAAAAGGTGCCATTGATGTGCAGAGTATGGAGTATGGAACATAAATTAAGTGTAGAAGGGACTGAGCTAGATAGTGTGGATGGGGATGGGGAGTGGTGCCACCTCCTGGAGAATAGGAAGGTAGGAGGTGGAGGCCTGTAGAGAGAAATGCCTCTGGCCCAGAGGGCCCAAGGACGGTGGCTAGATTGTGGGTTTTGATCCACAACATTTGGTTTCTATATTCTGGTATAGCAGATTTTTTTTTGTTCAGAAATGATACAATTTTAAGCATTTTGAGAAACCAAGTTCTTGAACTAATTTTAATGGTTAATATTGTTTTCTCAATGACTCTTCTGTGATGATGTCAAATGGAAATACACAGATTTGTTTTATACAGACTTAGTTTTTTGCAGGGAGGATTAATTTTTATGTGTATGAGTGTTTTGCCTGCATGTATGTATGTGCACCATGTGTGTGCCTGGTGCCCATGAGGGTCAGAAGAGGGTGTCAGATAGAATTATGAATGGATGTCAGCTGTCAAATAAGTGCTCTTAATTGCTGAATATTCTCTTCTGCTCCCAAACTTAGATTTTAAATGGATGACCAAAATCCTGAGTGGTTATGATGTCTGTTAAATATGGCAATATCACTAATAGCCTGGGTTTGTAGAACCACTGTGCATGGCACCTTGAGTGGTGAAGACACAGTCCCCACCTGCACATGGCCTTGGTGCCTGCTATTCTTTTTCATAACCGTAGCTTGGGGCTGGAGAGGTGGCTCAGCAGTTAAGAATAGTTGCTGCTCTTAAAGAAGACTCAGGTTCAGTTCCTTACACTTACATGGCAGCTGACAACTGTTTGTAACTCCAGTTCTAGGAGATCTGATGCTCTCTACTGGCCTCCACAGGCATTGGGCACATTAGTGGCATGCAGATAGACATGCAGGCAAAATGCTCATATACAGAAATTAATAAAGCTTTTAAAAATATAAGTAGCATATTTGGGTTACAGTATTTTAAAAAGGATTTATCACTTATTTTTGTGAGCTGCCATTTGCTGGGAAGTGCTCTTAACAACCAGGCCACCTCTTCAGCACCAGGTTATGGTCATTCTTTGTTTGCTTGTGTGTGTGTGTGTGTGCGCGCGCGCGCGCAAGTCTGTATCAAGGCCACATACAACTGCAAGTGTCATCT
This sequence comes from Neotoma lepida, assembly GCA_001675575.1. NCBI lineage: Eukaryota > Metazoa > Chordata > Mammalia > Rodentia > Cricetidae > Neotoma > Neotoma lepida. Next base: position 1,378,981 of record LZPO01030507.1, read on the forward strand.
ACTTTATCTTGTCTTTCTTGGTTTGTGCTGGCCAGTGATGCTAGGCTGGCTGGCCAGTGAGCCCCAGGGATCCTCTTGCCTCTGTTTTCCTAACACTGGCCTTAGAAGCACAGGCCACTGCACTCAGCCTTTTCTGTTTTCTTTTTAACACGAGTTCTAAGGATCAAGCTCAGATCCTCATGCTTGTGCAGTAAACGCTCTACAAATTAAGCCATCACCCTAGTCCAGCTATACTGTTTTTAACCCCCCCCC
>LZPO01030507.1:1379927-1395732 GCA_001675575.1 Neotoma lepida
AGAGAGAGAGAGAGAGAGAGAATGCATCAAAAGCAAATAGGAGAATGGAAGCAGCTTGGGGATCTTAAAAGCAAGTCTGTAACCGTTACATTTGAAATGAAGGTGGAAGCCAGATTCTTGGGAGGCTACAGCAGAAGAGTCATAAATAAGTTCAAGGTCAGACTGGGATACCTAGTGAGACCCTGTCTTAAAAAAACAAAATTAAAAAAAAATTACAAGCTGTTTACTTCTGCTGCTGAGAGATGGAGCAATGCCAGATGATGACATAGGGATGTTGGCTTGTATGGGAATGAGGGTGACTGCAGGTCATCCTCCCTCATCTCAGGCAGTAACGGCCTGCAGCTTGGGCAGTTCTGCCTCCATGTCCTTTTGCAGCACCTTGATGAAATGTGGTGTTTGCTGAATTTGAACCTCAAACAATAAGATGCTAACAGTTGTCCATCCCTCTCCAGTCCCCAGCCCTTCCCTCTTTCTTGCCACTCTGAAATCCCATGAGCCCCTTCTGCTGTCATTGCAGCTGTGTGCTCATCCTCCTCTGGCCCTCTTTGCCTCTGTGTGCTGGAAGTATTGTCCTGCCTGGGGGCCATCCTGTACCATCTCCAAACTCAAGCTATCTCTGCTCCCAAAGGAGCTCTGGCAGCCTGCCTCCCCAATCTGGATCTGTGCCCATCTTCTCTCTTTCCTTACTCTGGTTTTGCTCTGTACCCAAGAAATGCTGCCTCTCCCTTCAGCCTCTTGGCTGTCTGCATAATGCCTACGATTCTTGTCATCTTCAAGCAAGAGTCCCATCTTCTAGAAGGCTGATTTCTGTGTGTAGCCGCTGCGCTCTTTGTCCTTGACTTGCTTCTGGGTCTAACTTCACTGTTGTACTGTTTCCTTCAGTCCAGTTACCATGGCACAGAACCACTGTTGTCACCATGCCACAGTCTCCATTGACCTCTGTCTCACCACCCAGTGNCATGATGGGGTAGCCTACTTGATCTGCCAGCACCAGTCTTAGCTGATTTTGCTTGTGCCTTACTGACATCTGGATCTTTTGTTGGTGCTCTTACATTTCAGGCTGTCCAGGACTTGGCTCTTGTCCTTGTACTGGTATCCTGCCCCTGAACACACCAGGAGCCCTGACTGGGAGTTGCAGCACCCCCTCTGACATTGCTGTCTGCGTATCTTAAATATGGCATGTCTGTTCCTCTCCCTTCAGAGCATGCTCTGCCCTGTCACTCCACTCTGTAGAGTCTGGAGTCATCCTTGGGCCAGAATCCCTGCCTCTTAACCTATAGCACCAGGGTCCACTGTGTCTCCCCTCCCCAACCTTCTTTGTGCTCTTCAGAACCAGCTTCAGGACTTCCTTTAAAGTCCTTGAGGGCTGCAACATGTGGCCTGTGAGCCTGTGCTTAGTCTCAGTGTTCTTGGTCTCCGTGGCTAAGCTCCTGCTGCCAGGTCAGGAGTGGATCACCACAGCTACTGCTACTGCAGGAGAATTGCTAGTTTCTTCTGAGAGACATGGATGAGTTAAAATGATTACTTGCTGCCCCCAGCCAAGGGGTGGGGGTTGGGGGGTGCAGAATGGGACAGATACAGTTCCCTGGCTCCCCATTGACCATTGCACTCTGTCAACCATCTCTTCTGTCTCCCTCTAGCTGCTCCTCTTTCATCTCTTTCAACTGTTGATTGTCTTCACCCACAGCCTGTGCTTGGCTTGGGGCACAGGCAAGCGTTTCTGGGCAAGCCTGATGAATCCGGAGTGGGTGACGGGTAGTTAGTTGATTCTGAGTGGCAAAGGTCTGATGTAGATGTGATTTGAACATATGACTCCCCCTTCCCCGCCAGAGTTTCTCTGAATAGCACTGGCTGTCCTGAAACTCGCTGTGTAGACCAGGCTGCCTGCCTGCCTCTGCCCAAGTGCTGGGATTAAAAGCATGCACGACCACTGCCCTTCTCACATGACCTGCTTTTTTAAAGTAAAATTGCCCAACAGCCACTCTTTATACTTTCAGTATCTGTTTTGTTCTGTATCAGGTAGGCCATTATGCCTCCCTCTTTCTTTAAAAAGCCCAGAGAAACAGCAGGTGCATTACTTCAGAATAATTATTTCAAAGGCTTTGGCTCCACTGAGAAACTGGCAGAAGCATGTGAACTCATGGCTTATACTCAACTTGTCCCTGGTGTCCTGAACACTCAGTAGACAGTGTGAGGAGTGCCCTGGGGCAGCACTGGGGATGGCCATCTCTCTGGGAGCTCTCCTCACCTCTCTGCAAAAGGTTTGGTCTTGCAAAAAATCAATTGGTAAGGTTTGGTTTTGAGTTCACTTTCTGCCTAAGAAGACTGGCCATGAAATGCCCCACAGAGAGGTCAGGCCAGGCAGTAGCCTTCTAGGTCTTTTTCTTTTCTGTCTCCAGTGGTCCTAAGTCACATGTCTTAGTCACTAAAAGTGTCTTTACTTGCTCTGTTCCTGATCTTCTGAGGTTGCTGAGGAGGTGGGCTTGGATTGCACCATTGGCCATGACTGAGACACAGGGAAAGGGGAGGCTAGAGGGCTCGGTGAGGGTCTGGGTTATTAGGGAAGCCTGGAGATAGGCCAGTCAGTCTCCCTTTCCCTGGAGGATCTTCCTGTGCAATCTAGTGGGTGGGGACAGTGGAGACTCTTGGGGTCTTTTCTCTGACGTTTCTGTTTGCTCATGAGTTCATTCAGTCTTTCTGTGCTTGTTGCCCTCTAGGAGTTTGCTGCGCTCACAAAGGAACTCAACGTGTGTAGGGAGCAACTTCTGGAGAGGGAGGAGGAAATCGCTGAGCTGAAGGCAGAGAGGAACAACACCAGGGTCAGTCCCTTGTGCCTTTCCCACTCTGCAGAGTGGGCCACCAGCCTGCTAGGCACCTTGGGACTTTAGGTTTTAATTCAGCCTTGGGGGCTGCTCTGCTTGTGCTGAGTTGAATCCATCTTCCCTTACTGTGGGTGGAGTCTTACCTGTGAGGCAATCACTTTATTGCCTGCTGGGCTCTGTTGCAGCTGCTGTTGGAGCACCTAGAGTGCCTTGTGTCCAGGCACGAGCGCTCTCTGCGGATGACAGTGGTGAAGAGGCAGGCGCAGTCGCCTGCAGGTGTGTCCAGCGAAGTAGAGGTGCTGAAGGCACTGAAGTCACTATTTGAGCACCACAAAGCCTTGGATGAGAAGGTACCGTCAGCACACTGACAGCTGTATGCCCTGTTGGGGGCTTCATGGCCACTGTGATGACTGTTTTATAACTTTTGGAGCTCCTGTGAAAAGCTTTTCTCTGGTAGAAGGCACAGACCTATGTGGCTGATGAACATCCTTGCCTCAGATGTCTTAAAAATTGTAAAATTTTTCTGTCAATGTGCTAATAAGAGTTTGGGCCTAGTATGATTCCCATAAGCCTATAATCCTAGCACTTGAAAGGCAAGGAGGATTGCTGAGAGTTCAAGGCCAGTCTTGGCTACATAGATAGTACTAGGCCAGCTAGGGCTATGCAGCAAGATTCTATCTCAGCCTTCCCCTCTCCATCAAAAAAGCAAATAATAATAATTTAGTGGTCTGATTTATTTAGGAACAAGATTTTGCAAAATTTAAAACACATACACCTGTGGTCCCTGTGCTTAGGAGACTGAGGCAGCAGGGGTTCACAAGCTCCAGTTAGCTTTGCTCAAAGCAGAGCCACTGGGATGTTCTTGGTGGCAGTAGAAAGCCAGTCTGTTGTATTCCACTAATACTGTGTTGCATTGGGCATGGAGCAGGAGTCCAAGTGCATACTCAGCCCTTCACTTGCAGGTACGAGAGCGACTCCGAGTAGCCTTGGAAAGATGCAGCTTGTTAGAGGAGGAGCTGGGTGCTACCCACAAAGAGGTGAGCCTGGGGTATTGTCATGGGGTTGAAACTGAAGGGGTTTGATTATTGTTGCTTTTTTTAGAAGTGTGAGACGGTAATAGACACCAGAAGTTACTTCTTTTCCTAGATGTAGATCAACCTGCTGGGGTCATTGGACTCAGTCTCAGCCCTCAGCCTCTTCCAAGTGCCTCTCTCTGGCAGATGACAAATGGTTTCTAGAGCTCTGCCGGAGCCTTGGGCTGCACAGCAGTTATAGCCACTTGTCTCACAAAGCCACTGGCCACCTTTGCTCATTTCTCTTACATAAAGATCTCATGCCAGTGTTCAAATTTTCTGTTTTAGCTCATGATTCTTAAAGAACAGAATAATCAGAAGAAAACACTAACAGACGGAATGCTTGATGGAAACCAGGAACAGGAAAACACACCAAGCACCAATGGCAAGGCAAGTCCTTGGCTTTTTTTGGTGGGGTCTCTAGTTTTGTTTGGCCATGTGGGGCTGTTGAGGAACAGTGGTGAGGTCTGTGTCCTCTGAGAAGCACACAGGTTCCTCTTAGGGTCCTTCTTTTTCTGGAGATATGCCAAACAGGGTGCCATAAGGCTCTGCTTTTCAGAGATCTTCTGACGGCTCCTTGAGCCATGAGGATCTTGCCAAAGTGCTGGAGCTGCAGGAAGTCATAGACAGGCAGGCGAGGGAGCAGAGCCAGATGAAGGAGCGCTTGGCCGCCTTGTCCAGTCACGCAGCAGAGCTGGAGGAGGATCTGGACACAGCTAGAAAAGACCTCATCAAGTCTGAAGAGATGAACACGAAACTGCAGCGAGATGTCCGCGAAGTGAGTGTGGGGCGCACTTGGCTTCCTGTTTCCTTTGTCTTTTGCTCTCACTTACAGGGACCTTTGGGATACAGATCATGTGCCCTTCCCTCCTGCACTGCCCTCACGTGGGGATCACATGCCTCCATGGCTGCTGTAGTGTGCTCTTCCTTGTGTTCCATTCCTTCTGACTTGCTCACAGAGCACACAGACATGGTGTCAGTTATGCTTGTGTAGGTAGGGGTGAGAGGGACTGTGCCAGCCATCATTTTGGATGGTGTGGGTTGCTACACTCTGGTCATCAGGGTCTTTTTGGAAATATGTATTATATATGCACCTCACAAACATTTTTCCTTGGTAACTGTTTACAAGACCCTCATTAATCGTTAGAAAAGAGAGCTGCGTGCTTTCTTGTAAAGCTCTTTCTGTCCCATCTGAACCTGACTTTTGTTACCCCCTGAGGCCCCAACTTTTAGCATGTGTGAGACCAGGGAGCTTTCGTTGTGGAGATGAATGTGATTTGTTTGTAAGGATTCAGACCAAAGGAAACACTGTATGTATTATAGAACCTACCAGGCTGTGCTTTTCTTGGGCCATAAGGAATTAGTTATGTGGCAGAAAATTTGTGATATTCTTTAAGACTTGCTTCTTCAAAAAATATATTAAAGATTGCCAACAGTCACTTGGGAAATAGGGAAGGAGCTAAAAACTGAATTTGGGGATGGAAGACAGATATGGAACACGCCAAAAGTTCTGGGGTTTGTAGCATTGGCCTTGCTGCTGACTTGTTTCATTTGTCAACAAGTTTGAGCTTTGTGAGTTTCTCCAGTGCTTCTCTGAGAAAATGAAGGAATTCTGCCCTCAGTGCGATGTGAGCCTGGTTGTTGCTTGGGCATACACAGGCTACACCTTCACCACAGGCGCTTTCAGATTCTTGGATGCTTGAAGTGTCATATGGGGTGTTTTATTAATATCGTGTAGTCAGATACACACTTGGTGAAACAAGCAGATTGACCAGGCAAAGCTGCTGATCATGTGGGTGAATATGCTTAAAGTACATCCATGTTACTCAGTTTGAAAAAACTGACAGTTTACTTTGGGGGAACAGCAGTTTCACGCTTGAGATGTGTTTAGTCTTTTTGTCTCCTGAGTGTTCTGATGAGTTCTGAATTTCTCACCCCCATTTCCCTCTCGAATCTACAACACAGGCGATGGCCCAGAAGGAGGATATGGAGGAGAGAATCACCACCCTTGAGAAACGCTACCTCGCAGCACAGCGTGAAGCCACGTCTGTGCATGACCTCAATGACAAACTTGAAAATGAAATTGCAAATAAAGACTCCATGCACCGACAGGTACTGGGTTCTGTGGGCTCCTTTCGAGCTGTAATTATTCCTAGCTGTGAAGTTGAAGACCTTACCTGTAAGGTGCATGTTGGAAATCAAGTCCAAATGTCATTTTTCTTGTGAATTACTTCTTACCAGTTTATAGAACCTTGATTCTTCTGTTTCCTTCTTTTCTTTTTTTGGTGTGAGTGTGCATTTGTTCCTGTGCATGCTTGTGTGTGTGCATGAACATGTGCACCTGCATGTGTAGGTGTGTGCATGTGGAGGCCAGAGGTCAAAGTCAGTGTCTTTTTTCTCCACTGCTCTCCACCTTAATTTTTTTTTTTAATTTAAGACATATTTTAAGCTTTATTTCTATTTTCAGTCATGTGTACTTGTGTGTGGGTATGTGCCTGTGTGAGTGCAGGTGCCTGTGGAGTTCAGAAGAAGGGATGGGATCCTCTGGAGCTAAAGTTACAGGTGGTTGTAAACCAGTGAGTGTGCGTTCTGGGAATCAAACTTGGGTCCTCTGGAAGAGCAGCAAGTGCTCTTAACCACTAAGCTATTTCTATAGCCTCTCCACTGTAAGATTTTGAGATAGGGTTTCTCACAGAATGTGGAGCTCACATTCTGTCTAGACTGGCAGTACAGTGAGTACCAAGGTCCTGCTGTGTCTGCATCCCCAGTGCTGGGATTACAAGCATGTGTTTTTGTTTTTTTTTAAATGTGCTGAGGATTGAACTCAGGTTCTCATGCTTCCACAGCTGTACTCTGCCCACTGAGCTGTCTCCCCAGCCCCTTTCTTCTGTTTCATTGGAAGCCAATTGCTTCTTCTCAACCCTTTCACTAAATAAGTAGTGGTAAAGAACTTGCTGGCAGTGCTGAACAGTGCACTCAAGTAGCACCAGAAGTCAGGTTATAGGAGCTGGCAGGCACCCTGTTCCTCAGGATATGGTCTGAGGTCATCGAGAGTTAATCAGAAAAACCCAGTCAGACTGCTTGAAAGTATTTTATAAAGGGTGAAGAGTGTTGCTTGATCAAAAATAAATTAGGCAGCTGTGAAAACTGCTGCCAGTAAGCAATGCTCAGAAACTATGGTGAGGCCTGATGTATGTTGTGTTCACACACAGAACGGGGATGGTGCCCACAGACAGTAGCCTCTGTGGTCTCACTCACCCGCTTGCATTCATCCACTTGAACTTAAATTTTCTGCAGTGAGTTTCATATCTAAGCATTTACAGAGCAGCCCAAGCAGCTTCCCACGGGCTGTGCTTTGAAGCAGCACTCTGGGCAGAGACTCCTTAGTTGTCAGAATGAGCAACTCTAGATGAGTAACTCACATTCCTTTAGTTTATAGGAACCTGTATTGGTTTTGGTTTTTTGTTTGTTTGTTTGATTTTTTGAGACAAGGTTTCTCTGTGTAGACCAGGCTGGCTTTGAACTTGGCCTTGAACTCAGAGATCCGCCTGCCTCTGCCTCCTGAGTGCTGGAATTAAAGGCGTGTGCCACCACTGCCCCACTGGTTTTTGTTTGTTTTTGTTTTTTAAGATTTATTTATTTATTCTATGTATGTTGGTGCTCTATCTGCATGTACACCTTTATGCCAGAAGAGGGCATCAGATCCCATAGTGGTTGTGAGCCACCATGTGGTAGCTGGGAATTGAACTCAGGACCTCTGGAAGAGCTGCCAGTGCTCCTAACTGCTGAGCCATCTCTCCAGCCCCTTATTGTTGTTTTTTAAAAACAGATAAAAGTTTTGAAGCCAGTAGATGCTTTGTCAGGTGTCTGAAGCAGCAGTCTGAGCTCTTAATGTTGTACCCTTTCTAGACAGAGGACAAGAACCGCCAGTTGCAAGAGCGTTTGGAATTGGCAGAGCAGAAGCTGCAGCAGACCCTGCGCAAAGCTGAGACACTGCCAGAGGTGGAGGCTGAGCTGGCCCAGAGGGTGGCTGCACTCTCCAAGGTGCGTCTGGGCCGTGTGGGGTCACATGTTAGGCCTTGATGTTCTAGTCTGTGCATAAGTATCTATGGAGTGTCCATGCTGTTGTGTGATGGGAGCGCTGTTTCTGTGTAGCTCAAGACCCTTATTCCCCATCAGTCCCCAGACCTGTCAGGTAAAAGCTGCTGTCCTTGGTGTCAGGGTCCAAGAGTCACAGCTGCTTGGGTTATTTCTCTCACCAACTTGAAGAAAGGCTGTAGCTTCTCTTAGAAAAGGAAGATGACATTTGTCTTTTAAGACAGTCACACAGTTTTTAGTAATTTTCTTTTGAAATTACTTTAAAATGTTTATTTGCTTATTGAAATGGAGTCTCACTATCTACCCAGGCTGGCCCTAAACTCCTGTCTCTAGTGACCCTCCTGTCTCAGCCAGCAGAATAGCTGGGACTTCAAGTTCATACCACAGTGCTTAAAATAATGTTTTTAATGTAATGCTCTTGTTTTCCACTACTGTTGTTAAGGTGTATGTCCTCTGGGTCCTCACCGTCCACATCAGGGTAGACAGGAATCAGGAGCTTCAAGAGTGATGGGTGGGTGCCCTGTTTGTGAGGCACAGCAGCATGAAGAGAGGCTGTGGATGTGTCCCCAGCATGAGTCCTGTTTCCCAGGCTTGGGCTTAGTTGCTGGGGAGGGATGGGAGAGGGGCCAGATGGAGACAGCATCCTGTTGGTGAGGGAAACTTAGGGTGGGCCCTGTTCCTACTCTTGCACCTAGGTCTGGACACCGGAGTCCTTGTTAGCTATAACAGAACCTTGCTTTTGTCCTCCCTGGTCCCCTCCTAAAGTCTTGGTTTCTTTTCTCCCTGCTGTCCTTCCTGTCCTGTCGCTTTGTAGTCTGGTCCTTTGTCTTCTGGGAGTTCTGCTGCTAAGGAAGCTAAACTGGTGGAGCTTACTTCCAAGCTTAGGAAGGTAGAACTGTGCCCTATGCTTGTGCTTGCTGCTTCCTGCTCCCCATGCTGACCACCAGAGGCACTCAGCAGATGGGTTGTCCAAGGCAAGCCAGTGTGTGGGGGACACAGAAGGGCAGTCACTAGCTCCTACCACACTTCAGGTCAGCATGAGAGGATTAGTCACCTCACAGTATAGGCATTGAAGCCACGGTGGAGGTGCTGATGTATATGAGGAAGTGTTGTCCTTTTGCCAGGGTTGACATGGTCCACACAGCATGTGGTGCTTGCTGCTGCTCCAGTAGTATGTAGCTGGTGTAAATGAAAAGAGCAGGGGATCAGCTTCTGTCCTCTTTGCTGGCAGGCTGAGGAGAGACATGGCAACATTGAAGAGAGGCTGCGGCAGATGGAGGCACAGCTGGAGGAGAAGAATCAGGAGCTGCAGCGGGTATGGATGGGGCTGAGCCTGGCTTCGAGGTGGGACACAGACCACTGCGGGCTTGGGCTTCTCTGTCACAGTTCCTCCTTCCATCGGTTCTTGTCCTGTGGACCTATGCTCTGGTCTTGTTGGACTGCACCAGTGTGTTTGTTGCATACTGGCAGCAGAGGTGTCATGGGCAGTACTTCAGGCACAGTCAGGCTTCTTGAGTTCCACAAGGCTTCTTGCTTTTCTGTCCCCTCAAGGGAACTGCTGGGTCTCCCTAGAGTAGTGGTTCTCAACCTTTCTAATGCTGCCAACCTTTAATACAGTTCCTCATGTTGTGGTGACCCCCAACCATAAAATTATTTCATTGCTACTTCATAACTGTAATTTTGTTCCTGTTATGAATCACAATGTAAATATCTGCTATGCAGGATGATCTTAGGCAACCTGGTTGAGAAACACTTCCCTAAAGCCTGAACCTAAAACTCAAGGCCTGTCTCCTTAGGTTACTGGCCCTGCCCAGCATGAGGTTCTGAAACCCCATGTTCAGGCCAGAGCATTGACCCTGACCCTGTCCTTAAGTCCTGAATTGTCACTCAGGATGTGATGGTGTCAGAGCAGGAGGAGCACCAATGCTCACCTGACTTAGTGAGCAGCTGGGAGAGTACTGTTTTAGCTGGGTCGTAGGGCTTGTCCTGGGAGAGGCAGGCAGAGGCATTCAGGATACAGGACAAGAAGCAGTCCTGGGCCCTATCTGCCACGGGCTTGCTATGGAAGAAGGCAGCATGGGTGCATGACTGTGGAATCTTTGTGTAGCACGACAGCCAGTGTTTTCCATTAATGTAAGGCTGCAGAGAACTAGGAGAACTTCTGGGAAATGATGATTTTAAGGAAATGATGATTTTTAAGCTTCTGTATAAGGTCTTAGGCAACATAGACTTAGGCACATTGTCACAGAGCCTGTGAGGCTTACACATAGTGTCACTGAGCTCCCAATAGACAATCACATTTGCACTTGAACTTCCAGCTGTTTGGCTTTGAGAGTGTTCAGGTATGGGCAGAAACAGGCACACTCTTCAGAGAAGGGCTGTCAGGTGCCTGCCTGCCTGCCTGGCAAGCCTTCTCACATGTGGCAGCTATTTTCTGTTGGGCACAAAGCTAAGGGTCTTAGGAGGTTCTACCACCCATGCTTCCCCAAGGCAGGGTTGCTGGGCCTGGTGCAGCCCTTCCTTGGGGATTCAGTCCTGTCTGGGTGCTGGGGCTTGAGTGAGGTAGGCTTGGGAATGTGCTGAGCAGGCATAGCTCTAGCCTTGAGTTAGCACATTGTAAAGTTACTACATTGTCATTTGTAGTTTTGAGTGTAAGTAGAGATGCCCTGCATCTCTACTGACTAAAGATCAGCTTGTTCAGCTTTCANTTTGTAGATTTAATTCTTTTCCCCTTGAAGCCAGACCCAAGCTTTTATTCACACCCAGAGACATTCCTGGGCCAGTATGCAAATAGACTGATCCCCTCAAATTTCTTCTGTCCTCTCATGGAACTCTGCTAAGTGCAATTGAAAGGTAGAGACTGGTGACATTCTTGAGATGTTCATAGGTCTTAGTTTAGCAAAAGAAGCAGCCTCTTCTAGTTCACAGCCTCACCAAGATTGTCTTGAGTTTCTCATGTCCCAGTTGGCACCTAAAAGTCCCCTGTGGATGAGAGGAGAGGAGCATATAGCCAGTGGTAACCATTGGTCCTGGTGCTTCTGAAGGGCCGGCCATGAGCCTGAAGTTGGAAGCTTTCCCCTCCTGTTTTAGGCAAGGCAGAGAGAAAAGATGAATGAGGAACATAATAAGCGCCTGTCTGACACTGTGGACAAGCTGCTCTCGGAGTCCAATGAGAGGCTGCAGCTGCATCTGAAGGAGAGAATGGCAGCGCTGGAGGACAAGGTGGGCAAATGAGCTGCTGTGCTCCCAGGGAGAATGCCTTGGGACATGCTCTCCTGCAGACAGGGAAAGACATTAGCTGTTCTCTGTCACTTGCTAGCTAGTGACTGGCTGTGTCTCTCCCCATTTGAGTGCTGTTTGTGTGTCCATTCTCCCCTTAAATTTATTTCTTTTATGTGTATTGGTGTTTTGTCTGCATGTATGTCTGTACACTGCTTGCACGACTGGTGCCCAAGGAGGTCAGAAGAGGGCCTTGGATCCCCTGGGACTGGAGTTACCGTTAGTTGCCATGTGGTACTGGAAATCAAACCAGGGCCCTCTGGAACAATAACCAGTATCCAAGTGTTGATTACCAGTCTTAACTTGTAGGATGGAGAAGGTTAGTGGCTTCCACAGAGGGCTAGGTGGAAATAAAATACATCTGGCTTTCAGTGCTAGCTTAATCATGTCATTTTGTTCTCATCACGCCACACAAGTAGCTGTGGTCAGAACATGTGTGAATAGTATGCTTTGTTCTAGTACCATTGTACATAAGCTGTGTGTGGGGTACACACACTGAACCCTGTACTCAGAAATCTTGAGTTTGGGACCAGCCTGGACTACATCGTGAGTGTCCTAGTCAGGGTTACTGTTGCTGTGATGAAACACCATGACCAGTGCAACTTGGGGAGGAAGGGGTTTGTTTGGTTTATGCTTTCACATCAGTGTTCATCATTGAAGGATGTCAGGACAGGAACTTAAGCAGAGCAGGAACCCAAGCAGGGCAGGAACCAAGAGGTAGGAGCAGATGCAGAGACCATGGAGGAGTGCTGCTTACTGCCTTGCTCCCCATGGTTTGCTGAGCCTGCTTTCTTAAAGAACCCTGTTGAAGATAATGTAGCCTTAAAGTAAATACAGCCTGTTCTCTGTTGTGTTATTTCACAATCTTATGAAAATAAGCTAAAAATACATTTTAAAGCCAATAAAGTTATTACTGTAAGAACAAGAATAACAATCACTAGAACAAGAAATCTGTTAAATGAGGTACAGGACTAAATGAAGCTAAAGTATCTGTAATGCTTTCCATAATATCCATTCCAGTCATATCAGGTAAGCTTTTTGAGAAAGTTTCCTTAATTTCTTGCTATAAATCATAAATCATTTGAGAAGAATTAGGATGACCCATCAAATGCATCTTAACCTTTTCCCAGTTGTATTAGTTTGGGTTTCTATTGCTCTGAGGAGACACCATGACCACGGCAACTTTTATAAAGCAAACATTTAATTGAGGTGGCTCACTTACAGTTTCAGAGGTTCAGTCCATTATGATCATGAAGGGGAGTGTGACAGCATGCTGGCAGACATGGTGCTGGAGCTGAGTCTACATCTTGACTCAGAGACAACAGGAAGTCTACTGATTGTCACACTGAAGGAAGCTTGAGAAAAAGCTCAAACCTGCCCCCACAGTGACACACTTCCTTCAACAAGGCCACATGTCCCAGTAATGCAACTTCGTATGGCTTTATGGGGACCAATTACATTCAAACTACCACACTGGTCATACTTACTATTATGGAACTTTAAAGATGTAATATAATAGAATGTAACATTCCAATCACATTTTAATTTTATTTGTTCCCTCAATATTTCCAAGTGATCTCCCATTAGTATTACATACAGCTTGTCTCAAATCAGCTATTTCATTAACTATCTCACTATCTCTTTTATTCTGTGGAGNCCAAAGTTCTGTAGAATGCTTATGCCAGACTCTAACAAACTCAGCAGTTTGAATTTCTCTATGAAGCACAGTCCAGCTGTAGCAGCTACAGTAGTTAATGCAATAATTTCCATAACTACAGCAGTAGTCAGTCCAGTCATCCAACAAGCTCCTCTTAATACAACAGGCTCCTCTTAATACTCTTTCAGTGAGCTTCTGTGCTAGACTCATCACAGGTGAGTCTTGCCATGGCCCTGACAGCTTCATCAGTATCCAGATTGCTGGCCTTGATTTAAGAATGTATAAATTTTCAGAGGTAACATTTAAAGACATACTAGAATTAACACAGGTGTGAAGAGTGCAGTGTCACTATACAGGCCCCTTCAGCTGATGTCCGTTTATTATTAGTTACGCATTAGAAGTTTGGAATAATGACTCTAATTTGTCTTTATGCTGTATAAAACAATAGAGGAGAGGCACTTGTGAGCCTCTTTGAACATTTTCTTTTTATTAGAGTCTGATCTTTTATCAGACCAAAGGAAAGCATAAAACTAAAGAGCAAACAAAATCCATTTAATTAGCAATAGTCATTAATTTTTAAAGGTTTTAAACTTAAGGATTTTAATCTAAGATTTGGTATCTTTAAATTTTTAGAACAATTTTAATTATGAACTTAAGACTTCCCTACTAGGTAACAGGATATTTAGAAGTATCTAAGATAGTCATAGAAAATCCTGAAGTAGATAACAATTGGATTTTTCCATGCAAGCATGAAGGTACCTATTCAGTTGATACTATACGTGAAACAAAATTGTGAGCAATCTCAAGGCAAAACAGTTCCATGGAGGAAGAAGTTGTTGGAAGTTAAAAAAGGAAGAACTTTTTAACCTTGAAAACATACATAGAAGGCCAAAGCTTGTCCCTGTAAATGAATTAAATTTGTACTTGGCATAACTACAACCTTAGTTCTGAGCGCATTGAAAAACTTGATCATTTATAAGGTGATTAATTTGCATGTCTTAATTCTCTTTTAACAGTTTATGACAAGTTAGTAACTTTTATAAGATTAAGATTTTACAATTTTAGACATACATCTCTAAGTTAATTTTTGTTAACTTCAGTATAGAAATTTATCATCATACAAAAATCTACTTTAATCCAAAATAATAATAAGCAGAAGGTTTATTAGAACTAAGAAATTTTATGAGTGTTGTCTTTTTACAGCTATGGCTGTTCTTGGCTTTTCTCCTAAGCAGGTTTTTTTCTGCTGGTATCTTATTTTAGAGACAGAGGTGCCTGCAGTTCAGTATTACTGCCATGTTTTAATAAAATTGGATTTATTTATTTTTTTAAAGCAAGGAAACTGAGCTGAAGAAGCACATTAAGGCTTTTTTATTTTTGTCTCTTTCTTTCACTTCTGTCTCCACACTACTTGTGTCGCATCCATTCTAACTTTCTGTTAGACTCCTTTCTCAAGTCCTCACTCCACGTGTTCTCTTTCCACCACAGCCTCCTTCATTTACAGTTCTCTGTCTCTCAGACTAGGTGTGCGTCTCTTCCCTTCATGTGCTAATTATACAGGAAGTAAGTTAATGTTGAGCCTCAGTCTTTCTAAGGAGATGCATTTTGGATGAGGATGTGCAAACTGGAGTTCCAAAGCTATCTATCTATTATGACTCTTAAGACTGATTCTTCTTACTCTGTCCAATAAACTGTCATCCAAATTTATATAAACAGAAGAGTCAATTAAAAAGTATTCATTGGCTAAGAAACATCTAATAAAAGCCGATTGATTACAGCAATTTTAGACTTTTGAGCTGTATAACAGAGTGGGTACAATCTTTTTGTAGAGCGTGTGGAATTGGTGTGTAAACATGCTCTTTGTTCTTTTTAATAACAGCATTAAAAGCAATCTCTATGGGATGATTTTAAGAGGTAACTTTAGGCAACATCCATGGAGTATTTTTATGAAATCTTTTTTTTTAAAGGCCATTCCTGCCACCAATTACATTTCTTTTTTTAAATAATGTACTTAATTTTATTTTATGTACATTGGTGTGAGGGTGTCAGATCCCCTGGAACAGGAATTAGAAACAGTTGTAAGCTGCCATGTGAGTGCTGGGAATTGAACCCAGGACCTCTGGAAGAGCAGTCAGTGCTTTTAACTGCTGAGCCGTCTCTCAGCCCCTTTTTATGAAATCTTAACAAGAGGATCCTTTTTTATAGATTCCAAGTAACATGTTAATGCAACCTTCCAACTATTGTCAGTGTGAAACAATTTACCTTTTTTTTTTTATTTAGTGGAAAAATAATTTTTGTAGGCCTTTTATCAGTAAGAGATTATTTCTATGAGCTACTATTAGCAACCATATTATTTAATAAGCTAATAACCTTTTCTGTTTCAGGTGTTACATTTTTATAGAATTTAACCAAGAATTTCCAGTAAGCAACTTAAAGAGCAGAGCCAAATCCTCAGAAATGATAAACAGACAAGAGTGTACTAAATTATATTATAAGTTTTGTGCTTTTAGTTTATTTACTATGAAAATTAAGCATTAACAGACAATCAGGAGAAGAGAACATTATTTATATAATGAATGACTAATACCTTTGGAAATTTAAACTTATTACTTTATGCCGTGGTTATGATTGCTTCTGTACTAGAAGTTGGGCTTGTTTTAATATTTTCTTCCATGAAGGAACCATTGATACTGAGTTATGGAAAAACAAAAACATTTAAACAAAAATTAGGCAACACAAGAAAATTCTTGAGTTCTGTCTTAGCGCATGCTGCAGCAGTGAAGTTCTGCCCATCATTCTTTAGAATTCAGGGATTGCCGCTCTGCTTGAGGGGGAGGGGCTTGGCAGAAAAGGCTGACAGGCAAAGTTTTTTTTTT
>LZPO01030507.1:1395807-1424478 GCA_001675575.1 Neotoma lepida
CTTTATTTTTTGTTTCAGGGGCCTTTCTATTTGTAGGCCTTGATTAAACATTTTCCCTTCTTCTACCAGGAAAATCCTTTTTCATTTCCCCTTTTTCCACTGGGTAAGGTCTTTTTCCTTGATTTATTCTTTGTCTCAGGAGCCATTTTACTTATATCTGTAATATTTACAATAATTGTGAAGTTAATGCTTTCCCTTTTAACAAGCATTTTAGCAGCTGTATATATTGCTGCTCCTGAGATGGGGATTCCCCATGTCCCTGCCAAATCCTAAGAGTCCTCACTTACAGTGAGCAAACTTTTTATCTCCAGTCCTGGAGTGACCAGATCCCTCTTTTCTCTGAGCACCACATGTTCTGTGGTATGCAGATCACTCCTGCATGTTTTACAGCTTTAGCAGAAACAGGAGAGTCAAATTCTGATGAACTGATTGCCTTGCATCTTCACAAAAGCCTCTTTATTGTTACACAAGGCCGCTTTTAGCAGCTCAGTTTCCACACACCAAAACTGGGGTTGTTTGAAGGAACCATTANCTAAGCAGTTTTCAGCTGTACAAAACTTCCTGCTTTGCCAGATCTGTTTCCAGACTAGTTATGCAAAGACTCTGTGAATCCTTCAAAAGAAAAACTCAGATAACAATCACTGACTGTTTACAGAAGGTTACTTCAAAGCCTAGGTGCCATCACTCCCGGATGGAGCTGTTGAATATCACACTACAGAACCCAGTACTACCAGCCCAGGGGTGCCCCTACCCACAGTGGGCTGGGCCCTCTCACCCCAATCCTAATTAAGAAAATGCCCTACAGGTTTGCCTATGACTGGATCTAATAGAGTCATTTTCTCAATTGAGGCTCCCTTTTCTCTGATGAGGACTCCAGCTTATGTGAAGTTGATATAAAATTAGCCAGCACAGTGAAACTTGGTTTTCCCAAATTTATTGACAGAAATGGGCTGGCTATACTAGGCCCACATGCCCCTATACTAGGGCTTAGCTTTGGCCATACCTCACCTATACCTGCACTTTAATTGGGTGTCAATTTCCTTTTCAGTACACACACAGCACTTCAGGAGCTCCACTCAGGTACTCCCAGGTTTCAGCAGTTGCCTTTCTTTCATTTGGTTTGGAAGAAAGCTAAGCCTGGCTTCTAGGGTGTGCTTTGTGGAGGGGCCCAAATGACCTAGAAAACAGAGATGTAGGTCTCCACAGAGAGGCCTGTTGGGCAGTAGTTGGGCTCAGACTTGAGAGGGTGTGTCCCAGTGTGCTGCATCTCTTGAGATGTAGCTCAGAAACATACTGAGGATGGTACTCGCCTGGGGTTGTGCTGGTAGAGAATTGTGGGTGCCTGTGGGAGGATTGGAGGTGCTGTCAGGGCCGTGAAGATAGTCCCTCTCACCTCCTCGACGGCCCGTGCATCGTCCTAGGCTAGGGGAAGTTTTTAAAAGTTCTTTTTTCTTTTAGATAGTTCTAATAATAGCCCAAGAACACTAATAGTCTTGGTCTAATAATAGCCTCGAATTCCTGATCCTCTTGCCTCAGCCTCCAGAGTCTGGGCCTACAGGCATGTAAGAGCCTGGCTTTAGCTAGGAATGTGTTTGACTTTTAGCTTTACATGTGAAACTTAATTTTATGTTTCCTAAGCGACCAGTGAATGCCCAAATCCAAAGTCACTATAGGCCACTTGCAAGAGGTTATGAAACAAATTGGAAAGTCAAGTGTTCATACCTGTCATCCCAGATGCTGAGGCAGGAAGATTGCTGCAAGTTTCAGGATAGTCTGGTCTACAGAATAAGACTCTCTCAAAAAATCTAATGAAATAAAATAAACAACATCAGCAAAAGCCCTTGCACCATGAATGTGGCAGGCCTACTTTAAGACTGGTGAGTTAAGAAATAGGTTGTACACAGGATAGACACACCAGCATCTGACCTCACTCGTGGTTGGCATTGGTTGATTGGCCTGTGGCCTTGCTCTTGGTGCCTCCCATGGCCAGGCCCTTCTATCAGGGCTGCTCTCTGGTTTAAGCAAGTGCAGCTGTTCTGTTCTGTGGACCATTTTAAAGAAGCAGCCCTGAAGAACATGCTCTTTTTCAGAATTCTCTACTACGGGAAGTCGAAAACGCAAAGAAGCAACTGGAAGAGACGCAGCATGATAAGGTACTTCACTCTCAGAAGAGCTGACTTGTGTTATTGCAGTGCCGGGGATCACAGGTGTTTGGAAGGAGCCGAGACAAACCCTCCTGGGAGCTCTCTTAGTCCTCACAGTTTGCAGNCCCTCGGCAAACATGCTGAACACTTTGTGCACATGGTCCACAACCCTGGGTCCTTGGAGAGGTGGGGGGTCTGACTAACATTAGCATGGGCCTCTTGTAAGAGACAGGGCCAACATGGATCTGCTGGGTGGGCGGGAGTGGATGATAAGACCTGGCAGACTGTGGGTTAGGAAGGGTGGGTCCTTTATACAGTCAGTGCACTTTACAGTTCAGCGTTTGTCCCTTTCTAACTCTCCTATAACCAGGAGCATTGCTTTTCATTCATTAGGGCATCCGTGGGTGGATTTGGAGGCCTGAGTTCTGCTTGCTCTAGGACTCATGAAGTGTTCTCAGAATTGAAATGCACCTTACAGGTGCCCAGTCCTTATGAGAGAGCTGTCATAGAAGCTGTTTACTGTTTTCTAGGACCAACTTGTCCTGAATATTGAAGCCCTGAGGGCCGAGTTGGACCAGATGAGACTGAGAGGCCCTTCACTTCATCACGGGTATGGTGGTCACAGATGGGCAAGTTTTCAGCCCTGTGCATGCACAAGGGCTTGTTGCTGCCTTTATGGGCAGCACAATGGAGCTTCAGAAGGTGGGAAGGAGTCCCTTGGTGTTTGGATATGCTGACTGGGGTGCCCATTGGAGAGGCCAGGGTAGAAAACATGGTTAGAATGGAAGGACAGGCCTCATAGAGAAGTCACACCGCAGCTGTTCAGAATCCATATTGCTCATGGGTTTGGTGCTGCATTTAGAACTATCTTGTGAAAGGACACTGTATTGCTGCTGTGGGGTAACTCAGCTCCTGACAAGGCCACAGCACTTAGTGTATAGCCCTAAAGCACTCTTGTATTTTCTTGTAGAAGCAGTTCTCCTTGGGTCTTACTCTTCTGGGTTTATTTCTTAAGAGAGTTGATCTTCAGTAGAAGTTACTGAGGTGGTCACTTGGTAACACTATTGAGTAGCAAACAGACTTCCTCTTGGAGCAGGCAGACTTCCTTTTGGAGCAGGCAAGGAGACTGTGGGGCCTGTGCAGATGCCTCTGCACTTAGAGTTTGGGGTGTTGTACAAGCTAGGCTTCCTGCAGCCTCTCTTTACCTGGTCTACTTCACACCAAGAGAGGTGCCCATACAGAACCAGGAACCCTCAATGCAAAGCCAGAGGGAGAGGTGGGTTACTGCACTGGAAGAGACATAAAGGGCCAGGGGAAAGAGTAGTCATGGCTAAAGTGGTGGGGAGAGGCAAGTGCCATTACTGTGGCTGCAGCGGACCTGCTGTTGGAGCTAGTAAGCAGCACTGGAAGAGACTTGCTCTCTTTTTTTTAGAAAAATGTATTTTATTTTTAATCGTGTGTGTGTGCAGTGCAGTGCAGTGCCCACAGAGGTCAGAAGAAGGCATTGGATCTCCTGGAGCTGGAGTTTCAGGCAGTTCTGAGCACCCGACATGGGTGCTAGGGACCAAACTCAGGTCTTCTGGAAGAGCAGTACTTGTTCTTAACCGCTGAGTCATCTTTCTTTTATTGAAACAGGGTCTCCCTTTGTGGCCCAGACTAGCCTTAAATTCATGATCCTCCCACCTTTCCCAAGTACCAAGATTCAAGTGTGTGCCATCACAGCCGGCTAATGTGTGACTTTCTTTAACAAGGAGTTTTAGATGTGAAAGGAAGGAATGGCATAGAAGGGGGCTTAATATGGAGGAAAGTGTGCCCATGTTTGGGTAGCCTGCAGAGTGCCACAGTTTCAGGTGACAGAGGAGAGGAGTGTGGCTCTGGAGCTCACTGTCTTCTTCCATGGCCTTTAGACATTGGGTAGAACAGAGAGGAGCTGGCTTGTTTGCAGGGGTGGGGCCCTGCCTTGGGTAGGAGGAATTTAGGTACGCAGCTAGTGGGGACCACTAGCTAGTTTCAGAGGACTTGACAGTGAGGAAAGTCAAGCTTGAAAACAACATGAAGAGTAGGAGGGCTGACAGCTTTGAGATCCCAGAGCTACCTGCAGTTAACACAGAGCGGTGTTCAGCTCTTTAGCTTGGAACTCTGACTGGAATCATGTTGAGACAGCAGGTTCCTGAGGAGTAAGAGGTGGGGAAATGGAGTTAGAAAGGAATCCATGAATTGCATGTCCTTTTTTTTTTTTAAAGATTTATTTATTNATTTATTTATTATGTATACAGAAGAGGGCGCCAGATCTCATTACAGATGGTTGTGAGCCACCATGTGGTTGCTGGGAATTGAACTCAGGGCCTCTGGAAGAACAATCAGTGCTCTTAACCTCTGAGCCACCTCTCCAGCCTGAATTGCATGTCTTTAAAACCTGGACAAGATGAGGGCTCAGAGATGCCAAAGGGGATGAGTCAGCAAGTCCCACTGATCCTGTGTGCAGGAGTTCCCCTGAACTATCCCTGAGTTCCCCTGGGACTCCTGCGCAGAGATCCATTGTTCTGAAATGAGGACATCTACTTTCTTTCCCAAGAAGTTTTAGGGGCAGCACTGGGAGGAGGGGAGAGGTGAATGCTGAGGTTGAGCTCCTGCTGCCCTGCTTCCTCTCTGCACCTTGGCTGTAGGAACAGCCAGTGGTCAGATCCTCCTTGGTTGCTCAGCCTTGTTCCCTTTCCTAGAGATTCTTCAGCCCGGGATGTGAAGCCCTGTGACTCTATCACAGAGTCTGTGTGCACTGCTGTGTTAAGCCCTAGCTTCTAGCTCCTCCCAGGAGTACTGTGACCACCAGCTTGAACTTGGCACAGCAGAAAAGCCACGGAGCAGGTGATGGCAACAGTGGTGCCTAGGCATGCCCTTGACCTAGAAGAGCGCTCAGATGGGCCTTGGGTGTCCAAGAGCTCTTAGGTTCAAGGGGACCCTCCTTGGAGACCTTTCCAAGTTGACACTTGACCTCCCTTCTGATACCCACCTTTTCCCATGTTTCAGCCGACCTCATTTGGGCAGCATCCCGGACTTCAGGTTCCCTGTGGCAGATGGGCATGTGGATGCTTACAGCACCAGTGCAGTGTTGCGGCGCCCCCAGAAGGGCCGGCTGGCGGCGCTGCGGGACGAGCCCTCCAAGGCAAGGCCTCCGCTTGCGGAACGTCACCTGTTCCTCTTGGACAGACTCTCGGTCTCCTTCTTCCCCCATGTTCCTTTCCTTGGCTTTTCTGGCTAAGAGCTTGCTTTTAGGGTATGCTTGCTTTTTGGTTTTAGTTCTTACTTTAAGAACAGAACTTTTAATAAGATATCCTTTAAGTTAATGCTAATTAGTATGTACTTAAAATAGTAAATAAAAGTACATGATGGCAGGTGTAGTGGCACAGCACATACCTGTAATCCTAGTACTCAAGAGGCTGAGACAGGAGGATTACCGTGAGTTCAAGAGCAGCTATAAGCAGTGAGCAGTACAGTACACAGTGAGTTCTGTGCTGATGGCATGGCTATGTGCAGTTCATGAACTGCAGTTCATGGGCTTTGGGATTCAGGAGCAGCATGATTCAAGGCCTCAGGCGCTTGTAGATGGGGAAGGCTTGGCAGTGCGGNCTAAGTATGGGCCAAAGGCTTCAAGCCCTTGCTGAGGACCTGCACGGACCCCCCGAGGTCCTAGTGGTGTGCTGCTGGCTCTCTTCAGAGCTCCCATTTGGAGGAAGCCAGGTCCTTCANCTCCTGGTCTGGGAAAGCCACATGCCTTTTCGTCAGCTATATCCCCAGTACTGTGAATCATTATGGTCTGTCCCCACACGGGGACCATAGAATTGTCCTCCACTTGGAGAGAGGAGTATGTTTTCCTGGAGTCGCTGGAGTATGCTGAAGATAAATAGAAGGAGGCAGTTGGGTACCATGGACACCTGGACTTTAGAGTAACCAGCCATCACTGTGAGTGTTACAGGCTAGGAGAATAAGCCAGGAAGGGTGGGGCCTGGGACCAGCTGAACAGCCTATCCAGGGAGGACAGCAGCCAAGCCTGAGCCTGTGTGGGCTGACACCATGGACAAGCAGGTGAACAGAGGGCAGAATGATTGATAAGGGCTGGTTGGCACTGCCCTGGAGCAGCTCTTCCGGAGTGAGGTGCTCTGCCCACTTTGAGTGAGCCCTTTCGAGTGCAAGGACAGAGGCAGATGGCAGGTGCTACAAGAGATTTTGCTGACGGACAAGGAAGTGGGGTGGCAGGAGGTTGGGGCAGGGTAAGGTTTTGTGGGTTTTGTCTATGGTTTCAAGATGAGAGATGGGGGTGCTGTTCTTATCTGAGGGGATGAACCAGCTGAGAGAGGGTGCCACTGGTAGGAAGTCTGCATGGAAGCCACAGTGGGTGTAGTGTCTCTGGAGGAAAGGTGAGGGCATGAGCCCTGACCTTCCGTCCACAGAGTAGGGAGGGAGTGCAGCAGTAGGGAGGGGTGGGGAGAGGAGGGCATTCATTAACCACCAGGAGGATTTAACACTAGCTGCTGTGGGCAGTGATCACCACAGGGGTCTCCTCTGTATAATCCTTTCCCCTGGGAACTCCACCATGGGCCACTGGCTGTGTTCAGGTGCTTGCTTTGCTTTCCTTCTCTGGCTTTTTTTGGTGCTTGTCTATACCAGGCTTGGGAAGCTTGCACCCAGTGCATCATTCCATGTCAGGTGAACATGCCCTTTCATGTGCCACTAGGCTTCCTTTTTAATTTCCACTGAAGTAGGTGACCTGAGTGTAGATACTAAATGTCCAATGTGTCTTTATCACAGTATACGTGCTGGCCCTCTCAACTTGAGATAGGCTCAGCATGTGCTCAGGCTGGCCTCCAAATCTAGATCCATCTCTGAATCCACCTTTCAGGTGCTTCCATTACAGGTGTGTTCCACAGTGCTCAGCCTCCCTGTCTGTCAGGTGCCTCTTGTTAACAGCAGCTTGGGTGCATGAGTGTCTTCCTAAAGCCTTGGCCTGCAGTAAAACTATTTCTGATAGCAGAAAACATTTCTGATAGCAGCCTTTTCTGCCCTTAGAGTGCTTGCTGTTACTCTTGTCTGCTGAGACATAGTGTTCTTGTTGGTAGGTGCAGACCCTCAACGAACAGGATTGGGAACGGGCCCAACAAGCCAGCGTCTTGGCAAATGTCGCACAGGCATTTGAGAGTGATGTGGATGTGTCTGACGGTGAAGATGACAGAGAAACTCTGCTCAGCTCAGTTGATCTGCTGTCACCCAGTGGGCAGGCTGATGCACAGACACTGGCCATGATGCTTCAGGAGCAGCTGGATGCCATCAACAAAGAGATCAGGTATATATATGTATTACATATATACTTGATCTGTAAGAGACACAAGGGGCAATGATATGCATCTATCATCCCAGAACTTGGGAGGTGGAGGCAGGAGGAGCAGTAGTTCAAGGCCAGACTAGACTACAAGCAATTTTGAGGCCAGCCTGGACTACATGGAACTCTATTTCAAAATAAGAGCAACAAAAAGAAAGTAGAAGGTGAAGGAGATGCGGAGACTGGAGTGGATATTGTGGAGATGTGAGGGTAGAAGGCAGGAGATGGGGAGGTGACCAGAGGAGACTAGAGTAGATACTGTACAGGTGTGAGGGTGTTATAACTAGGCCTAGTGTGTTGTACACTTGAAAACTCAAGAGATGAGTCTTGCAGGAGTTCACTTCATGGGAAAGCATGGTATAAATGGGATCCGTATCCCCTTTACACCCCCCACAGCAGAGTACTTGGGCTTCTGAAATAGCCTTTACCTCTGGCAGCCTGGCCAACTCCCTGCACCTTGCTGCCTGGCCAACTCCCTGCACCTTGCTAGGGGAGGTGAAACTCTCCCATCCCCCCAAGCATAGAGCAACAGGGCCCAGATCACTCCTCTGCTATTCAGAACTATTCCTGGAAGGCTGGACATAGGACATGCAAGGTGCTGGTGTGTAAGGTGAGGTCGTGACTTGACCATGCTGTGGATAAGAAGCAGTTGGGCTTCCTTCTGTCCATCATCCAGTGCTTAGCATAGCTTCGCCTATATTAAGAGCGAGCATTGTAGCTGTCAGTGGAGGGAGACAGTCTGACTGTGCTAACTTCACCTGTGTTCTGCTGTTAGATACAAGGTCTCTTGCTATAGCCCTCGTTGGTCTTGAAGGCACCTCTTCCCACTGTAGCCTCCAGCTGCTGGGCTCACATACAAGACCCCACCCCAGCCAGACTCAGCTTGTTCTACTTGCACACATAGGACTTCCTGATGAAATAAGGCCAACTGCTCTTGTTTGGATTTTAGGCTGATACAAGAAGAGAAGGAGAATACAGAGCAGCGGGCAGAAGAGATCGAGAGCAGAGTGGGCAGTGGAAGCTTGGACAATCTTGGTCGTTTTAGATCAATGAGCTCTATCCCCCCCTACCCTGCTGCCTCGCTTGCTGGCTCTTCTCCTCCAGGCAGTGGTCGGTCCACACCGAGAAGGGTCCCTCACAGTCCTGCCCGGGAGGTGGACAGGCTGGGTGTCATGACTCTGGTAAGTGGGGCCTTTTCTACTTCAACCTGCTGGGGAAGGGTTACATGTGGAAATCACATCTTCCTCCAAGAGGTTCCAGATTATAAAAGCTGAAGGGATGGTGACAGAGGCAGGTGATTTCTGTGAGTTTGAGTCAGGCTTGGTCTATATAATGAGTTGGGTTAGACAGGACTGTATAGTGAGACCCTGCCTTTTTTTTTTTTTTCTTAAGTTAACTAGTGTTTAGTTAGTCAACAATGCAAATTAGTTATAATACTTAGATGATCAGGCCAACATGTTACCACTTGGTTGTGGGATGCTAGGCAGGGGTCTGGTGCAAGCCAGAAGGGGTTATGCTGCCTGTTTCAGCAGAAGTGACTATGGAGAGATGTTGCAGCATGTGGGAAGAAATACAGAGAGCCTGAGATGGAGGCCAGTGGTGGAGTGAGCACTGCCTAGCCTATATCAGGCTTGGCTTCCATCTACAACACATTAAAAAAATGTGTAAAGGAGTCCCTTATCCCTTCACAGCGGGGGTGTGTCTCTAAGCTCTGAGGCACAGGGGCCACTCAGGAGACCTATAGACTATGGAGCTGAAGCAGATGGGCATCTTGACTGGTTAACTTGGGAGCAATTTTGTCTTAGAATTTCTATGACCCAGGTGTGCGGATCTCAGAATGCCCAGTGACTGTTGAGGGTTTAGCATGTGCATGAGCCTAAGAGCCCACATACTAAACTCAGACTCAGTCTGTACTCTAGCCACCCTGCCATGCTGTACCTCTTTTGCTGTTGCTTTCATTTGCAGTTGCAAATGACACTGGCAGTGAATGTGTAACTAAATCAGTGGAATCATTTTAATGAGCTGTTGAATAGCATAGTCTCTTGTATTTTGATGAACTGTGTAATATATGTCATTAGTGCATTGAGTAAACTCTTAACTTTCATGGCGTGNTCTGTGGCTTAATCCTCCTTCCAAACACTTTGTAGGAATAGCTGTCTGTCTTTTTTCAGTTTGTCTTTTTTAAGTTTTAAGTTTTAAGACACCAGCTGGCTGTCAGTCTGCTTCCATCTGATCCTGACCCCAGATCCCTATCTGCCCATCCAGCATCTTATGCTGTGGCAGTCCTACCCTCCCAGCTCCTGCAGATGATCAGGCACCTAGGTGCACATCTGCTGCAGTAGGCTGGAAGAATACATGGTTGTGCTTTTTCATGTTAAGAATGCATTCTCTGTTACTCGTTTCCTGCATGTGGACACAGACAGGAAAGGGTTTATAGTCTGTGATTCTGCAAGGGAGAGTTCTGTATGCCCAGGTGACCTGTCTTGTGTGATACTGGTTCTGGTGTCACATGGCTTTTAGCTAACTGCTGACAGATTTGCTGGCTTTGATAAACTCTTATGTTTAATGCTGTGTATGCTGTGTATGTGGTAAGGCTCTCCCTGGTACCCCACTAGCTTTTCTTTTCTTTTTTTTTTTTTTTTTTTTTTTTTTTTTTTTTGGTTTTTCAAGACAAGGTTTCACTGTGTAGCTTTGGCGCCTTTCCTGGAACTCACTCGGTAGCCCAGGTTGGCCTGGAACTCACAATGATCCGCCTGCCTCTGCCTCCCGAGTGCTGGGATTAAAGGCGTGTGCCACCACCGCCCAGCCCCCCACTAGCTTTTCTTACATCTTTTCATGGGGGNGGGATGGGGGTTGCTCTTACTGCTTTAAACAATTAGCATATTTTTGAAAAGTTGTTAATCAAGTTCTAGGTAAGGACTTTAGGTTAATGTCCAGTAGGTGATTAACTCAAAACAGGATTGTTTGACTTTATAATAGATAACGCAGTAGCTCCTGATGGAATTTATTAAATTCCAATGTGTTTGCAACTAGCGACAGAGAGGCTGGTTTCGAGTGAGGGTCATTAGAGTCCTGCTTACATGGAATGCTGGAATACATTGCCTATGTTCAAACTCATTGTTAGCCAAGTAATAATTAGTGTTGCCTCCTGGGAAATATGCATATTTTTTAACTGTCTTGAGACTGTTTATTTCCAGTGATGTTTCCTCTCAGTGCTCAACCTGTGTGTGTCCTTCCAGCCTGCTTAGCAATTTGCCTCACTGGTCCTTGAGTCTTTTCCCACACGTGTGCAGTAAACCTGCTCTCTCTCTCCTTTCTTCACACGCATCTGTCAGCCTAGTGACTTAAGGAAGCACCGGAGACAGGTAAATCACATGCTGACCTTACACACCCTGTGTCTCCATGAGTGACACACTAATGTGAAGAGAAGTAACTGACATTTCCCAGCAGTGTTTAGTTTGACCCTGCATGTCATGTTGGTGGTCATGTGGGATGCCTGTCCCTTAAATACTGGGGCAGAAGCATCAGTGTCTATTGCATGCTTTTCTGCTGTTCAGAAGAATTGAGGACAAGAGTTCCTGAGGCAGAGCTGCAGGAGTGTGCTCTGAGGAAGGCTGGGGCTGGCACACAGTGAGCTCATGCTCATACCAAGCCTGGGCCTAGTGTTTGGCCAAGGCATTGTCTTTTTATTTATTTTTAACAATTTTGTTTCTTTGAGACAAGGTCTTACTCTACAGCTCAGACTGTTCTGGAGCTCACTGGGTGGCCTAGGTCAGCCTCCCAAGCACTGGAACCATTGTCTTAAACTCTTGCATGCATCCGTGTGGGATACAGATCACCATAGTTACTCTGGAAGCTAAAGCTTCTGTCTTGTGGTGTGAGGTTACAGGTGTGTCTTAAGACCTGTCTGGCTTCAAAAGCTGAGCTGGTGGCCAGTTTGCCCTTGGGCCTTTTGCCGGCTGCCCTGATTCCCTGGCAGTATCTAGAAATTGGTGTTGAGTGTAGCATGCTGGGCAGAGTTGGGAAAAGCTGAAGTAGCTGTGTTGGTGGTTGACCTAGACACTCTACCTCTTATCTTCCATGCTCCAATCCAAGAGCTCTGCCCTGTCATCAACTTTCCTAGCTGGCTGCACTGTGGAGCAGGCGTGGCTTCCATCCCACCTGCCACTGATGAGTTTGCTAATGAGTGTTGCCGTGTTGACACTGTGGTTTGTTGCCTTCTTTCTTAAGTTAAAAAAAAAAAAAGCAGTGCACCTATGCTGCTCAAACAATGCCTGTGCACAACAGGAAGGTTACAAGTTCCAGAACAGACTGGGATACAAAGCAAGACCCACCCCTCAACCCCCAACCAAATAAACCATGCCACTCAAGTTGGCAACAGTGGACTTGGCTCAGTGACACAACTCAGTTGCCCTGCACAGTGTTCTGTTCAGCTCTGCTGGCTTGTGTCAGTGAGGAAGCAGTATGTGAGCCACACCGTACTCCAGCATAGTGACCTAGTCTACAGAGCCAGACATGGGCTGGATTGGATGCTGGACTGTGGTGTACCCCACCTCTACTTTAGTACCACTGGCAAGCTAAGGTGACTTCTCTACTTGGTAACGTTGGAGAGTCTGAATTTAGTAGGGATCCTAGTGCCATCCCTTCCTGAAGGAGCACAGAGTGTCTACCTGGGATCTCTGTCAGGATTTTGGGACCAGCTTTGGAGCTGTTGTGAGTGAAGCTCTGCTAAGGAGCATGATAGTATCCCCAGCATGTGGATTGCTCCTGAGCTCAATTCTTTGGTTTGTGTTTAAATAATGATTCCATTTTTGAGCTGTTTACATTTTCTCCAAAGTTTCTAGGCATGGTGGCTTTGGGGAAGAGGTGATGGAACCCTGGCCTCCTGCATGCTGAGCATGTGCCCTTCAGAGCCTGGCCCAGGCCCATGATGCCCACTGCTGTTTTGAGATCATCTTAGGGAGATGCAGAGTGTATCTGCTACTGGCTAGTGAGTGTCCTGAGCTGCCTCAGCTCAGCCTGGCCCTGAGTGAATGGGGCTACAGTGAGACCAATGCTCCTCAGGGCCATTCCACAGTCAGCTGCCAGTCCTCTTGTGTATGCAGATGCTTGCCGTGCCTTAGGAAATCTATCTAACTTGCTTTAAGCTGTGACCCTCTGCCCCATGTCCTTCAGTATATATTCAGGGCCATCTTAATGACTTATGCAGGATTATTCTATCTCAACCAAAGGTCTTAACTACACACTCATGTCTCCATGTATAGCCTGCAGTCCAAATACCCAGAAATGCCCCTGTGCACATGGGTGTGGCTCATGGTCTCTAGCTGTTCTGTATGTTCCCAACCCTTAGAAAGGAACGTGCTGATTACTTGCTAGGGAAGACTCTGTCTTTCCAGTGTTCCCACGGAGTGGCCTGACGAGGCCTGTCAAGAGTTCCTGGTCAGTTGTGTTAGTGAGGATGCANTTGGTAGCATGGATCAGGTCTTGGCTGCCTTGTTGGGCATTGGCCTCTGATGTGCCTAGACTTCAGGGAGGAGTTGGTGGTGACCCGGGACTGCCTGCTTCATACTTTTCCCAGGGAGATGGGCTGTGAATCACATTCCTCTATGCTGTTTGGTTCCCTTGAGGAACAGCAGTCCTCAAGATGATGTGAACTAAAATGCAGCCTTTTAGCCAGGCACAGTGGTGCCACCTGTAACCCTCTGAGGAGACAGAGGTAGTGCACTCAGAAGGTCCCATCTCAGAACAAAACCACGACCAAAAAAATTGTCTTTTTGTGCTAGCAGAAAGTGGCTAATAGATCTTTCAGTACACTGTTCACTGTTCTCACCCTTGTCTTGCCCTCAGTTGCCAGCTTCCAGAGAAGAGGTACGAGACGACAAGACGACGATAAAATGTGAAACCTCTCCCCCCTCCTCCCCGAGGCCCCTGCGCTTAGACAGGCTGCACAAGGGCGCACTGCACACGGTCAGCCATGAGGACATCAGGGACCTGAGGAAGTAAGGAGCAGGGCTGGGGACAGCAGCCCCTGTGTGGAGCTGTGCTTGTCTGGGGTTTAAGAATATTAATTACAACTTGGAAAAAAGACAGATTTTAAAAGAGTTTCATGTTATTCAGTTGAAGTTACTGACATTGTTCCAGGTA
This sequence comes from Neotoma lepida, assembly GCA_001675575.1. Lineage (NCBI taxonomy): Eukaryota > Metazoa > Chordata > Mammalia > Rodentia > Cricetidae > Neotoma > Neotoma lepida. Next base: position 1,409,470 of record LZPO01030507.1, read on the forward strand.
GTTTCCAGCAGAAGGTCCTATCTGGGGAACATTGCAAAGACTGGTGCTCCAGGACCTCGCCTTGTTCACACACAGGCACCTGTGTGGTTCTGGATGGTGCTATTCTATGGCCTGAAAGGAAAAGTATCGGCTCAGGACCCCCAAGACCAAGTTCTCAGCACAAAGGAGAGTTATTTGCTCCAGATGGACAGGGCAGGGAATAAGAGACACACACAAGAGATAGAGGACAAGGGAGAAGGGAAAGGGGGCAGAGGTATTTGTCCTGGAGTGGGGACAAAGAACTCCCTCTGGATAGAGAGGAGACAGATGTGGCCCATAGGAAAATGGCGGTTTATAAAGGTGCAAGAGGAAACCTCATGTTAGGATGNGGTGTTTAATTTTGATTGGTTAGGTTAATTAGGTGAACCAAAGGGGATTGCTGGACTTTAATACTTGGATAGCTGGATCATGGTAGTCAGCCTTAGGAGGAGGAAGTGGCCAAATAAGGGACTAGACCTTGGTGGGTAGCTTTCGGGGTGTAATCTGATGGCAAGGCAGAAGGAATGGAGAGAAGGGCAAGGCCTGCCAGAGTCGTGCTTGCCATGCCTAAGCTGGCCAGAGTCCCTTCACTGACAGCCTGACTTATCATATTCTCTTGCCTTTTTGGGTCTTCAAGTTGCTAGGCATTTTGTGTTTCCCCCACCTCTTTATTAATGCTTCCTGTCAGGAAACCAAGAGCCTGTTTGGTTGCTGTGATAGACAGTCATTGCATTACGGCTGGCAGAGTTTCTGTGCTGTCCTGAGCAGGGTGGGGGAGGGCACTTGAATAGTAGCCGTCACCCAGCTCTGCAGGTAGTAAGCATTGTCTTGACTGGCAGATTTCTCTGGTCCCCATGGGCATCTCACTAACTGAGCCTAGGCCTCCCTTGCCAACCAGTTGGAGTCCAGGCTTCCTCTTCAGAGGAACTTCCAAGTCCTGGGAAAAGCTGGGCTTTCAGAACCAGGCTTCCTTCTGAGCATCCTTGGCAGCCTATGTCACTGAACAGCATAGTGTGAGAGACTTGATGAATCTTAGAAACTCTCAGGAGCAGTTATTAAAAATGTACAGTGTCTGGTTGGGTGTGGTGACTTATGTCTTATAAGCCTAGTGTTTTCAAGGCTGAGGCAGGGTTGTCCTGTGTTTCAGGCCAGCCTAGGCTAGAGTGAGAGCCTATCTCAAAAACAATCCAGCAAAGTGTTACAGTGCTTGTGCATGGACTCGCGTGTCGTGATACAGCTCTGATAAAAGCCCATTTTCTTTCCTTGAAGCTCTACAGGCTCCCAGGACGGTCCTGTGAGCAACCCTAGCAGCAGTAATAGTAGCCAGGACTCCCTCCACAAAGCCCCAAAGAAGAAGGGCATCAAGTCCTCCATTGGCCGCTTGTTTGGCAAGAAGGAAAAGGGCCGGCCTGGGCCACTGGGCAAGGAGTCACCAGGACAAGGTTGGTAGGTTTGCAGTAAGCTTCGTTTTTTTTGTCAGTTTTTAATTTTTATTTCATGTGCATTGGTGTTTTGCCTGAGTGCATGTCTGTGTGAGGGTTTTGGATACTCTAGAACTAGAGTTACAGACAGTTGAGAGCTGAGCCATCGCTGCAGCCCCTGCAGTAATCATCTTTCATCTTTTTTTTTTTTTTCGGTTTTTTTGTTTGTTTGTTTGTTTGGTTTTTTTTGAGACAGGGTTTCTCTGTGTAGCTTTTGGAGCCTGTCCTGGAACTTGCTGTGTAGACCAGGCTGGCCTCGAATTCACAAAGATCCACCTGCCTCTGCCTCCCGAGTGCTGGGATTAGAGGCGTGTGCCACCACCACCTGGCTTGCAGTAAACATCTTAACAAGGGTGTGGGGTGCTCTTGGGTGCATGCTGTGTCTGCCCATTCTCCACATGCCACCATGCTGCTGGACGTTACCTCTAGTGAGTGTGGGCCCTCAAAGGTGGTAAGATATGACCCAAAGAGCAATGGCTAGCAGTTCAGATTCACCAGGTATCTTGTCTTAAGCAATTTGCTGGGCTGTTTGGTCAGAACAAGCTCTTGGTGTGAGCTTAATGGCCTNTAGAGAGCAGACCTGAGCTGTGCTCTGCCTAGAGAGAGCAGACCTGAGCTGTGCCCTGCCCTGTTGATTCACTTAAGTCTGGGGTCTCTGCTTCCTTGTAGCTGGTGTTTCAGAGACAGAAAATTCATCTCAAGATGCCTTGGGACTCAGCAAACTGGGAGGACAAGCTGAGAAAACCCGTAAACTTCAGAAAAAGTAAGCTGCTCATTGTGTCTCCATACGAGGCAGTTTTCAGAGTAAATGGTGTTTAGGTTTCAGCTGCTATCCAGTTCTGTGCACAGCTGTGTATATGCATGGCCTTCTGAAAAAGTAACTCCATACTGAGGGGATGGGAAGTGGAGACAGGAGGATCCCTGGAGATTGCTGGCCAGCCAATCTAGCCAGATGGGAAAGCTCCAAGTTCAGTGAGAGACTCTGTCTCAGAAAGTCGAGTGAAAGACTCTGTCTGAGAAAGTCGTGTGGAGAGCAATAGAGGAAGATGCCTCAACATCAGACGTCTTCCTCTGGCCTCTGCATGTATCTGGAGTGTACCCACATACATGAACAGATACACATGTATACCCCTCCAACACACACACATGTGTAACTACAGCCTTTTTAAACCCACACTTCCTAAAGCAGAGAGCATTTATGACACATAGAAGGTATTTGCCTGGATTTCTGCCACCATGGAAAGTGTCTTGCTAAGGTGGCATGCTCTAGAACCAATCTTTGGCGCCTGAATCCTGCCCTCAGGTCAGCTCTGTGGCTCTGGAAATTCATTTAGCCTCCGTGTCTATTTTCCTCATCTGTAAGATGAGAGTCATGGCAACTCACCCTGGATGGCTTTTCTGAGTATTAAATAGGATGGTGGCTATCTTGAAGAGTAATAACAGGGCTGGGATATGGCTCAGCTGGTAGAGCGCTAGCCTAGAATGCACAAAGCCATGGCCCCTCACCAGCGCTATATAAACTGGACATAGTGGCTTGTGTCAAATCCCAGAGGTAGAGGCAAGAGGATCAGAAGTTCAAGGTTATCATCTGCTACATAGTGAGTTCACATAAATATCTGAGATACACATAAATATCTCTTAAGTCCTGCAAATAGTCTTAAACAACTGAGCTATAAGGGAGCCACAGTGACTGTGCTCATGTGAATGGCCCTCTGGAAGTACTTGCTACAGTGTTTTCTCCCGGTAGACTGTCTTATCACAGATAGATTTAAGAACTTGTAGCCTATTAAATTTCAGTTCTGCACTAAGAGTCTTTTTTTTTTTTTTTTTTTTTTTTTTGAGACAGGGTTTCTCTGTGTAGCTTTGGCACCTTTCCTGGAACTCACTCGGTAGCTCAGGCTGTCCTTGAACTCACAGAGATCCACCTGCCTCTGCTTCCCAAGTGCTGGGATTAAAGGCGTGTGCCACCACCACCCAGCTGTACTAAGTCTTGAAAAACTGGAGGTGTGGCTCAGGTTGAGAAATGAATAGCATGCTGAGACCCTGGGTTTGCAAAGAGGAAAAAGGAGTCAGTAAAGTAAATCACTGTCCTGAAAATTAGTAGTCCTATTTGGGATGGCTGTCCTTCCAGGGCACAGAGCAGTGATGTGTATGTGGATTTACTCTGTAGAGAACAACTGTCTGGAAGCTTAACTGCATCTAGAACCAGTAAGGGAAATAGGCAGACAGGATGAGACAGTGCATCAAAGAACAGACAAAGAATGTACACCAGAAGTGAGAGCTGAACTTACAAGGGGAAGTAGGCTTTGAGGCAGGATGGACTGGATGGTTCTACAAAGGGTACCAAGTGCTCTGGAGATAGTGGTCTTTGTGTGGGGCTGCCAGTCCTAAGCTCTGCCTCATGTGTTGTCTAATAACTGGTCAGTGCCCAGGTAAGGACCAGGCTCCATTAGTAGTACCACTGACTCCCTTACCTTTAGGACTCTGCAAAGGAAAATTTGTAGAAATCTCTTAACATCCAAATTTAATTTGGATATTGCTGTCTTTGAACTGAGTAAAAATGTTTTGAGATACCTTGGGATTTGCCATTTGGCCATGTGAAAGTTGATATTAAAACACAGCTTCTTCAGGAAGTGGTGGTGCACATCTTTAATCCAGTTCCAGCAGTCAGGAGACAGAGGCAGGTGAGTGTGTGATTGACGACTCAAACTCAATTCTCAGGAATGAGAATGCTTCCTGAGGATCTCTTCTGCCTGCTGAGTGGACCAGGCAGCCTCTGGCAGGCAAGGGCTGATAAGGGCCTGGTAGAATTGCTTGGTAGCTGCCCTTTTGCTTTGGGGAACTGCTCATTAAGAGTGGGTCAGGGCCCTTCCTCCTTTTCCTGATGGTGCCCACAGCCATAAACCTCGGTGCACTGCTACTGAAGCTTGGCTGTAAGTCACCTTGGCTTTAAAATGCCCTCCCACCTCTGTGTGGTGCTGTGGTGTGCTCACAGGTAGGGGACTGGACTTTGTGGAGAGCCATGCTGTGGGATGCTCCCAAGGATTCCAGGCTTACCCTCAGTGCTGAACTTCTGAGAGGATCTTGGCAAAAAAGGTAGCCTCTGTCCTTTCCCTGTGATAGTGGTGTCACCTGTGTTTTAGGACTCCTAGCTTGCTCACTTGATGGGGACACTTGCTATGGCTGGTGTCAGGGAAGAAAGGCCTTCATTTGGGGCCTCAATGGGACAGTACTGGCATAGTGAAAATCCAGCTGGGTGTGGGGGATGAAGAGCTATACTGTGCGTGTTGGTATCATGGAGTAGGTGACCACAGCTCCATCTCATTGTGGGGCCTGTATTTCTAAAACTCTACCAGTTCGTTTCCTTGATTTGCCTTTGAGGTGCTGAGGATGAAGGCCAGAGTTCTATGACTGCTCAGCCAGCACTATGCTGCAGAACCATACCCTTCAGCCCTCCAGTTCTGATTGTAAAGGGAACACTTCTGCTGCATAAGTTTGTGTTAGAGCAGCCATTTTACACACTAGCCTCTGGAGCTGGGTATGATGGCTCATGCCCACAATCCTAGTGTTAGGGAGGCAGAGAAAAGAGGATTCCAGATTTACACAAAACGATGCATCTCACAGCCCAGGAAGAGAAGACAGTAGAAGCTCTACTGCCCTGGTGCATGTCCGGGATTATGGAATTGAGGAAGGCTGAAAGCAACACCTGTGGCCCCAGGGTCAGCAGTGAGTCATTCTCATGCTTCCGAACGGTCAGATGCTCTTGGTCTTAGGCCTGAGGTACAGACAGCTCCACGGGCCTTTTAGAAGACGTTTCCTTGGGCTGGGGAGATGGTGCAGTCAGTCAAGTGCCTGCCATGTAAGCATAAAGAGCTGAGTCTGGGTCGCCAGCACTCATGTCAGATCTGGGTGTGGTAGTCTGCACCTGTAACTTAGTGCTGGGGCCTCGGACACCAGCCTGGCTTGATTTTGGTTTTACAGAGCTGGATATTACACAGTATTTGTCTTTAGAAACAAAAGATTCTGGAATCTCTGGCGGCCACACATGCAAACATGGAGAAATGTGTGGGGATAGAACCCATGCCTAGAGTGTACTGTGATGCAATTTACCCAGTGCACTGTCTCCCCAGGGCTTTGAATCATTTGTTTTCTTGAGACAGAGTCTCACTATGTAGCTCAGGATGTCTTGAAACTCACTGTGTAGACCAGGCTGGCCTTGAACTCACAGAGATCTTCCTATCTCTTCCTCCTGAGTGCTGGGATTAAAGGTGTGTGCTACTATGTCTGATTTTTTTATGCCATTCACATATATTTAAGGACTCATCACTAGATGTCCATCTGCCAACCTGCATGTGCTCTCTTTCTAACAGTGTAAAAAAGGGTGTGGCACCTAGGTTTTATCCTCACACTATATGACCTTAGGTATGAGGACTACTGGGTGCTCCTCAAGCTGGTGGTCATTCTTTCAGAAGAGGTGGGATTCTGTGGGGATCAAGGGCTCAGCCAGCTCCTCACTCAGGCACTCTGTAGTAAACACAAGCTAGTGTGCTATAGATGGTGCCAGCAGCTTGAAGCTCAAGGGAAGCGGTAAGCACCTGTTGTGCTTTGGAAACCTGTCAAAGATGCCTACTTAACTGGTTATTTTGAATATGTTTCCCTCATAGGCATGAGCTGCTGGAGGAGGCCCGCAGGCAAGGTTTGCCTTTTGCACAGTGGGACGGCCCTACGGTGGTGGTGTGGCTGGAGGTGCGTCCTTTTCACTTGCTGCATTATGAGAACTCACTAAGGCTTCTCACACTTGCCTCATGTTCTGGCCTTCTTGTTCCTGTGTCTAGCTCTGGGTTGGGATGCCTGCATGGTATGTGGCTGCTTGCCGAGCAAACGTCAAGAGTGGTGCCATCATGTCGGCCCTGTCAGACACCGAGATCCAGCGGGAGATTGGCATCAGCAACCCTTTGCACAGGCTGAAGCTGCGGCTGGCCATCCAGGAGATCATGTCACTGACCAGCCCTTCTGCCCCACCCACATCCAGGACGGTAAGTCCACATGCTCTTATGCTCTGGGAGGAAGAACTACCTCCTGGAAGTCTGTGGACCAGTCAGCCTGCTTTCTGGACAACCCAAGAACAGCCAAGAATTTTGGGCTAGGGCATAGCACTGTGTAGAGTACTTGCCTAGCATGTGAAAGGTCCTGGGTTTATCCTCAGCATTGGACAAAGGCTTTCATGAAAGCTTGTCTGAAGCTGAGCGTGAGGCCCACTGTAATCTTAGCTACATGGGAGTCTCAGCTACATGGGATCTGAAGATCAGAGCTTTGAGTCCAGCAGGGACAACATATTGAGACCCTACTCAAGTTAAAAATGAAAGCTTGTTTAGAAAAACCTCAAAAAGCAAGAGATTTAAAGGTGGAAACTGATTGTTACAAACCTCACTTGCATTTATGGTACCCATCATCCCGAGGGCTTCTGGGCAGGAGCTTAGGAAGTTCACACTCTATACTAGCACTTCCTGCCTTTTGACTTTCATGTCTGATGACCCCTGACCACACAGAGTTGGTGTTTGCATTCACACACAAATGTGGTACTTGCTGAGCAGGTCACACAGTCTAGTGCCTGTGACTTCTTCACAGTGCAGCTGTAGGCATCAAAGTCTCTTGACTCCCCAGGGGCAGCCACTGGCCTGGGCCGATGGCAAGTCTGTCAGAGAGGTGGAATTGTACCCTCTTCATCTGTAGCACTGCCTCTAGGTAGGGTGTGGACAGAAAGGGCAGCTCCCTCACTGCCTTGTGTTGTGGCATAGGGGTGCTGGAAAGTAAAACAAGGGAAAACAGATAGACTTAACTGAATTAAAATCCAGTCCCTCTCCTCTTCCCTGTGAACTTGCCCTGGCATGGGCTTAGAGGCAGTGTGTGAGGAGTGAGCTGCTTGCATTTCTGTGGAGTTCCAGCTCTGCAGAGCACCTTGGAGGCACCTGTTGAATGCAGATGATGGCAATAGTGAGGAAGAGCTGCTGCCACCCAGCATCCCGGTCACTAGATAATGCACTCTTGCTTCTCACTGGACAGTGTTTTTTCCTGCAAAAACCTAAGGGGAAAGTCAGACGTGTCCATACTCCCGACTTAGTTTGAGTGACTCCGGAGAAACTCTTGGAGTACCTTTGAGACACTTTCTACAACAGCCTAAAACCCAGGGCTCAAAGTTAAAGTGTTGAAGTTCTTCTGTTTTCTGTGGAATGAACACTGGGCTTCTGTCTTCAGCTAAGGCTCGAGCTCTTCCCCCAGAGAATGGCTTTTGTTGCCAGAGACCCTTCTGTTCCCTGGTAGTTTCATGTCAGAAAGGCATGTTCACTGTGGACCCTCCAGAGTCTTCCTTAGCTGTGCTCTTACAGGGAGCTTCCATCATTTCAGCTAGCTTGGAAGTGTTCCCTCCACACTATCAGTCATAGGCATAGATTCCTCCCTTGAGCTTACATCAACAAACAGGTGGATTTTGGTCCCTTATCTGGCTCTGACAGGGATGCAGTGGGGACACAGTGTAGTTAATTTTGGCCTGTCTGGCCTGGTCACCTGGTGAACCTGTCAGCTGGAAGAGGGGCCCCCTGCTGCTATTGAAATGAGGCTGCTTATAGGAAGGGCTCCTTTTGGAAGTGCTGTGGATCAAACCCAGGGCCTTGACCTGCTAGGCAGCTCAGCCACTCAGCCCCACCTCCAGTCCAGCAAGACTGTTGTAAGATAGTGAGCATGGAGGTCTGAGAGAACCAATGTCTCTGGAAGTATAAAGTGGGCTTTCTTTCTTTACATACCTCAGAGGTGGGCACAGCAGCCCAGCTCTGGAAGCTGTGAGCTCTCCTCTGTTGACCAGTTGCTGGCAGGGTGTAGCTACTGGCTGGAGGGCTGGGTTGTTGTGGCTTTTTGTCATTTCCTGTGAAGAGTGGCCTTTGCCTCAGGCTCCTGTGCCTGAAGTTTATGTGTGTGCCCTCTCCTCTTTGTCATGCTTCCCTGGCCCGGGATGTGGCTGGTGCACTGGGTACCTTAGACCACAGGAAATGTCTGGTTGACACATGAAGAGATGGAAACGCTCACAGCCACGCCACAAACGGTTAGTCATTGCAGCCTGCGTTCGCAGGGCACATGGTGTGTCAGACCAGCTTGGGCTTTGGCCTTTCTCTTGGGGATGAAAGTGTTAATGTTCACTTGTTTCAGAGACATCCCCTTAGGTTAGCAGCTAAGTGTGCAAACTAGTTTGCTTTGTTTTAGTTTTTTTCCAGGATCTTAAGGGTGCAGACATGCTCATTTAGATAGAATTGATTCACCCTGGGGAAAGAGCTCAGTTTAACACCCCACTGTGACAGTGGATCCCAGCTTTTCCCTCTTACTGATATGCTGACATGGAAAGGGTGTGTTCCTTGCATGAAAACCCCAGGCTGCTGGCGCTGCACAGACTGCATGCTGCTGTGATCCCAGCATGCTCACACATCTAGCTGTCCTTGTTTGCCTGCTTGCCATACCATAGCTTACAAACACTAACAGTTTGTTCTTTTGCATTCCTAACCATGTAACATCAGGAAGACGAGGAGGGAAGCTGGGCTCAGGTTGGCGTCTTTCTCTACCTACCTTCACTCTGTGACAACAGAAAGTATCTGGGGTGGGGACGCGTGTGACTTGTCTTTCTGGATGTTCTTAGCACCCCAGTCTGCTCTGTGTGGTTAATTATTGGAAAGCCTTAGACAAGCCCCAAGCAGGCTTGCCAGCGTCTCATGGACAACTTTGAACATTCTCACAGGATCCCTGGCAGTGGCTCTTCATGAGTACAGGCTTCTGTTAATGTGGGGTCCCTCACACAGGGGTATGCACATAACTCCCTACTGGAGTGACTTTAGTTCCAGGATCTACTGGTAGAAAAATCGTGAAATAATTTGCAAACCTGAAAGGCATGGTGCCTTTTCCTGTGTCTCTGTGTTGGTGTTTTACTGAATGTTGCCCTAATGCGGTGTGCATTTAAAGATCTCACTAGGGGAATTCTCAGAGGTGAGGCTTCTTCTTGTCTCAAGGGTGTTTTCATTTCCTTGCTAAAGTTTTTATTACATTTATTATTTGTGTTTATCTATGTGTCTGTGTGCATGTGCCATAGCGAAGTCAGAGAACAACTTAGGGAAGTCAGTGTTCTCCTTCCCCAGTGTGTGTTCCAGGGATGGAACTCTGTTTTTAGGCTTGGTGGCAAGTGCCTTTACCTACTGAGCCTTCTTCTTGTGTACACATTCTCAGTCCCCCAGTTCTTCAGCACCCAAGGAATTCTTCCTTAGTGCTTTGCCTGAGGAAGCTGCATTCTGGCAGCTTGGGTGAATGGTAACTGTTCCTTCTTTGGATCCTAGCAGCATTCATTGCTAAAGCTGAACTGTGGACTTGGACAAGTAATGTTCTTAGTTTTCCCATCCACAGGCAGTGGCCTCCCTCTATATCAAAGTGTCACCAGTGATTCAGGAAAAAGAACATCGGCTCTGGTCTGGTCTTGCTGTGGGCTCTGCCTCACCCCAGCAATCAACTCATTCATTATTTAGCCTGGCTAGCAGCTCCTTACAGGATGGGCAGTCTGTGGTCAACAGGGCTGTTTCTGATTGCAGTGTACCTCACATCTCCAGGCAGAATGATTCCAGTTCTTTGTGTAAACAGCCACCTATGAGCAGCATGCTTTGCCGTGAAGTGTGGAAAGGGGGCTTGCATCACTCCCTCACATTCCTCTTCCCAACCAAGCTGTCAGGGCAGAGGTGTCAACCTGCACCCCAGAACAGTCAACCTGTGGACACTGCAGAACCACCAGCAAGAAGTCTAGGTTGTGTCACCACTGTGCAGGGTTCTCCTCTTTCCAAGACCATCTGACTCTGTGTGCTCCCTTTCCTAGGTTGTATCAGCATCCTGGGAGAAGAGGAAGGCTCCCTGGACTGAGCCCTCACTGCAGCTGCCACCACAAAGGAGTGATTGGCGTGCATGGGAAGCACTCAGAGATGGGATGCTGCTGCCTCATTTGGCCCTTTCTTTATAAATTCTTCCTCATTCTGCCTGTCAAAGAAGGCAGAGCCAGCAGGCCAGAAAATAGCTAAGGGTCCCTCTGCTGATGGACAGTGAGCTATCATGATGGCCCAGAGTACTTAGGGACAGTAACGGAATGGTTCTTCTAGTAGAGCTTCAGTGTCTTTGTTGGATTTGACTTATTCTTTCTACTTTGGCTAGAGCCGGTGAACAGGCAGAGGGAGGTTGTCTTCCTTTCCCAGCATCAAGTTACCTGCTCTCTATGCTTGCAGTGTGTTCATTTCCATGGCACAGACCTATTTAGCCAGCTTGACATCTTTATAGGGTTTAATGGCATTAGAAATGATGTTTTTAACCAGCGTTTCCAGACGGTTGTTAGTTTGTAGGAACAGTTTCCTATTCTTACTGCCCAGCACAACCTGTGTCTTATCCCTGGGGCTGTTGTGCAACTTCCTGTCTCTGTTGGTCCTGTCCTCTGTGAATGAAAGGACCAACTAACCATCTTCCTTCCCTGCTCAGACAGGCTTTGTGTATCTTCTTGTGCTGGTGGCCCATTGCTGGTAGTTAGTGTGGACAAGCATTCAGTTCTTCCCTTCTTGGATGCTCTGTGCTGGGTGGAGGCAGATTCACTCTATTCCCAGAGTGTTGAATGCTCCACAGTGAAGCGGGAAGCCTTTCACGTGGTGTTTCTGTGTCCTTTGTAGTATTAGGCTTTTCCAGTTTCTTGATAGGCAAACTTTCCCGTTCTTTTCCCCAAATGTTGGTCCAGCCTATGTTCCTGTGACAATAAGCCTCTCCATGTCAGGTCTTATTTTAGTATATTGTTGATGGCTTGCTGGCATTACAGACTCCTGCACTGTTGTTTTAAAAGTAATTTACAAATGTTTGGAGGGTATTTGAATGTTTTAGCCATTATTAGTTATCTCTTTGAGACAAAATCTTGCTGTGTTGCCCAGGCTATTCTCTAACTTTCAACTTCAGAGAAACTTCATCCCATATTGGCCTATTGAGTAGGTGGAACTATGGGCATGTGCCCCCATATTTGGCTAATTGCTGGTTTCGCTCTTTCTCCTTCTCCTTCCCACTTATCCTTACAACTGGGTCTTGCCCTATAGCCCATGGTAACCTCCAATTTGTGACAATCCTCCTGCCTCGTAAGTACTGGAATTACAGATTCCAACTCATTTTCTTCTGAAGCAGAAAACACTATGCGATTTGACTTCTAAGCATATTGAGCTGGGGTGTTGCTCTGTGCTGGAGCTGTGCTTAGTGTACATGAGGCCTGCTTCAGTCTCATCACCTTCTGAAGGAGGTTATGGGCTGTGCATCTGTCGCCCACTACTTAGGAGGCTGAGCAGGAGGATCACTTCAGCCTAGAAAGTTGACTGGTGTGCCATGCTTCAGGATGGTGGCTTCTCAGGACCACACAGGCTGGTGGGATGGAGTGTGAGGCTCTGCATCTTATCCTAGGCAGGATGGTAGTACCCCTTAAAGGAAAAGAAGGGAAGTGTTCTAGTGTTGGGTGGAGAATTCTGGAAAGCATAAATAGGTCAAGTTGATTGATACTGGTGCTTCAGTCTGCACTGTGCTGAGTCTTTTCAAGGAAAAGCTGCTTTCCTATAGTTTTTAGCACACACCCCATTCTGGTTTTGTTTGGAAGGAGCATTTAAGTCTTATTTATAATTGTATATTTGTCTTTTTCTTCATTTAATCCTGTTAGTTTGTCTCTTTAAACATTTTTTTTCTAATCAACTTTTGCTGATATTTTAAAATAAACATTTCATTTAGGAAAAAGGGTTAAAACCAAAGTCACAACAGCCAGAGAGAATTTTTTTTTAACATTTATTTTTATTTTTAGTACATTGGGGCTTTACCTGCATGTATGTCTGTGTGAAGGTGTCAGGTCCCCTGGAACTGAAAGAGCAGCCAGTGCTCTTAACCACTGAACCATCTCTCCAGCCCCCAGCCAGAGAGAATTTTAATGAGTCAAGTTGAACCCATCCTTCAAACTTGTTCATGAGTCGTGGTCATTCTTAGTTGCTGCGTTAACAGCTGTTTCAGCGGGGGCTGTGCAGTTGACTGTGGTTTCTTTGTGGCTCCTTAGATAGGTTAACCCAGCAAGGAGTCCTAGATTTTTAATGACTCCTTTTGTATGCAGTCTCACTAAAGTTTAAATGGTGGGGATGGGAGATTTATCACCTAGGCGTTACCAAGACTAGTATTGTCGTTAGTTTAGTCTTTGTGGATTCAAAGTCCATAACTAATGTCACCCACTTACTAAAAGCAGACGCTAGCATATGGAGACATGAACCACGAGTGGATCGGCAACGAGTGGCTGCCCAGCCTAGGCTTGCCGCAGTACCGCAGCTACTTCATGGAGTGCCTTGTAGATGCCCGGATGCTGGACCACCTGACCAAGAAAGACCTGCGAGGGCAGCTGAAGATGGTCGACAGCTTCCACAGGCAAGTGGGCACTTGCTACGCCCTCTCTCTACCCCAGGCTTGCTCTCTTGTCAGCTCCACGTAACCTCTTTTCTGTGTCTCTGTAAACAGAAACAGTTTCCAGTGTGGAATCATGTGCCTGAGAAGGTTGAATTATGACCGAAAAGAACTGGAAAGAAAAAGAGAAGAGAGTCAGAATGAGACAAGAGGTGAGCTGCCTACCTGGGCAGTGGTGCTGGCTTCCGCGGCCAGTGCTCCAGCCGAGCTCAGTGGGGTGGAGCATCAGCCAGGCCACACCAAGAGGATTCCTGGAGGCTTTAGGGGAGGAAAAGCAATGGTGGAGAGCTTGCCTGTATGCAGTCTGCAGTTCTGGTGTTTTTTCCTGTGACATTAGAGTTATCTTTTGGTCACATGTGTCCTTTGTTGACACTTAGAAATGCAGAACAGAGCTGAGTCTGCTGCATACTCATTGGGATAAGTGTGAAATGCAGGGCTGTGGGGGATTCAAGGGTCTTGATTGCACAGGAAAGGCAGGAGGCCCTAAGGCTGCTCTCAGCCCTTGGAGGACAACAGCATGGGCGGGGGAGGGGCGCATACAGAGGCAGTTGTGTAAGAATAGGCTGTAGGGGCTGCTCTTTAGGGCCTTCTTTCCTGCTGCAGCCCCAGTGATGGAGACAGTTAGTGGCTCTAGGAGAAAGTTTCAGAAGTCAGGAGGTCATTGGTGATCTTAGCAGTTGTACTGAGCTGAGTGGGCACTAGATGCTGCTCTAGTCTCTGTCTCTAATCTCTTTGCTGCTTACCGCAGCCCCAGAAACACTTTTTTTTTTTAATAAGAAAAAAACACACAAAAAAACTAGAGATGAAGATGTGTGTGAGAGCGCCCAGTGTTCATGAGCATGTGTGAGTGCACACATGAGTGTGTAGTGGGGTAGCTCAGTGTAGAGCCTTTTCCTAGTGTGTTACATGTTAGAGGGCCTGTGCTTGAACTCTGGCATGTTTAAAATAAAAAAAAGAGAAAAACAGAAACTGCCAGAGGTGGCACATTTGGAGGGTAGTTTGCTCAGTGGAGTTCCTGTGAATCCTGGGAATGGCCTCTTTTCCAGAGCAGCACCTACGGATAGAATGCCGAGTCCACCGCATTGTTTTTAGTGGCCCGCTGGCTTTCTTGACAGGAACTGTCTTTGCAAATGATTGGGCATATTTTTAGACTGACTATTTTTAGGTCTCCATTAGCGCTAATGGAGTACTGTACCTGTCACAAAGTGTGGCCTCCAGAGCCTTTGTGCTGGAGAATGTCTTTCAGTTTCTCTGTGGTGAGTATGGGGCTTGTGAAATACGTTTGTGACCCCTAGCACTTTGGACACTAAGGCATAAGGATCATGTTAGTTCAAGGCCAACTGAGGCTCCATAGTGAGACCCTGTCTTAAGAAATTTCAGGGAAAACATTGAAGATACTTGTGTCATGTGCTGGCTGTTTTATGTCAACTTGACACAATCTAGTCATTGGAGAGAAGGGAGCCTCAATTGAGAAAATGTTCCCATAAGATCCAGCTGTAGGCAAACCTGAAGGGCATTTTCTTAATTAGGATTGATGTGGGAGGGCCCAGCCCATTGTGGCAGTACTAGGTTCTGTAAGAAAGTAGGCTCAGTGCCAGGCGGTGGTGGTGCATGCCTTTAATCCCAGCTCTTGAGAGACAGAGGCAGGTGGATCTCTTTGAGTTCAAAGCCAGCCTGGTCTACAGAGTGAGTTCCAAGACAGCCAGAGCTGTTACATAAAGAAACCTTGTCTTGAAAAAGCAACAACAACAAAAAAAGAAGGCTCAGCAAACCATGGGGAGCAAGCCAGTAAGCAGCACCCCTCCATGGCCTCTGTATCAGCTCCTGCCTCCAGGTTCCTGCCCTGCTTGAGTTCCTGTCCTGACTTCCTTCAATGATGAACAGTGATGTGGAAGCACAAGCCAAATAAACCCTTTCTCTCTCTCCCTAAGTTACTGTGGGTGTGATGTTTCATCCCAACAATAGTAACCCTAAGACACATGATGAA
>LZPO01030507.1:1441541-1459169 GCA_001675575.1 Neotoma lepida
CACTGGCTGCATATCTGGCTTTTCACACTGATTCTGGGCTCAAACTCAGGTCACCAGGCTTGTGCAGCAAGAGCACCTTAATCTGCTGAGCTGTGTGGGTGTGTGTGTGTGTGTGTGTGTGTGTGTGTGTGTCTGTCTGTCTGTCTGTCTGTCTGTCTGTCTGTCTGTCTCATGGAGCCCTGGCTGGCTAAGGATCCTCCTGCCTTTACCTCCCAGCACTGGGATCACAAGTGTGCTCCTTTGTGCCAACCCATCATTTGGGCTTTTTGAGACATGCTCTCCTTCTGTGGTTTGGGCTGGCCTGGCTCTCTGCCATAGTTGGGGTCACAGGCATGTGCCACCATGCCAGGCTTCTGTTACTGTTTGTAAACACAGTGACAGAGTTTCATTGCCTTCCACCTTCATAAGTTAGAGTGGACAAGAAATTAAATACCTCAGCTTTATGGCGAGCAAGGCGCGTCCTGGCCACAGAGGCTGTGATCTCTGGTTGCATTCGGGGCTGTGTGGAGTGAGTGTAGGTCTTTGGATCTGTTGAGTCCTCTGGTCCCTGTGGGCTGAGACGTCTGATTAGTGAGAGGCCAGTCTTCCTATCTGCTGATGTCATATGTACTCTGTGTGCTGGGGACTCTGAAGTTCTCTAAAAGTGTTTCACAGGAGAGTGTTGCCCAGAGAGCCTGGCACAGCCGTTCTGAGCTGCTAGTCTTCTCTTCACAGGTGTTCACTGATCATCGCAGATGCCCGCACATTTCTCCTTGGATTCCTTGGATTCGGATAGACTGTGAGCTACCTCTTCCAGCAATAAAAGAAAGGTTTGTGTATTGTGAAGGCCCCAGTCTGCTTTCTCATGGGTCAGGTGTGGGTAGGACTCTCTTCCTGACCATGTAGGAAGAGACTTGGAGAGCAGGGGACAACAATAACCTTTTCAAAGTAATCTCATGCTGGGGACTGGGAAGATGGCTCAGTGGGTAACATGCTTGCCANGTAAGTATGAAGACCTCAGCTTGAATCCCCAGCACCCAAGGAAAAGCCAGGCACAGGGCACACATCTGCCAAGTGCTGGGGGCAGCAACAGGCAGATCCCTGGAGTTTAATGGCCAGCTAGCCTAGCCAGTTGGTGAACGCTGGGTTCAGTGAAGAGACACTGTCCCCAGAATGAGGTAGAGGGCCAGCGAATTGGCTCAGAGGATAAGTGCTTGCTGCCAAGCCTGATTGCTTAAATACAACCCCTGGGACCTGTAGGGTGGAGGGAGAGAACCACGTGTGCTGTGGGCATGGCTCTTGGTGTTCTTTAAGATCTTGTCAAGGGCTGGGGAGGTGGCTCAGTGGCTAAAGCGTCCACCACACACGTGTGAGGCTCCCCAGAACCCAAGTAAGTGACAGATGGGCTCGGTGGCATGCCTATAATCCTAGCCTCCGAAGGCAGAGGTAGGAGATCCCCAGAGCAAACTGCCTCCTGAGACCAGCCTTACCAGTGAGTTCTGGGTTTGAGTGAGAGACCCTGACTCAGTGAATAAGATGGAGGAGTGATGGAGGACACACATGGGTATACATGTATGTGACTACACACATGTGCAGACGTGTACTCACAAAAAAATTGAAAAACGAAGATTGTCAAAAGTAGGTCATGTTTGAAACATTCTTGTCCACAGGATTTGACATCCCACTAACAACCTCTGGTATGAGGAAGGCTGGTGCTGCATGCACATTGTGCTCCCCAATAGATGGCAAATCTGTCCTCTGCTAAGCTGCCGGAGGCAGTTATTGGATTGGTCATCAAGATTAAGACAGCCATCATAGTCCCAGGAAGTCCTTGAAGCCAAAATAATCATTTTAAATTGCGATAAAATAAACATTACATGACATTTGCTATGAGTGACATTTAGGGCATACCAGAGTTGCATGGCCCTTAGTGACGCTGCCTCTGGAGTGCAGCCCCCCTGAAGGCTGATCAGGGTGAGGTCTTCATTGATGGAGAATGTGTTTACTCCATTTTGTTGATTTGAAATGGGACCCACACTGTAGTCCAGTCTGGTCTGGCCTTAAACTTGTAGCAGTCCTCCTGCCTCTGCCTATCTAGTCTTTGGATTCTAGGTGTGAGCCATCACTCCCCTCTTTCACCTTTATATTTTAGGTATATGGGTGTTTTTTTTTTTTTTTTTTTTTTTGTGTGTGTGTGTGTGTGTGTGTGTGTGTACACCACATATGTGCATTGCCCATGGAGGCCAGCAGAAGGAGTCAGATCCCTGGGGCTGGAGTTGCAGACAGTTGTGAGCTGGCATGTGGGTGCTGGGATTGAACCTTAGTTTCTGGAAGAACAAGTGCTCTTAACCTCTGAGCCATCTCTCCAATCCCAACCTGTGTTTTTGAGTCAGGGTTCTTATTGGTCTGGAACTCATTAAGTTGGCTAGCCTGGCCAGTGAGCCCCATGGATCCTCCTGTCTCTATGTCCCCAGCACTGGGGTTACCCCACAACATCGATTGTTTTACGTGAATACCAGGGGCAGCGTTGGATGGGGCTGTCTACCCAGCCCCACCTTCAGGACTCTTAATATGCAGCTTTGATTCCTTCAGGTATCCTTGAGTTCAGTGACTGCCCTCCAGGGGAGGTGGCCTTCTAAGGGTTTGGGTCAGGGCTTCTCTAGGGTCCTGGGGTGACCCTCCCAGGTGACTCTTTGCTGCTCTTTCAGATGTGGAAAGCTTCTGCAGGCCACTCCGTGTCTATCACCCAAGACGATGGGGGAGCCGATGACTGGGAGACTGACCCTGATTTTGTGGTAGGAGTCACCACAGAATCTGCCTTCCTGGGCATTTGCCTCTGAGGTTCCCAGCCTGGCCCTGCACTGATCTGGTTAATTTCCTCCAGGGCATGGGGTATACAAATTAGGCCTTGGTGTACTCATTAGGGTGCGGGATATGCTAGTTAGGGCACACGATAAATGAATTAGGGTGCTGGGTGTACTAGTTAGACCTCATGGTATACTAGTTAGGGCATGGGATATTCTACTTCTCCCGGGTAGAATATACTAGTTAGAATATGGCGTGTGCTAAAGTGTGGGGTGTGCTAGTTAGAATCTATGATATGCTAGTTAGGGCTTAGGGTATACTAGTTAGGGCATGGGATATACTACTTACTTCTCTAGGGTGGGGATATACTAGTTAGGGTACAGGCTGTACTAGTTAGGGCATGGGATGTGCTAGTTACTTCTCTTTGCAGAATGACGTGAGCGAAAAGGAACAAAGATGGGGTGCAAAAACCGTGCAGGGATCGGGGCACCAGGAACACATCAAGTAAGTACCTGTGGCACCTGCTCTCCTAAATGCCCTGCTGTAGGGTGAGGAGATGAGAGTGACCTTGCCTTGCTGCTCCAGGTGATGATTGTTAGAGGGGCTCGTGTTTGTCTGTGGGCCTCAGGTCTCAGGTGTGCACAGATGATGGGCATGAGGCCTAGCTTTTATAAGCCATGTTTTCCAACACAGAACACAGTAGTGTGAGCTGTTTGCTCGACGTGGTAACTTTGGAGGGTATGAGATGGCTTTGAGTAACTTGGGCCCCAATCGTCCCCTTCCTCTAGATCATTGTCTGCAGGTTGTCATGCNTTACGGAATTTAGTAGTTGACACTGGCAGCCCAACTCCATGAGCTGAGGAGGATGAGATAGTGTAGAGTGCACCATGCCATGGAGTCTGACCTCAGGGTCAGCTCTACAGCAGCTTGCATTCTTGTCAGGGAGGGGATAGACAGGCCCGCAGACACCCAGGTGCTGTTTTAGGCCCCACAGGGTTCAGAACACACCTTCTGTGCCCACTTTGGTATTTTGGCTACTATATCTTTGCCTCAGAACATTTGGTCAGGTACTCAGAAAAGCAATGTGTCTGTGCAGTGGCTTGTAGGAGGATTTGAGTTGTTATTTTTCTCTATTTCCTTGAGATAGACTCCTGCTGACTGTCCTTGTCTTGATCTCACCCTCCAGGCTCATATTGTCCTTTCTCACAGAGGCTTTCTGGACTTTAATGTAGAGCATCCCACATCTCCCACAAAAGAGGCCTTCAAGTTCATAGTGTGGTGGTTGTCACAGGTGGTCCATAGGGCCTGAGGTCCATTAGAGAGGGATGGATATGAAGGTGAGCAGGGATCTGGGCAGCCATGCCTGTGAGGCTCTATCCCTGTGGTCCTCCTCAAGTTGTTGGGGTGGTGTTTCTCTTGCTGCTCATCAGGGTTTGGTGCATCCAGGCCTGCTGTGTATCCCATCCACACTCTTGGGCTTGTTGTTCACATGTAGAGCTTTGGGCTTCATGTCTGCTGGCTAGAAAGGCCCTGTGCTCAGGCGTTACGTCAGTGACAGCTGCTTCCAGGCAGCCAGGTTCTGACTGCCTTCTGGTCTGTTTTATCATTGTTGCTTGTCTTAGTTTGTTCTGCACTGCTGTGATAAACACCAGGACCGAATGTAACCTGGTGAGGAAAGGGTTTATTTCACCTTACAGCTTCTGAGCCTGTCACTGTGGGAAGTCAGAGCAGGAGCTGATGCAGAGGCCATGGGGAAAGGCTCCTTACTGGCCTGCTCCTCACGGCTTGCTTAGCTGCTTTCTTATACCACCGAGGACCACTGGCCCAGGGGTGGCACTGCCTCCAGTGTGCTGGGCCCTTCCACATCAGTCGTCAGTCAAAGAAATGCCCTACAGATCAATGATGGGGCATTTTCTCAGTTGAGGTTTCCTCTTCTCAGATGATTTTAGCTGTGTCAAGTTGCCAAAATGCTAACCAGCATGGCCAGCTGCTTCTAATGACCTTGAGAGTGTGGAGNAGGGACTCTGTGGGTGGCATTTGCAGAGCTCAAAGCTCAGATTCAGCATTGCTTGCCCCTAGGGCCAGCTGCATGGTTCTGTGTGGATTTAGATCTGTGTTCCTCCCCCATACAAGCTGTGATAGAGCCGTGGAGGCAGGCACGGTGAACAGACAGGGCAGCAACCCAGTGAACAGACAGGGCAGCAACCCAGTGAGAAAGCCCTGCAGACTCACAAGGACATCACTACCCTTGCTTGTCCTGCCAGTGGGTAAGGTGTAAGCCTGAACCCTGACATAGTCTTGTTTCCTCTCCCTTTCAGCATTCACAAGCTGCGAGAGAACGTCTTTCAAGAGCATCAGACACTCAAGGAGAAGGAGCTGGAAACGGGACCCAAGGCTTCCCACGGCTATGGCGGAAAGTTCGGTGTGGAGCAGGATAGGATGGACAAAGTAAGTGGCTGCCCAGACTGGGCTGCTGGTCTGCATGGGTACACGATGTGGGTAGCAGTCACACTTTTCTGAGTCAGTGTGGAGTGGTGTTTGCTGAGGGTGAGGGCTGCTCTGAGGGGTCCTTTATAGGCTACTCACGCGTGAAGCTCTTCTGTGTTTCTAAAAGCCCTTTTTCAAATTGTCAGAGGCCCCGGCCAGTGGCTGATGTGTAGAGGGCTCTCTGGGGTAGATCAGCACCATGACCAGCTTTGTGAGCAGGACAGGGCCCAGAAGCATCCAGCCCACAGACATGATGGCAACCACTGCTTGTGGTTGAGATGGGCCAGTCCACAGTGTGAGGTCAGCTCTGAGGCCCTTTGCTCACATCACATCTGTGGAGTCTACTGACGCCTGGCTTATGTCCTACTGCACTTGTAGGCCACTCTGCAGCCAGGCTGGGGAGGATGTACATTGTTTTGCAGCTGTGGCTGAGTCCCTAGGAGTGGCATTGATGGGTTCTGACTGACGAGCAGATACCACGGGCAGCTGCTATCTAAGCCATCAGTTTGGGGTGGTGTTTCTGTTCTTGCCCCAAGATGAGGGAGTGGGGCCTGCTCTGGGGCTCACTCTAGGCTGGCTGCAGTGTGTGAGTGTGTCTCCAGGAATGCAGGCCTTTACACTCTGTTGGTGCTGTAACAGGGGTGAAGTCCTGAGTGAGCAGTGTGGAGTGGTTCTGATAGGCGGACAGTGCTGCCACTGGGTAGATGTGGAAGAGGCTGAGCTGCTGCCCATCCTGATGGGTGATTCCCTCACACATGGATTGTATTCAGCTATGCTAGGCACAGAAGGCCATGGCAATATCTCAGTGAGATGCCACTGTCCACCAGAGGAGTAGACTGGTAAGCCTGAGGGCACCCCCAACCATGGACAGTGTCTTAGGGTTTCAATTGCTGTGAAGAGACACCATGGCCATGGCAACTCTTATAAAGGAAAACATTAATTGGGGCCAACTTACAGTTCAGAGGTTTAGTCCATTATTGTCATGGTGGGGAGCTTGGTGGCACACAGGCAGACAGGGTGCTGGAGAGGAGCTGAGACTTCTACATCCCAGTCTCCAGGCAGTAGGAAGAGAGAGTGACACTGGGCCTGACTTGAGCATTGAAACCTCAATGCCCACACCCAGTGACACACCTCCTCCACCAAGGTCACTCCCTAAGCATTCAAATAGAAGAATGGGGGCCATTCTTATTCAAAACACTACAGCCAGGAATATTCTGGAGCAACATTCTGACAAGATGCCATCTGTAGGAAAGAGATGTGGTTGTTGGCTGTGTTGCTGCATTGCTGGCACAGAGATGGATGTGCTGGTCCTGACATGGGCTGTGTGGAGAGCCTGCCCATTCAGCCTCAGTCAGATGCAGAGAACCACAGGAAAGACACCTAGAGTGGCAGTTTGGGGAGAATCTTAATTTACCAAGTATGAGATTAATGCCAGGAATGTTGCTTTCTGGCTTCTCTGCTATGAGTAGTTGGCCTTCTTTGGCTCAAATCTCATCATCAGCTTGGGGCTCATCAAGCCTGGTCCTTCCTTCACCCTTTGTGCCCACCTGTCATGTCCTCTGTTTCCCTTGATGGCTTCTCATTGCTGTCCTGTGCTGTCATTTTGGGGAGACACACCCTTCTGGGCTTCCAATAGAACTCACTACCCACCTTGTACTTGGCCTGGTCTTCTGTGCTGGGTATTGTATGCTCTAAGTGTATGCTGCACTGCACTGCACTGCACTGCACTGCACTGCACTGCACTGCACTGCACTGCATACTTCTGTGGCTGACTATTGTCAGCACCCAGGTGGCTGATGGACCCCAGACTTCTAGAATCTTCAGTTCACTTTCTCGGCTGGATGCTGACCAGTAGCTCTCAAGCACTGGTGACATTAGCCTGGGGTGCTGGTGTTCCATTTTGTTGGCCCCTCTAGGCCCTGTGCATTGAGGAGAGGTTAGCCCTTCGCTCATGTGAACCCTTGAGAGTAACCTATTGTCAAAAACCTGAAGATGAATGGCTGAGCTGTTCATAGTGTGTCTTCTCCAGAAATGGAAAGAGAGATGAGGCCCACAGACTTCCCCAGCCAGGCTCATCCAGGGCAGCACACACCTGTGAGGAGCCAGGACTGGAGCCACCGGGTTCCTTTAGGGATCAGGTGACTGTGGCCTGCCAAGGGGGCTTCCTGCTTTTCCTGCACACTGCAGATTAAGGCTAAGAACAGATGGGCTTCTGCCATTAGGAGACCAAAAGCCACTGAGCACACATTCAATCAGCAGGCTGGAACCAGAGTCAGCTGTCACTTCAGCCCCTTTTTCTCTTTAGCTTCCTTCTGATGAACAGTCCTGCTGGAAAATCTCTTGGCATGGCTGCCTCTTTTTGATCTTTTACTGGCTGTTTCTGTGTGTGAGCCTAGAGGCTGCGGGCAGGCCATCGTGCTGCATGGGGTTTCACAGGCTGTGGCTTGTGGTCTGCCATCAGCTGCTGACCACAGCTGAGCCTGAGAAGGAGAGAAGTCATTCAGCCAAGGCTTTCTCTGTAGACTCTGTTCTGTGCATCACCGACCTCAGTGACCTTCATGAAGAGGGGCATTGAGGTCAGTGATATGCAGAGCATAGCCCAAGTGCAAGGCCAAACTAAGCAGGTGGCCAACCAAGCAAGGCCTGTGGTGCATAGGGCTAACTCTCCCTGTAGGGCAGTCAGAGTTAGAGTTCTGTGTTGCCAGGAGGGCCAAGAAGACAGGTTCAGAGGCACACAGGCATTGTCTACCAAGAGGAAAGGCCACAGGACTACTATGCTGGGCAGTGGCATCGCTGACTGCTGGTGACAGCACAGATACTAGAGCACTGTTTATGGAAGGGGCTAGGGTGGGGGTCTGCTAGCAGGTGTCGGGTTGGTGCGCCTTTTGTTGCCTTGAACAGAAAGCCCTGGGGGACCTGCATTGTTTGGTGGGTGTTGGTGTGAGGTGACAGCACTTGGCTCTTGCCTGTGTGGCCTGCATGTCTGGGAGGTGTGGAGTGCATGTCTGCATTGTCACTGAAGTACCTGTGTCTGCTTCAGCATAGTCAAAAAGTGTGTGCTATGCTTTGACTCTTGGGGTCACAGTCTGTGAAAACACCACCCTCTGAGAGAGTGACTGATGTAAATGAGTCTTCCTGTTGTGTGCTGCAGGCTCTGTGTTATGTTCATACTTGGTCTTGTCCGAAGTTCTGTCTGTAGTCCGGTGTTTGGGAGGATCTCTTAAGTTTGGGGTGCCCAGTAGAACCCTGCACCAGGGGCTCAGCCAGTTCAGGGCCATGTCCTGGGATTTGGGGCCCTAAGGGCAAAGGCCTACCTCACTGATAGGGGTGACATCCTTTTAGCCCAGAGTAGTGGCAGCAGCAGAATAGGGGAGTGGGGTTGTGTGCCACACTGGGCATGGGTGCATAATGCCACATCTTTGTTCTTTGTTCCAGTCAGCTGTTGGCCATGAGTACCAGTCAAAACTTTCCAAGCATTGCTCACAAGTGGACTCAGTCCGAGGCTTTGGAGGCAAATTTGGTGTCCAGATGGACAGGGTGGATCAGGTGAGTGACGGGACCAGGGGCTGCAGGCTCCCTGCCACAGCTACAGACTGCTGCTGTGGCTGCCTTCCTGGGCCAGTGCAGCAGTTTACAGGTGCCCTCTGACCCCGTGGGACTGCAGGAAGGATGTCCAGATAAGAATGCACAAGCCTCTCTAATGCTGGCCTATGTGAGGGGTACTGACTGTCCAATGGGGAACAGACAGTGACATGGAAGACAGGCTTCAGTATGCTTGCTGCAGGCCTCCCTGTATGCCCAGCCTCTGACTCAGCTACCCTTTGCTGTCAGGGACCTTTCTCATTGTCTCCCCTGGGTGGATGTAATTGACAGGCAGAGCCCTCCCTCAGAGTGGGGTTTGTTGAGCTGTGGTCTCTGTGTCCAGAGGCTCTGTCATAAGCCTGAAGCTGTTCTGATTCTCCCAGCCTAGGGCTGTCAGTGGCGCAGGAAGCACACCACTTTGAGTGTGTCCTGGCTTTCTGGCAGAGTAGCAGGGTCTGACCATCTGTGTCTGAAGTGGGGGAGATTCAGAGTCCCATCTCCAGGTCATGCTGAGGGCAGGCCACCACGAGGTCCCATGGCAGGCCTGCCATCTTGTTAATGTTCTCAGTAAAGCTTGTTTGGGAATTCTGTGTGGCAGGGGAATTAATTCCAGATCAGCATGCTGTGCCTGGAATAATTCAGCCAAGCTGGTGCTGGGCGCCTGTGGGGGATGGCAGGAAGAACTGCATACACAGACTTAGGCATTGATGATTGGATCTGTACTTTGCCTGGGAAACCAAAGGTCAACAATTAACATTGTTTAAGCCTGGCACACACCTGTATTCCCAGCACCTGAGAGGAGGAGGCAGGAGAATTGCCATGAGTTCAAAGTCAGCCTGGGCCTGAGTGAGACCCTATATTAACAAACAGAAAAACTCAACACATGAGGCTGGAGAGTTGGCTCAGATGTCACTGTGCAAGCATGAAGACCTGTGTTTGGATCACAGCACCCACATAAGCCAGGCTCAGTGTGAGGGGTAGGGAGTGGGGAGGAGACAGGAGGATTGCTGGAGCTTATTGGCTGCTAGCCTAGGTTCAGTGAGAGACCTTGTCTCAAAGGAACAAGGCTGACAGTGATAGCGCAGGACACTGAAGATCTCCCCTGGCCTTTGGACATGCGTGGGCACACACACACCCTCAAAACCAACATTACCAAAAACTTGTTTTCTGTGTGCCATGAGTTCAGATGGGTCTTCTCAGTGACGTTTCAAATGCCTGTCCCTTATGTTTTTGTCCCACAGTCTGCTGTAGGCTTTGAATACCAGGGGAAGACGGAGAAGCACGCCTCCCAGAAAGGTAAGGTGAGCGCTGATACAGCCTAACAGCAGGAGAGGCGGGGAGGCCTCCGCTTTCTGCTCTGGATTCCGGGGCCATCTGGCTGTTACAGGGTGTGTGTCCTCACTGTTGGTGGCACACACAGCTCTGTGTCTGCTGTCATGTGTCTGCTATCTCCAGTAGAAGCTGCCTTCTCTTTACCTGAGCAGAACAGCTCACTGTCAGCTCTCTGGCACTGTAGATGAATAGCAAATGTTCCTGAAGACAGAAACCAGAGTTGTGGGCCTGTATTGTCAAAACTGTGCCCTGAAACGTGGAAAAGAGAGTGTTGATTGGTTTTCATGATATCACATTGGTCTGGAGCCCTTTTTTTTCTTTCTTTTTTTTTTAAGATTTATTTATTATGTATACAGAAGAGAGCGCCAGATCTCATTACAGATGGTTGTGAGCCACCATGTGGTTGCTGGAAATTGAACTCAGGACCTCTGAAAGAACAGTCAGTGCTCTTAACCTCTGAGCCACCTCTCCAGCCCCCTTTTTTTTCTTTTTTAAACAGTAAAGGCAAATCATTTCTTTTTAGTACCCAGTGGTTTGATTTTGTTTCCTTTAAGATAATGTGCTATCAAAGCCTGACTTTGAATTCCATAATTCTCCTGCCTCAGCCTCATAAGTGCTAAGATGGCCAATGTGTGGCATTTCATCTGATTGTGACTTGTCATTTTTGTTGTTTCTTGTTTGTTTTTGAGACGAGCTCCTTCTGTAGCCCAGGCTGGCCTAGCCCTCACCATGAAGCCCAGGTTGGCTTCTAACTCCTGGCAGTCTTCCGCTTTAGTTTCCTAGTACTGGGGCCACAGCTATGTGCAAGCATGCCTGGCTGTGTCCAGTCAAGTTTTAAAGTGGACACTTTGATTTCTTTGTCTCCCCCTTACTTATTTATTAATCCCCCCTTACTTATTTATTAAACATTTCTACTGACTTGTGTGCGAAATTCAGGAAAGACAAACTCACAGGGGTCTGTCCTCCCCTTCTGATGCATGGATCCTGGGGATGGAACTCAGGACATCAGGCTTACCTAGTGGTCCCCTACTTTGGTTCTTGAAACAGGATCTCACACTGTAGCCCAGGTTGACAGTTCCTGGTGTAAACTACTTTGGCCAGTTCTCTCTGTCAGTACAAGACAATTGCACAGAGTGGTGAGAAGTTTCCTGAACTCGGTTTGCACAAAGTGTGAGGGTGTCCAGTGTCATCTAAGGGATGCAGCTCTTATGTTTAAAATGGACACTGCATCTCTCCAGAGTCTTAACTCTTGCTGGTGCCGTCTTGTCTCTTCAGACTACTCTAGTGGCTTTGGTGGCAAATACGGTGTGCAAGCTGACCGTGTGGACAAGAGCGCTGTGGGCTTTGACTACCAGGGCAAGACGGAGAAGCATGAGTCACAGAAAGGTGGGGCTGGGCCTTGGGCTCCTTTAGGGACGAGAGCACTCTTTTATGTTATTTTTATTTTTGTTCCTGTGTACCTTTAATCTTTTTATCTTTCGATTTTTTTTCTTAGATTTATTTATTTTTATTTGATGTGTATGGCTGTATATGGGTGTTTTGCCTTTATGTATGTATATGTACTTTGTGCAGAGGCCAGAAGAGGGTATCAGATCCCTTGAACTACAATTATAGATGGTTATAAGGAGCCATGTGAGTGTTAGGAACCTAAACAGGGTCCTCGGGAAGAGCAGCCAATGCTCTTAACCACTGAACAGCTCTCTCTAGTACACTGGTTCTCAACCTGTGGGTCATGACCCCATTGGAGGTCAAATGGCCCTTTCACAGGGGTCACATGTCAGATATCCTTTATATCAAATATTTATATTATGATTCATAGCTAGCAAAATTACAGTTATGAAGTAGCAATGAAATAATTTTATGGTCGGAGGTCACCACAACATGAGAAACTGTATTAAAGGGTCGCAGCATTAGGAAGGTTGAGAACCACTCCTAGTGCCTCTATATTTTGAGATAGGGTCTCATTCTGTAGCCCAGGAACTCACCATGTAGCTTCACACTTGACCCAGTCCTCCTGCCCCAGCCTCCTTAGTGTTGGAATTAGGGGCATGCATGCTGTGTCTGTATGCCAGAGGACAACTTCATGGAGTCACATCTTCTACCTGTATGTGGGTTTTAGGGACTGATCTGAAATTGGCAGGCTTGCATGGCAAACACCTTTTTGTGTTTTGTTTTGTTTGAGACAAGGTCTTTATTATGTAGCTCTGGCTGTCCTGGAACTCGCTGTATATAGACTAGGCTGATCTGGAACTCATGGAGATCTTCCTGCTTCTTCTGCCTCTGAGTGCCTGGCTTGTGGGAAACACCTTATTGTGTGTTTGCTTGTACCTGCTGAGCCATCTTGCAGCTCTCCCCACCCCTTATCTTTTTTTTAAAGATTGGGTTTAGCTGGGTAGTCTGGATTGATTTAAGGACAGGGACTGTGGGTATGGCTTCGTGGTAGAGCACAAGGTCTAGATTTGCTCTCTATATTCTCCAAACCCCTAAAATTTTGACAGATTCTGCCACAGGGTCCTGAGAAGCCACATTGACTTTCCCCTTGTTATGAACTATTGCACAGGGGACCCTCAAGGGTATCCCACATGTGCAGGGAAACATGCTGGGCAGATGCACACCATTCGGGCATGGCGGTGGCGTCTAGTAATTCATAACCCAGACTCTGTATCCACATGGAGAGTTTATTATACTAGAGAGATGAAGAGAAAGATAGGAGAGAGAGAGAAAGAGAAAAGGAGGGGGTTTGAGGGTGCGCACCTCGTGGGAGGAAAAGCGGAAGGGAGAGGAAGGGGAGGAGCTTTTCCTTAGAGTGAGGCTTTTACNTCAGGACGCAGGGCAGCGCCAGGGGTGGGATTTCAAGGGGCAGATCAGAATATTAACATTCCTTCTATGCGGTGTAAAAATGTTTTTAAATGTTTACAGTGTTACAGAGATTGGAACTACAGCCTATCTTCCTTGTGCTATTTTTGTGCCCACATATGTCAGTTCCTGTTTCATGTTTGCCAGTATTTGAAAATCAGGAGCAGCCGGGTGATGGTGGCACACGCCTTTAATCCCAGCACTCCAGAGGCAGAGGCAGAGGCAGGAGGATCTCTGAGTTTGAGGCCAGCCTGGTCTACAAAGTGAGTTCTAAGACAGCCAGGGCTACACAGAAACCTTGTCTCAAAAAACAAAGCAAAAGAAACAAAAAAGAAAACCAAGAGCTTACAATGAAAAGAAGCCCCTGGATTTCTTTTTAAAAAGCAAATAAACAAACAAATACAACAACAACAAAAAATCCAAGAGACTGTCAGGGCTCAGCTCAGTGGGTAAAAGTGCTTGCTGTGCAAGTGTGGGGACCTGCATTTGAATCCCCAAAATGCATATGAAAACTGGGTACAGCACATAGAATGATCGTCTGTGTTCCCTGTTTATCTGTTGGAAGATGGGAGACAGAGATAGGACAATCTCCAAGCTCATGGGCTAGCTAGCCTGACATACTCAGTAGAAAATCAATAAAGAGACCTTGCTCAAGTGGAAGGCGAGGACCCAAGGTTGTGTTCTGACCTCCACATGTACCTACATATGCATACATACACACACACACACACACACACACGAGGCAAAATATCACCAAAAGTTCTGGCCATGCTGTCTTGGCCCTGCCCCTTGGAAAGGACCAGTGTGCCTGGGGCCTGTGTAGCTGTGGCTGGCTGCCTTCCTTAGACTCTTCTCTGAGGTAATGTGCAGCTGTGACTTCACATAGATCACTGTGCTTCTCTTCCCTGGGGCCAGACTTAACTCAGGCAGTGTGTGCTGAGCATCCTGAGCCATCCAGTCCTGGCTCCAAGCAGAGGCTGAGTGTGCTTCTGGATGTCTGTGGCACACAGGTGCATAGATTGCCTAGGACTTCTCATTGAGGGTCTAAGTACATATAGGAAATCATGCTATGATAGTGCAAGAGTCACATGACCTTGTTAGAGCCTGGGTTTCTAGAATGTTCACATATGTTCTGTTTTTTTCTTTAAAGTTTTTTCTTTTGTTTGTTTTTGTTTTTCAAGATAAGGTTTCTCTGTAGCCCTGGCTGTCCTGGAACTAGCTCTGTAGACCAGGCTGGCCTTGAAGTCACAAAGATCCGCCTGCCTTTGCCTTCTGAGTGCTGGGATTAAAGGCGTGCACCACCACCGCCCAGCTCAAGTTTTTTTTTAATATACTTAAAATTTTTTTATGTGTATGAGTATTTTGCCTGCATATATGTCTGATTATCACGTGTGCCTGGTACCTGTGGAAGCCAGAAGAGGGTGTTGGATCCCCTGGAACTAGAGTTACAGGTGGTTTTGAGCCACCACATGGGTGTTGGGAATCAAACCCAAGTCCTCTGGAAGAGCAGCCAATGCTCTAAATTACTGAGCTGTCTCTCTAGCCCTAAAGATCTACCTTTCTTCCTTCTCTTCCCCTTCCCTCTCCCCTTCTATTCCCTTTCCTTTCCTTTCCTTTCCTTTCCTTTCCTTTTTCCTTTTTCCTTTTTCCTTTTTCCTTTCCTTTCCTTTCCTTTCCTTTCCTTTCCTTTCCTTTCCTTTCCTTTCTTTCACTATATGTATGGGTATGTGTCTGTGTGTCTATGTATGTGACATGTAAGTGTAGATGCCTTCAGATCCCAAAAGAGAGCACCAGATCCCCAGGAACTGGAGTTACAGACAGTTGTGAGCCACCATGTGGGTGCTGAGAACTGAACTCTGGTTCTCTGTGAGAGCAGCCAGTGCTCTTAACTGCTGAGCCATCTCTCCAGCCTCTTCTGTTCTTCTTTTTGTTTGTTTCTTAGTTTCTTTTTATTTCCAGACAAGGTCTCACTTTATACCCCTGGCTGGCTTTGAACTCACTGTGTATTGGGAGTTAGTTTCAAATTCCCAACAGTCCTCCTGCCTCAGCCTTCTGAGTACTGGGACACAGGCATAAGCCACCACACTTGGGCTCTCTCCTCCCGCCATGTGGGTCCCATGGATTGAGCCCAGGTCATCAGGGTTAGTGGCAAGTGCCTTTACTTGCTGAGCAGTCCTGACAGCCCATGGTTTACCTTCTTAAAGACCATATAACATGTTCATTGAATCTGTTGCTGGTTTAATTTTTTTTTATTTATTTATTTTGTATATATATATATATATATATGTATATATATATATATATGTATGTATATGGATGTGTACATGTGTGGCAGTCAGAGGACAACTTACAGGAGCTTGTTCTCTCCTTGTACCGTGTGGGTCCCAAGGACTGAACTCACGCCTTCAAACTTGGTGGAAGGCACCCTCTTAGCCTACTGACCATCTCCATTGCTGTTTTTTTATACAATGCTGTTCTTGTTTCAGATTATTCCAAAGGTTTTGGTGGCAAATACGGAATCGACAAGGACAAGGTGGACAAAAGCGCTGTGGGCTTTGAGTATCAAGGCAAAACAGAGAAACATGAATCCCAGAAAGGTACCTGCCACTTTAGCTTATGCTAGCCAGCCCCTGCTAGGGTGACAGGTGTGGCCAAGATAGAAGAGAAAAACTGCTGTCGCCTGCAGTATTTTAAATGGTCAACCTAAGACAGCTAGTCCCAGCCTGTGGTTACATAAGAACTCAAGCATTGGCCTCACCCTTGGCTCCAAGCCCCAATGTTGCTTGTAGCAATGTCCCTGTCACGCACGTCTGCCTGTGAGTGACAAGACCTCGCTGCCTTGAGGGCCACATGTGTTGGCCCTGTCTATTTAACCGCACTCCTAAGATACAGTTATCTTGAGGAGGGCCTCTGATGGGTGTCAGCCGGGGTCCCATCCCAGCTGTTCCCCAGGGGAAGCTTGGGTCCAGTGAAGTGTGCCTCCTTGCATCTGAAACCCGCTTCCTCCCCCTGTTCCGGGCTGTGCAGTAATGCCAGGTTATGGCTTTCTGTTGTGCATGTAGACTATGTGAAAGGGTTTGGAGGAAAATTTGGTGTGCAGACAGACAGACAAGACAAGTGTGCCCTTGGCTGGGACCATCAGGAGAAGCTGCAGCTGCATGAGTCCCAAAAAGGTACCTCCTCTAGCCCCACTCCCCAGCTCTCCTCAAGGGCCTTTGGGAAGCTTGTGTTTATTTCTCAGTCGGTCACGTGCCTCATGTCAGCTGTGTTTCTGTCCGAATTTCGTTTTCACGATGTAAAGTTGTCTGTGTCTTCCCCAGTCCCAGAAGTCCCTATAGGTGGCGAGGGGATAGGGTGATCCTGTCCCATCCCCAACCCCTATGCCAGTTCTGCAGCCACTGGGAGCCTGGTTCCTGTAGCACCCGTAGGGGCCTTTTGCCCTCTGGGTTCCTGGGTTCTCCTTTTTAAGGTGGGCTAGGGTTTGTGGAGGGCACATTTCTTTCTGTAGTGCTGGGGATGGAACCTGCAGCCTAGTCTGTGCTGGACAGATTCTCTCTGCCTCTGAGCCTCCCCTCAAATCCTTAGGGCACTTCCTTTCTAACTGGGAGTGTTTTCTTGTCACAGTGGGAACTTTGTCCCAGGGAAAGCTGGTTTGAAGAGGAGAGTTGTCCCCAGCTGTCCCTCTAGCACAGGGAATAGGACTGGTAGCCCTTCTGTTGTCCCTTTCCTGTTGGCAGCCTGGAAGGACCCTGCAGGCAAACCTTAAAGCATGGAGTAGCTTTAACTAAATTTAAATTTATCATCCAGTTCTGAACCTGTTTCTGCGTATCAGCTGAAGTGTACTGACTTTTAAATTTGTTCCTTAATCCTTTGGTCAGTGTTAGACCTTCAGGCTCGGATCAGTGCTCTTGCTGTCTGAACGTGATGTATTTGACACTGCACATGCTCACGTGATTCTAACCTGGCTCTTTCCTCTCTCGGTCATGCTCCCCACTGTCTCGTGTGGATCTCCAGACTATAAGACTGGGTTCGGAGGCAAATTTGGTGTTCAGTCCGAGAGGCAGGACTCCTCCGCTGTGGGGTTTGATTACAAGGAGAGATTGGCCAAGCACGAGTCCCAGCAAGGCACAGTTGCCCCTTCCTCCTCCCACCAGCCCTTGCAGTGCAGATAACTGGCAGCATAGACTTCAGGGTTCACCGCAGTGCCTGTGTCAGCCCCCTAAGCCACCGCCAGCTGCCAGGGATGTCCACCCAGTTTCCTGCTAGAGCACATCCTGGAGCTCGGTCCCTGCCTGCTCCCCCCCGATTCTTTTTCCCTCTGACCTTTAGGGTTCAAGTTAGGAGGCACTCTGCAGGCCAGGTCAGTGTAGTTTCTGCAGGGGACCCTGCTGGCCTCATTGCTGCTGACCATCAGCGCTGAATTTCTGAACCCCTCCTCATTGCCTCTGACCCACAGGGAGGTGGGTTTGCTCTCCCAGACCTGATGTTAACTAGACACTGGGGTCATGGAGAAAGACAGGCATGTTTCATGTGGTCTCTGTGTCTCTGTTTTGTAGTGGGGTTTTTGTTTTGCCAGGTGTACAAGGT
>LZPO01030507.1:1459239-1497856 GCA_001675575.1 Neotoma lepida
CACCATCTGTGTGTAGCATCTCCACCCAGAGCCACATTGTATGTGCACACTGTGCGCATGGCTGATACAGGCAAGTCGAGGCATGCCCTGGGGATCTCAGTAGCAATTGCAGTTTTTCTTTGCTTGAGAGATTGGACCTAGTTCCTAGAACCCAAGTGTCCAGGCAGAGGCATGTGGCTCCCTGAATCAGGTGGAGTGCAGGCTCTCAGATGCCACTGGGCCTGGGGTGAATGTACTTAGTGCTGGCCCAGCAGACTGCGTGGAGGTGGCCATTGGTTCCTGTGATGTCGAGGCTGCATGACTGTCACTTTTGTATGTTTGTGTGTGTGGCAGCGACAGACATACTTGTCTGGTGGCATTTCGACACAGAGTTTTGTTTTGTTTTTCTTTTAAAAAGCAAGAGAACAAACTACGGTGGGGCCTCTATTTAGTGCCCAGTAGAGCAGGCGCCCAGGAAGCAGATGAGAATAAGGCCCTGGCTGGTGCGAAGACTGTGCTATAGAAGTGTGCACTGCAAAGGCCTGTCCTGTGCCCTCCCTCCTCAGCTTCCTTCCCGCCGGCCTGCTGCCCACCCTCTCCCTCTCCCCATTCCTGGAAGCATGCCCGCACCTCACCTGCTCCCTGCCTGCACTGGGCACTGTGGTTAGACAGCTGGCTTTGCCAGGAGAGCCTGTCCTCGGGCAGCTTTCACATCCCTCTGCTCTGGTTTGTGTCCCCGGGCTGTTTTGTGGACCCATGTGCATGTGCCTGCCATTGCTCGCCCATCCTCAGCCTCACATAAGTCTTGCCTTCACCACCTTTCAGACTATGCCAAAGGATTCGGCGGGAAGTATGGCGTACAGAAGGATCGGATGGACAAGGTAAGGCCAGTGAGCTATTGTGGGGATGTTCTTCTGAGGGCCCTTGGCTCACAACACTGGAGGTCTGTCCAGAAACATTAGGCATATGTCATTCCATGGTCCTGGGAACCCTGCATACCTCATGGGTCCATTTTCTTTCACACTTGAGGCTGAGGCAAGCAAGCTGAGTACCTACCTGCTCACAGCATAGCAGTTAGTAGTGGGGATCTCAGGTGGATCCCAGGCATTTGATGCGAGGGTCTTGGGGACATGTGACTGTTTGAACTTTTAATTATTACTAGAACTGGTTCTTGCCTGGCGTTTTGGAAGTGCTTAGTGGCCACATCTAGTCACTGACTGTCACCATAGACAGTGGGAGCTAGACCAATAGTCTTGCTGCAGATGGTGCCCAGGTGGGACGCACTGGTCTCTGGCCTGTCCTTTTTCACTTTTTCCTTCAGATGGGGTCTTGCTCAGCCACCCAGGCTGGCCTGGGATTTGAGATCCTTCTACCTCGGTCTCCAGAGTCTGGCATTGGTGGCAGGTGCCATCTTGTCTGGCTTTATCTTTTAGGATTAAAGCACATTCCTGTGGAAATAGTTTGTTCCCCCTCCTCAGCCTGCTGCTGCTTTTGATCAGTTTCGGGACCCTGTAGGGTCAGCTGTGAGCCGGTGAAAGAATTGTTCTCCTAGTTGTGTCAGCCAGTGCTGAGGAAAGCGTTGGATATTGCTAGGCAGCTCTGCAGGTTCTCCAAGGCAGGCACTGCTTTCCTCTACCTGAGGTGAGCTGTGTCTTCTCTACTGCATAGATGCAGATCTTTGTGCCCGTGCTTGGCTGTGGTCACATGTGGCATGGGTCATTCACAGACTTGTTCTTCCATTAGGCTAGTACCTGCCATGTCACCAGAGCTTCTCACAGGAGTTACTTGGGAGGAAGCCAGATAAACTGAGTCTAAAAATGATGTGTATGAATGTATATATGTAGGTGTGTATATATGTGGGTGCACATGTTTGTGCCATAGAGTACACCTGGCGGTCAAAGGACAACTTGTGTGAATTGGTTTCTACCATGTGGGTCCCAGGGATTGAACTCAGGTCACTGGGCTTAGTGGCAAGCACCTTTGCCCAATGAACTCTCTCATTGGTCCCTGGGCCAAGTTTTGAGGGTAGACTGGAGCTTGTCTGCAAAGATGGAGTCAGTGACAGTGAAGCAGAGGATGCGACCAGGAACCTGGTTTAGAACAAGGTCACTGCGAATATGGAAGAGTGAGGAGAGACAGTTCTAACTGCAGCATTTCCTGCTGAGGGCAGGGACCTAGGAAGCCCTTGGAACATGCAGCCTGTCCTTTACTGAAGGAGCCTGGGTACAGGCACAGTTGCACACATCTGTAACTGTAGCACTTGACAGAGCAGAAGGAGGGTTAGTGTGACTTGGTTGTAGAGTTGGAGAACTCAGGTAGAGAAGATGAGACTAATAAGGCTTTAGGCAGCCATGGAAGGGAGGGACCTGCAATGTGCTGAGGGGTACCCCCAGGGCTTCACCTGCCAGTCAGCAGAGACTGAGCAGGGAGGCTGGGTGAGGTGGCAGGAGACCAAGTGTCTGGTGGCTGAGGGCCTGTGGTAGAGGACATGAGGAAGTGAGTGAGTTACTTAGAGGCTGGCATTGAGGAAGTTGTGGTGTCTGTGGTTGGTGGTGATGGTAAAGATGGCAACCGCAAAGATGGCGACCGCTGACATTGTGCAATTGGAGTCAGGAAATGATGTGGTTAGAAGTCTCTTCTGCCCCTGCCAGCCAAGTGTTGCCATTTTCTCTGTCTGTTGCCCTGTGGAAGAGCCCAGGGTCCTTCCTGCCCAGGGGACTGTGGGGTGGGATCAGGACCCAGGCTGTGCCATGAGGCCGTGCCAAGAGCAGTGGTTCATCCCCATAGTAATTGGGATGAGGTGGCAACCCTGATGCCAGCCTGTCCTTTCCTAGAGAGGAAAAGTGTTCCTCCATGGTGGCTTTGGACAAGAGTCGCCACCCTGTTGGGCTCTGGAGTCAGGCTGTGTGGAGAAGGAGATGGAGTGAGAGCTGAAATGGGCAGAGTCTGAGGAGGGGAGACCCAGGAAATGGGGATGGGAGAGACGCGAGGCTGGGGCCAAGGAAATGGGGATAGGAGAGACGCGAGGCTGGGGCCAAGAAGCTAGGCGGGGGCTAGGTGTGGTTCAGTGCTGAGACTGGCTTAGGATTGGAGAGCCCTAGGTGTCACCCCAGCATGCTTTAGGGAAAAAAGGTGTTGTGATTTGGAAGGTGGGGCATGGGTGAGTGACAGAAGGGAGTGGGGTAGGGAGATGAATCAGGGGTCCCCCAGGTGAGGGCAGAGCAGCTGAGATTGCAGACCAGACAGTAAGTGGACAAGTAGGTGAAGGCTGTTCTAGAGGAGTAGGATGAGATGGGGCTTAGGAGCAGGGAGTTTGAGAACAGGGAGAGGAATGGTGACAGTGGCTAAGGTGGGCAGAGCTCTGACCTGGGGCTCTCAGCTGGGAGTGGCTCCATNTGGGAGATCAGGCAGGGTGTTGGGGGCAGTGAATATTCTGAACCCTGAATATCCATTAGAAGCCACATGGCTGGGGACTGTCACTGGTGTCAGTGCCCTGTCAGCCTGTGTCTAGGTCAGCCACTGCTTTGTGAACCCTGCCAGAGTAATTCTGGAGNCTGTAAGCATGATTGAGGTGTTGGGATGTTGAGAGAGCCTACAGGAGGGCAAGGAGGGGGCCTGGCCAGGTGACCCTGTGACCTACAGAGCCTCAGTAATTCATGTTCTCAGTGCAGGCGTGTGCATCTGCATGGTCATTAGTGAGTCTGTGGAAGGGGAGCCGAGCCCCAGGGAATCTGCAGAGTGCAGCATCGGGGTAACAGCTCTGTGTTGTGGAGGTGTTTTGAAAGCTGGGGAGGCCCCTCACAGTCCCTAGGTAACAGCTGTCCTGGCTGGGAAGGAGCGAGGACATTACCCCCTGACTTCTCTGTCTCTGCAGAATGCATCCACCTTTGAAGACGTGGCCCAGGTGCCCTCTGCATACCAGAAGACTGTCCCCATTGAGGCTGGTGAGTCCTGGCAGGCTGAAAGCACTGTGTGGTCCATGGGGTACAATGCTGGTGCCCTGTGGCCTCCTAGGATGGCTGAGNTAGAAGCCTCACNGTGAGGGATGTTAGTGAGAGCTGCTGGTGACCGGGTTCTGGGAACAGCCTACATATGTCCCTCGAGCCCACTTCCCTCAAGCCACTTCTCAGTGGTCCCAGCTACAACCTGAGGTTCATGAAACCTTGTGGTGTTTATGAAGAGAAGCNGAGGATTCTCAGCCTCTCACCCACAAGCTTTTACCAGTGGCTCAGAAACATGTCCTTTCAGGTGCTTCCTGGGTATGTGAAGATGAGACGCATCCAGAGAGTGCCCTTTGCATATAGGATAGAAAGCCCCAACTCACACCAGTAGGTAGAATGACCGTTGGCCAGTGCAGATGCATGGATCAGTTCCTGGGCCATTTTGACACTTATGGGANCCATCAGGGCCTTTTGCAAAGACCTCTGCAGGCACCACTTGTGTTTATTGATACCTATTGTGTGTCATATTAGAAGGGTCCAGGCATGGTGGCACATGCCTGTAATCTTAGCACTTGGGAGGCTGAGGCAGGAGGATTGTCATGAGTTCAAGGCCAGCTTGGGTTACCTAGTAAGGCTTGGGCCAGCCTGGACTGTAGAGTGAGACCCTGTCTCAGGAAAGNGGAGAAGGAGTAAATGAATTGTTTTTAAAANAACACAACTATGAGGTGCTTACATGGAAACATATGATATGGAAATTAGCCTCAGTGTCAGACTGGGTGAGCAGGATGTCATTGTCACAGGGCCAACAGGCTTCTCCTGCCTGCTTGGGCCTTACAAGGGAACANGAATGACCATGCTAGGCAGAGGGAGAGGATGTTCTCAGGGAAGCTGTGTGAGCCCAAGGCCCAGTGGGCTGTGGTTTCCCCAGGGCTGGGGATTCCCCTGGGCTGCGGTCTCTGAGTACTTCTGGAGTTTTGCTCACCCAGTGAGCTGCTATCTGTACCTTGTTATTTTCAGATACCAGACCTCCGGATTAGGCCTATTACCCAACTGCAGAGCCCTTACATACAATCTGATCGTATCTGTCACCCATCTCATTACAGCCTTTAAGTGACAGCTGTCATACTCATTGTCTTAGGGTTTCTGTTGCTGTGATGAAACGNCATGACCAAAAGCAACTTATGGGGGTGCTGTTTGGCTTACATTTCCACATCGCTGTTCATCACTGAAGGATGTTAGGACAGGAACTCAGGCAGAGCAGGAACCTGGAGACAGGAGCTGATGCAGAGGCCATGGAAGGATGCTTCTCACTGGCTTGGTCTCCATGACTTGCTTAGCCTGCTTTCTTATAGAACCAGGACCAGCAGCCCAGTGGTGTCACCATCCACAAGGCACTGAGCCCTCTCACTAAGAAAATGGCCAGCAGGATTGCCTGGTCTTATGAAGGCATTTTCTCAATGGAGGTTCCCTCCTCTCCAGTGACTCCAGCATGTGTCAGGTTAATATAAAACTTAGCCAGCCTACCTTGGTAGCCGCTACAAACGTCCAAAAACCCAGCCTTGTTTGCATGTTTGCCTTTGTAGTCAGGGCTCCACAGCATATCCTAGGCCAGTCTTGAGCTCACTGATTAGCTCAGGATGGCTTTGTGTATGACGTCATCCTCCTGCCACAGTCTCCCAAGTGCTGAGATCCTAGGCATGTGACACAACCTGGCTAACCCAGGGATTTTGCTTGAAAACTTCACTTTCATGTTGACAAACAGCAATACTTTTCTGCCTTTGTCTGTTTATTCTGGTTTTGTTCTGTTTTGTTTTGAGACATTCTCATGGAGCCCAGGCTGCCCTGGAGCGCCTAGTCCTTCCGCCTCAGTCTTTTCAGTGCTAGGATGACAGATGTGCACCACCACACTGGCTCAGCTATACATTTTCTTTACCGGACAGGCTCACTTTGGAGGAAACGCCTGTCAGACACTCAGACNTGCTTCTGGTTATGTCTGGGAAAATGGTGTTCACTTGCGAGCCTAGGTGTCTGCCGATCCTAACTGACTTTNGTCACACAGAATTGGGGGAAGTATATCCAAGGGTCCATATTTATTGAAAAACCAACGCTTTTTTGCTGTTCTAAAACCATTTCCCCCCCTTTTTTGTGGTGCTAGGGATGGAATCCAGGGCCTTGTGTATGCCAGGCAGCGGCTCTATCACTGAGCCACACTGCAGCCCCTCATTGGGGAATTCTAGGTCTTTTTGTCTTGCTGAACCACATCCCAGACCAGCCTTCATGGTTAGAGAGTTAGCTATTGCTTCATTTAGCCTGAGCATGTAATACTTGACTATGACAGTGTCTGGCTTAACTGTGGTCCAGACCCAGGGCTTCTGATCCCATCAGTCTCCCTTGGGTATGGTGTGTGGCTGGATCTTTCCCCCAGGTCACCCTGGTGTGGCTTTTTCCTGGTGAGGTGTTCTGAGACAGATGTGTCTTCTCTTTCCTCTAGTGACCAGCAAAACCAGTGATATCCGAGCTAACTTTGAAAACCTGGCAAAGGAGAGAGAGCAGGAGGACAGGCGGAAGGCAGAAGCAGAGAGAGCTCAGCGGATGGCCAAGGAAAGGCAGGAGCAGGAGGAGGCTCGAAGGAAGCTGGAAGTGAGTACAGATGCTGTGTCCTGTTCTGGAGCCTAGCTGCCTTCCTCGAGTCTGCAGTGAGGCACACTGTGAGGAGTAGGGGAAGTGGGCATGTGGGAAGGGCTCCTTCCTGAAGCTTCTATGATCTGCTCGCTTGCCGCTGAGAGGAGTTTCTTTGCTCCCAGCTAGATTCAGGAGGAGCTGGTAGGAAGGCTTGTTTACACGGTAAGCTAGAGTAACTTGGTCACCNACTACCTGGGCACCCTCAGCTCTCAGCCCCTCTCCACTTCCCCATGGCCACATGTGTATGCTTTCGATGGCTCTCCAGAATGGTAGGGAAGTAGAATCCTCAGTATTCTATGAATTCTCATAGTAGAATTCTCAGTATTTTATGAACACGAGGCTCCATCTAAGCTGGTGGACACTTCCCCTCCAGGAGATACTGGGGTTGAGACCTTACAGAGGATGATGGGTTAAAGGGGATGGCATGCGGTTGACAGATGGCACTGAGAGCATGGGCGCTGACAATCGAGCCCTGGTGTAATGTGTCTCAGGGCATGCAGCTGCATGTAGTATGACCATGAGTTTATAGAGTATACATCTCCTCCCTTTAGAGGCCCAGTCTCACAGTGGGGCTCACACATTGGGTTTAGTTCATCTGCAGTGCGTGNGTGGCATCCTGCAGCGTTCTGTCTTTNTAGATGGTTTCTGCAGGCTGATTCGGTTGTGTGCCTCTGGATGACCACCTAGTTCTAGTCTCAGATTCCCTTAATGTTAATTCCTCTGCCGTGTGGTCTTTTTCTGTCCTGCCCTCCCCATTTCTTCTCCCCACAAGATGAGACTCCAGCGTACCATCTTTTCCTATCAGTTTGGAGCTGACAAGACTAGACCCAACCTCCTTGTGCTTCAGTCTTTGTGACTTTAAACATGCATTGACAGTGACAGCTCTTCTCGGCACCCAGCAGGGTATAGGGAGGGCTGGGAGAGCCCCACAGCCTGCAGTTGCAATTGGGCTCCTCAGTGTGCTGCAGGCTTGAATCACCCAGATGGGTCCTGCCGTCAGGTGCACAGGACCATCGATNCCCGGGGGGTTTCATCTTTGGTGATTGCCATGACTGTTCTGGTGGGGCAGAGCAGNTAGCTCTGTGGATGCAGAGACTCTGTTAGAGTCTTTATGGTGTTTCTCTCAAGAGCACACAGTGTGACCATTGTACCCCCTAGACAGTAGGGTAGAGAAGGTGTGGAGTGGGTAGGTGAGGTTCAGTCCTATTTCAGTCCTATGTTCAGTGCAACCCTGAACATCTCCCATGGGGACATGTGGATCTCAGTAAATTTCCCATGCTGTCTGAGCTTGTTCCCCAAGTGAGTAGAATACCCTATACTTGATGTGGCTCTGGAGGCTTTGGGCAGATCTCGGGTGCTACCTTCAGTATCTCTAGGCTGCCTTGGCTTTTTGGCTTGTGGCCCCCTCCCTCACCTGCCCTCTACATTCCTCATCACTCCTCCCCCACCCCCCAGCTATCGCTCTTCTACCTCCTTCTTGTCAGGACTTCTGGGTGACACGGGTCCACTGACAGCCTGGAATGGTTCCCATCTTCTTCTTGGTGTTCTGTTGCAGTCCTGGAGATCAGGATTTTGCCTTGTGGAGGCATAGTTTATGGAGAGCAGCCCACCTGTCAGCCCCCAGGGGTCATGTCTGCCCCACGTACAGAAAATACCCACCCATTAAAAGATCCCTGAAACTTTTGCCCCATGGTAGCATTGGCTCAGAGCCTCAAGTTGGGAAATGAGCTCAGGGCAAGATGGAATAGCCGCTTGATTGCACCTCTGTCCAGTGTCGCTGTCCACTGCACGTCTAAGTGTGATGACACAGGAGTGCCACAGGCCAGAGTCCTTGAGAAGGCGTGACTGTGTGACTTTCACTTCAGAGCCCCCTGACTCTGTGATCAGTGCTTTCTACTCTCCCAGCAGGCCCCAAGCTTCCCGCCTGGGCACCACCCCCTTACAAAGTGGCAGATGTGACTTCCTGGCTGNCCGGGTAACCATGCGTTTGCTGTCCTTCTATCTTAGGAGCAAACCAGAGCCAAGAAGCAGACGCCCCCTGCATCCCCTAGTCCTCAGCCAGCTGAGGACAGACCACCCTCCAGCCCCATCTATGAGGTGAGTATTCTCTTGACCAGTTGCCTGCCCTAGATCCCTGCAGACTCGTGACACCCTACCCTTTTGTCTCCCTGGAGCAAGGTGTCCCCCCAGGTTGGATGTCTTCATCTTTGGGTAGCCCAAGGCACCATGGCCTTTCTCTCCCTGTGACTTCTGGGAGGTCAGTGGATGCCGCATGCTTATGTGTTGGTCGCACCAACTATGCTCCCTCTGGAACCGACTGCCCTTTTGCCCTCAGACAGTGTTCTCCCTTAGCCCTGGAGCATCTNTTCTCTGGTGCCTGTGGCCTCCTCACACGAAGCTCTGTGGAGTCCTTGCCTTATCCCTGCCCAGAATCTCTCACACTCTGCCCGGACTCAGGGCTCCCTCACTGATATAAGCCCCTCTGCCCACAACCACGTCCCGTGGGTCCCAACCGGTCCTCACATACCGCCCTTCCGTTCNTTATCTAAGTAACATTGCTCATGGCTTCTGAGAGGAGTGTGGACACAGGCCGTGACTGAGGCTTAGGTGGCCATGACCTCTTCACCACCAGGGTTCCCTCTCCTTGACACCATTGTTACTTGCCCTGCATGACAGGCAGCCTTCCCATGCCACACTTCTTGGTGAATGTGGTTGTAGCTAGTGACCCGACCAACAGAGTGGCCGTGAGGCATTCCCACATAGCCATACCTCCTNCTGGGCCAGGTGCTGGGCCACCCACTGGCTCTTTGATGAGTCTGGTGATAGTGCTGTGATTGGACAGGCCCTGTGATTGGCAACTTAGCTGGGACCAGAAGCTGAGGGAAGTACCTGAGATGCTAGGAGGGGAAGTTGGGACAGGGCTCAATGTGGAACCACCACAACAGGACCTGGCTCTTAGCCTTGCAGTCTCCTCTGGCTACCATCATCTTGCCAAATGGGACCAGTCTTGGACCTGAGTGATCTCCTTGGCTTGTGGCAGCTTGCCCTGTGTGGTCACCCTCCACAGGAAGCTTCCTGTCCCCACTCCCTGTGTATAAAGTTTCTATCTTTGTCTTGATTTGTCTAACTATGGAAGTCACTTGTGAGTGGAGCTCTTCTGTCTGTGTTGACAGCATGAAAAATGTCTGCTTGTCTCTCCGCAGGATGCAGCGCCGTTCAAGGCAGAGCCAAGCTATGGAAGTCAACTTGGTGGGAGTGAGCCTGAGCCTGTGTACAGCACTGAGACTGCAGGTGTCCCGGAGGCCAGCAGCCAGCAAAATCTAGCCTACACCTCAGAACCTGTCTATGAGACCACAGAGGCCCCTGGCCACTACCAAGCAGGTACTGGAACCCACTCTAGCTCTGCCCAGGGGAGGGAGGGTTCCTGAGAAGTCCTTTTATCCATTATGCTCCTCAGAGAGGGTTGGCTTGCTGTCTGATTTCCCAGGAATGTGAGTTCTGTGTCACCCCCTGGCTTGGGGAGGATTAGACACAGTGGTCCCTAGTAGGACAGTGTTCCTATCCTGTGGTCCTGGGAAGGTCCATGCTGTGCTGCATGGATGGTGAAGGCTGCAGTGGGGAGGGGTCTGTTGGCCTGCTGGCCTTGGAGGGCTTTGCCTATTGCCCAGCCATCTCCCCATGCTTTGAAGGGGAACCAGTACTTCAACAGACAGACAGTGAGGTTAACTTGTTTACTTTGAAAACGAAGTTCCAGCGAGACCACTAGACAGAGTCAGTGCGAGTTCTTCATCCCACCTGCAGCAGTGTGGGGATGGGTGCAGGGCGCCTTAGCTGCTCTCAGCCTGCCAGGCCCAGGGCAGCCTTTG
Source organism: Neotoma lepida (assembly GCA_001675575.1). Lineage (NCBI taxonomy): Eukaryota > Metazoa > Chordata > Mammalia > Rodentia > Cricetidae > Neotoma > Neotoma lepida. The sequence continues at coordinate 1,469,708 of LZPO01030507.1, forward strand.
GTGCCAAGCCTCCATCACTCTGGCCTCCTTCCTTTAGTGGAATAAGACTTTTTTTTTTTCAGTCTCTGTCTTAGTCACTGTTCTATTGCTGTGAAGAGACACCATGACCAAGGCAGTTCTTACAAAAGAAAGCATCTAATTGGTGCCCTGCTTGCAGTTTCAGAGGTTTACTCCATCATCATCATGGCAGGAAGCATGGCGGCAGGCATGGCAGGCATGGAGCTGGAGACATAGTTGAGAGCTACATCCTGATCTGCAGGCAGGGGGTAGGGGTGCAACATTGGGGCCTGACTGGGGCTTTTGAGACCTCACAGCCCACCCCCAGTGACACACTTCCTCCAATAAGGTCACACCTCCTAGTCCTTCTAATCCTTTCAAATAGTGCCACTCCCTGGTAACGAAGCATTCAAATATATGGTCCTATGGGGGTCATTCTTATTCAAACCTGTACAGTCTCATTCAGTAAGTAGCCCAGGCTAGCCTAGAATTCACTGTATAGCTCAAACTGGCCTTGAATATGGAGTAATCCTCCTGCCTCTGCCTCACGAGTGCTGGGATTATAAGTGCCATCATGCTAGGTTTAGAAAAGGGTCTTGGTACTTGGTACTTGTCCATGTGGCCATGCTTCCCTGTATGTGTCAGAGCTCAGTGTCTGAGCTTTGCTCTTGAAAGCCAAGAGTNCTGTCTTAGTCAGGGTTTCTATTGCTGTGATAAGAGGAAACAGTTTATTCGGCTTACACTTCTATGTCACTGTTCATCACTGAAGGAAGCCAGGACAGGAACTGAAACAGGGCTGCAACCTGGAGGCAGGAGCTGATGCAGAGGCCATGGAGGGGAGCTGATTCCTGGCTTGCTCCCCATGGCTTGCTCAGCCTGCTTTTTTATAGAACCCAGGACCACCAGCCCAGGGACAGCACCACCTACAGTGGGCTGGGCCTTCCCCCATTGATCACTAATTAAGAAAATGCCTCAGGGCCGGATTTTATGGAGGCATTTTCTCAATTGAGGGTCCCACCTTTCAGATGACTAGAGCTTGTGTCAAGTTGACATAAATTAGCCAGGACAAGTCCTTTTGTTTCTACGAGGTATCTTACTCCTCCATCCCAGCTGTTATCACGAGGTCTCTTTTTTAGCAAGCTCTCCCAACTGTCCTTGGGAAGTATGTCTGGGGGGCTGGCATGTTGTCCAGCAGTTCTGCTTTGCTTACAGAGGATGACACCTACGATGGATATGAAAGTGACCTGGGCATCACAGCCATCGCCCTGTATGACTACCAAGCTGGTGAGGCACTAACTGTGGGCTGCGGGCACAAATGTTTCTGCTCTAGGTGAAGTTCCCAGTCACTNCTCTCCTGAGACCAGTTCATGGCAGGAATACAAAGCTGTTTTGTTTGCTTTTGAGTCAGGGTTTGTGTTACCCAGTCTGGCTTTGAACTCCCAGGCTTAAACAATCCTCCTGCCTCAGTCTTCCCAGTGGCTGGCACCTTAGGTGCACATTACTATGCTTGGGTACAATTTATATCGAAGTAACTTTAGAGAAGTTACCTGGATGATGCCAAGGATGCCCATGTCTGTGCCCCACCCCTTTGTCTCTCGTCTTCCTCTGAACCCTTGGGGATCTGAAGCTGCAGAGCCCCCGTAGTCATGACAGACTCACTGTGCAGGCTGGGGACAGGGTTCCACATGAACATACCCCACACTCCTGATGAAGATGCTACACACATGTAGCCCAAGGACCACCTTGCTCTAGTGGTCAGGAGGTCTTAGAAACAGTGTGGCCCTCCCTGGGTCAGGTCAGCACACCCGTCCCACATGACCTAGTTCTGTTAGCCCAGGTGGGATGGGTGTGCTGACCTGACCCAGGGAGGGGCCCTAGTTGAGCATTGTTTTATGGGATGCATGGCTGGGACTCCCTCAAATCCTTAGGCCCCCAGGCTGAGGTGGAGGGATTCTCTAGTCCCTTTTCTTTCTGAACAGAGACCTGGCATGTATTTTCTGTACACACATGGGTTCTATAACTTTCGGGCCATCACCTCACATCTCTTGGTCTAGACTTTTGTGCATAACCTTAGCAGTCCTCCAGTATCCCTCTCCCTTGCTGTCCCTGTCATGTGTGTAACTGTAAAAGACCCTCTCTACACCCTTTTCCCCTGCTGGGTGGGTGTCTTGCTGTCAGCTGCAGTGTCCTTCCTCCTGGTCAGGTGANGTTCCCATCTGAGTCTCTCTCTGCTCTCCCTCCCTAGCTGGCGATGATGAGATCTCCTTTGACCCTGATGACATCATCACCAACATAGAAATGATCGACGATGGCTGGTGGCGTGGGGTGTGCAAGGGCAGATATGGGCTCTTCCCGGCCAACTACGTGGAGCTGCGGCAGTAGGGCGGCCACCCANTGCCCACCAGCACCAGCACAGGGTCCACACTACAGATCATCTGCGTGTGTTTGAGTTGGTTTCTGTTTTACTTTTTCTTCCGAAGGTGGGGAGGGGAATATACATATTGCCTTTATATTTAATACTTCTGCTGATGCTTCAGGGCATGTCTTGCCACAGAATTTGCTAATATCTGATAATCATGTTCATAGAAAACTGGGGTGGTTACTTTGAACCATCCCAGGTGTTTTCTTTTCTGCCAAGTTGACTGTGGTATGTAGCCACTTCAGGGTCTCTGCATCTCCTGAGGTTGGTGGTATATGTGGCCTTGTGCCCCCAACCCCCGTGGCAGTCGGGGTCCCCCAGGATGGAGACTGCTCTGGACTGGCTGCCCAGTGAGGAAGCTCTCTGGGGTCCAGTGTTTGGAAAAGAAGAAAGGGGACCAAGGGAAAGTGAGGTGGTGGTAGAGGGGAATGCTGGGAGTCCTGGAGCATTGACACTACGTGGGAAGTTCCCTCTGTCAGGACTGACAGCCTGAGCCAGGATCCTAAGCTTTTTGTACTCTGCCTCCTCATCTAATCTCTTTACCTCCCCTGATACCCCAGTCTGGGTTGAACCTCTTTCCTGCCTTTCTTGAAGTGTTACCTTCTCCTATCTGCATTCAAGGCCCGTAGCACAAAGCATGTCTCAGCGATGTGCTGGCAGCTATCCTGGGCTTGACCTGCAACATGAGAGGGTGAGGTGGGTCTTGGATCCACTCACAATACCTGAGCAGCCAGGAATGTGCTGTGTGTGGCCAGCCACCTGGCTGGTCAGGCNGATTGATACCTTATCGCTGCAAGCTTCCAGAAGCATGCTCCCTGCAGGGGAGCTGTGTTCTTTTTGCCAAATATCATGTTCAATTATAGTCCATTGATTGATTGATTAATTGATTGATTGATGTGGCTGAAAACAGGATGTGAGGGAGCTGAAGCTCCCACCTGGGTGCCTGCCACAGCCTCCTTGAGCAACTGTCCCTAATGTGGTTTCCAGTCTCTGAGACACCAGGAGAATGGGCCACAATGAGTGTGCACAGTCAGACGGACAGCATGTCCTTGTAGACGAGTCCCCACTATTGGGACACATAAAGATCAATGCCTACCTTCTCCCATGTGCTTTCCTGCAGAATCCTTGCCTTTCTGTTGTTAGGTCGGGTTTTCTATATGAATTATCATCGGGAATTCTGTAGCACACCTCATAGATATGGATTTTTTTAAATTAAATATTCAGAATAAACTTTTTTTGATCCATTTTCTGTGTGGTCTCCTGCAGTGCTTTCTTCCATGTTCTGCTGTTGAAGGTGACATTGGGGCCCAGCTCAGATGGCCTTTATCAAGGCCACACTGTCCCTTGTTAGGGCAGCTGGGCTCCTTGACAGGTGCTTTNGGCTGAGGTGTACTCACAGGCCACCAGTTGGTTAAGTGTTCGCTCCGTGTCTTAGGTCTTGTGGCTGTGACAAAACACTCTTGACAGAAGCAGCTTCAGGGAGCAAAGGTTTATTTTGGCCACAGTTTGAGGGTGCAGTCCGTCATGGCAGAGAGGGCACGGCTGTAGTTGGACTTTCCTTTGTGGGACCTTTGCCAGCCTGCAAATAATGACAGAGACTTATATTAATTATGAAAGTTTGGCCTTTTGCTTAGGCTTGTTTCCAACCAGCTCTTACAACTTAATTAACCCCTAGTTTTTAATCTATGTTCTGCCACACGGTACGTACCTTTCCTCAGTACGTACGGCATGTCTGACTTGCTCCAAGTCTGCTGGTGAAATCTCTGCACCTAGTTCCTCCTCCCAGTGCCTCTCTCTGCCCAGAAGTCCTACCTATCCTCTCCTGCCTAGCTATTGGCCATTCAGCTTTTTACTAAACCATTCAGAAAGTGCCTTACTCAGAGACACATCTTTACAGTGTACAAAAAGATTATCCCACAGCACATGGAGGCAGGAGCGGGAAGCAGCTGGTCACATCACATCACAGACAGTCCTGCACAGTTAAGATGTCTTCCCATGTCAGTTAACATACTCTTCCAGCCCCCACAGGCATGCCCAGAGGCTTGTATTTCAGGTGAGTCTAGGACCTGGCCCACTGAAAACACCATCCTGCTGCACTCAATTTAAAAAGCCAGGTGCAGAAGGGTATAGTGTCGCACACCTTTAATCCCAGGCAGATTGATCTCTGAGTTCAAGAATCCCAGGCAGATTGATCTCTGAGTTCAGGGATCCCAGGCAGATTGATCTCTGAGTTCAGGGATCCCAGGCAGATTGATCTCTTGAGTTCAGGGATCCCAGGCAGATTGATCTCTGAGTTCAGGGATCCCAGGCAGATCTCTGAGTTCAGGGATCCCAAGCAGATTGATCTCTGAGTTCAGGGATCTCAGGCAGATTGATCTCTGAGTTCAGGGCACTTGGTGAGAGAATATGCCTTAAAAAAAAGTGTGTGCAGGTGGTGAGGGGAGGGTTGGAAGAGCTGGAGAGACGTCTCAGTGGTTAAGAACTTGTACTGGTCTTGCAGAGGATGTGAGTTCAGTCCCCTTTACCCATGTTGGGCCACACATAGCTACCTGTAACCTCAGCTCCAGAGGATCCTATACATCTGGTCTCTGAACTGCACCTGCACACACGTGAGCATACTCACACACAAACATATTCATACACATATTTTTTTTCCAGACAGAGTTTCTCTGTAGNCCTGACTGTCATGGAACTTGCTCTGTAGACCAGGCTGGCCTTGACCTCAGAGATCTGCCTGCCTCTGCCTTTCGAGTGCTGGGATTAAAGACATGTGCCACCACCGCCCAGCTCCATACACATAATTTNAAAAAAATCTTTAAAAAGCCAGGTACAGTNGGCTTGCCTTNTAATCCCAGCTCTGGGGAGGTGGAGATTGGAGGATCCCTGAGGTTCATTGGCCAGCCAATGTTGTGTGATATTTCANCTTCATTCTGACAATAAAGCTTGCTTTGAGTCAGAAGGCAGAGCTAGCCACTAGCTGGCCAAAATTAACCATAGAGGTTTGGAGGACTGTGGACAGCTAGGAGACAGGAAGTAGTAAGGGGGCGCTGAGAGAGGATCTCAGCCCTTTTGGAGGAAGGAACAAAAGAGGTAGGAGGTGACTGGTGGCTTCTCTGCAGCGTCTCTGATTATTCAGGTTCTTACCCCAATATCTGACTCCCAATTTTTTATTGATAAAGAATAATTAGTTAAATGCTTCACACCAGCCTAGTCTATTTGGTATGTTCCATGTCTTACCGAGAGATCTTGTCTCATAAAATAAGGTGGACAGTTCTGAGAAATGATATCTGAGGTTGATCTCTGGCCTCTCTAAGCATGGGGCACACAGATTTATACACGTAGCACAGACATGCACAGGCACACACAGCACAGACACAGGCACACACAGCATAGACACACAGGCACAGAGANACACAATTCTGAATTAGCCCCAGCTAATGAATCCTCAGATGGTCAAATCCTTGGATAGCCAAAAGTGTTGTTCCCCTTCAGGGTACAATTCAGCAGTGTGGAAGGCAGCAATGGCCCTAGACAGACTGCTGGTAGCAGAAGGAGGCCCTGGTGTTGTGTGATACTTTGTGTGTGTGACCATGCCTAACACCATGACCATGCCTAACAGCGACCTTTGAAGTCTCCAAAAGGAGGATGGGGCCTCACAATGGTGATTCCACCTGGATTGTGGCCTCACAATGGTGATTCTACCTGGATTGTGGTAACACCATTAAGCTGACAAACACCACTCGAAGATCAGCTTCAGACTACAAACTACTCAGGACAATTTCAAGGTGGCTAGCTGAGATGGTCCAGGCTCACAGACTACTCTGGCCAGGACTTGAGATAAGCCCTGCACTTTCCTATTGCACAGAGACTGGACAACAAGTGATACAGCTAGCTCTCCCAGGACTTGACAATTGTACCAATTCTTTTTTTATGGTCTCCTATAGATGCTGTCATNCCCAGACAGCAGGGAGTAATTTAAAGAACATGATGCCCATATTCTTAAGAGGTGGGGTGGGTGGTTTTTGGTTACTCAGTGGGTTACAGATATTTGTCATCATATAGGGGGGTTAGTTACAAGTTGTTATTGGGAAGAGTCAGAAAGAAAGCTGAATGAAGGAGATTAGGTTCAGGGATCTAAAAAGAAAAAGGGATATAGAAATAGGATAAAAGGGTAGATTATTAAATCTACTTTAAACCAAAAAAGAAACTATTAGTCTTAAATATTTTACATTGGTATGGATTTTTGTATNTTGATACAAATTTAAGGTTATTTTTGTTAGACTATATATTTGTTTCTACTCTTGTTTAAGATATTTTTGTATATTCACACAAATTTAAGGTTACTTTTGTTAGAACATAATATACATGTTTCCACTCTTGTTTAAGGTATTGTACCTATACAGCTCACTTTACAATGTAATGTATTACTAGTCCTTGACAGTTATTACAAACTATTTAGGGTAATAAAAAAATGCAGGTGAGTAGTTAGCCACCTGTTACAATCAAACTGGTAGTCATGTTAGGTATGCTTTCAAGGTCAAACAGATATATTTCAGATAGAATGGTGATCTTCAAACACTTCAGAGATCTACAAAATATGACATTTAAGATGTTTTAATAACATAAGGCTTTTTATGACAATGAGACATGTCTGCTCCTCACAGCACCAATTTACTTCAGAAAAGATGTTGGGCATCAAAGAAACCTCCATATGAAGTTTTCTTTCTTCATGGCAAAAGTTAGCCACTGGGCAAGAAACTGCCCTTGCCTCAACTGCTGACAGTATGCTGTCCAAATTGGATAAGCAGGACACAAAACAAAGTGACTGCAGTACTTTGCTAAGACAAGGAGGGATAGTCCTTCAAAAATTCCTGCTTCACAGAAAATCTGTCAGATATTCTATGCCTGTTGGCCGAAGATGGATGCCCCAGTGTTGCAGAGGAACCTTGGACGACTGTCCAGGCAGCCAGCTGTTTCTGTCATTTCTATAGTTTTAGAAGTTGTTTACTCTGCACTTCCTGTTTACTCAGGTAATATTATATCCATCTCAGGTCTCTGATGGAGTTGAAGACTAGATAGTTATAGTTTTCCTTGTTACCAAATTCAGAAAAGAAAGTCACAAAAGAGGTTTAAAGTATATAAGGTTGAGAGACCTAAAACGATAGTTTTGGGTTGGTAATGCAAATTAGGATAGAAAGTGAATTAGGTACAAAACTTTCAACTCACCAAGATAGGATAGATAATGGGGTATTTTCTCTGAATTTGCCAAATGCAAATGGACTGAACATTTTATATTAGTTATGTTTCTGATGCAGTGATAAAACCACCATAACCGAAGCAACATATAGAAGGAGTTTATTTTGGCTTAGAGTCCTAGAAGGGGGAACCCATCAAAGTGGGAGGTGATCACCAAGCAGCAGGCATGGGGGCTGGAGCAGAAAGCTGAACTCATGTCCTCAATACGAGCACAAAGAGAGAGAGTGAACTGGAAGAAGAGCAAGGCTTTATAACCTCAAAGCCAACCGCCAGTGACACACTTCCTCCAACAAGGCTGCACCACCCCAACATCCCCCAGATGCCACCAACTAGGAACCAAGTGTCTAAAACCCAAATTTATGGGGGACATTTGTCATTCAAACCATAAGTCTATCAGCATTATAGGAGCATGTGTAGCTATACCACCAAAAGGATCGTTTGATCTGGCTTTTCCCTGTGATACCCTGGTCCTTCCCTTTTGGAATAAGGTCTGCTCTCTCTTTATGTGATAGAAATATGTAAGTTGTTTTTAATTTTATAGAAGCCCACATTTAAAAGAACTTGAACTTTCAGTGTTAGAATTTTTAAAGGCTATGTGGGTTTTGTGTTTGTTTGTTTGTTTGTTTTTAAAAGTTGGACTGCATTTTACATTTCAAAATAAACATGAGACCTTGGGGGACAAAGGGTTGTGGTTTGAAAGTGATGTGTTTGTGTGTTAAGTTGGCAAGGGGTGGGTAGATTTAGGTGTCAATTTGACCCTGTAAGTGTTATAGCTCTGAGGGGAAGGCTTCTCTAATGGATATGTTACCCCTCTGAGAGGGAAGGTTTCCTCAATGCAAGTGTTAACAACCCTCAAGGGACAGGTTTCCCCTAAGGAAGTGTTGTCGTTCTGAAGGAAAAGGCACCCTGGCATCGGGAGCCAAGGAATACCACAAAGTCACACAGTACAACAAACCTCATACAAGAGATTTATTGGGAGAGACACAAGAGGATGGCTGCCTCTGCTCTGGTAAGAAACCGTAGAAAACTAAGCGGAAGGCAGACTTTATATAGTGTTTCTTGGGGGCAGAGTTTTCCAGGGTTGAGATTTCCAGTGTGGGGATTGGTGGGGTTTCAAGTCCTGAGCTTGGGGCAAGTCCAGGGATTGGTGGGACTTTGAGCTCAGGGATTGGTGGGTCTTGGAGGATTTTCAAAACCAGAAGTGAGCTTGAACTTTTTACCCTACAGACTCAAACTAGAATCATCTGTGAATAGTATTAGCAAAGGATAGTCTACATTGGGTTGAACTGTGGTCATGTCTATGGGGAGTGTATTGAGTTAATAGACGTGGGAAGACCCAGCCCACTGTGGGTAGCACCATTCCCTAGGCAGGGGCTCCTGAGCTGTGTAAGAGTGGAGAAATCCAGTGGAATTTCCAGCTGAAATCCCAAGCAAGCAAGTGGAAGAGAGGGGAAAAAAGAAGGGAGGGATGGAGGGAAGATGGATAAAAAGGAAAAAAGAGATAAGCTTGGGGCACCTAGTGCCTCAGGAGAAATAGACAAACATTATTAAACACACTAGGACATCTTAACCTTAGGGTCCATCCAGGAGTTTTAGTAGATCTTGCTTTTGAGCCTGGTCTCGATGCCATTCAGGCTGGTCTTGAAGTTATGAACTCAAGTGATCCTCAGACCTTGAGCTTGCATATGCTCACAGACTGTGAGGTGTGTCCCAGAAGATTTCATACTCCAGGGGTTGAGATGATGATTGCAAACACCTGATTAGAGACAGGAGGCCATTTGTTTTTTNCAGTAAGCAAGTGGGAGCTGTTGCAGGTAGCGAACCTGCCATAGGGGCAGAGAAGCACAGTGGATGGCCTGTCCCCAGAGTCCCAGGAAAGCTTCCATCCCTACCGTAGCCCACTCCCAGAGCCTCTGCCCTCCCTCAAAGAACCCTCTTCTCTGTGGTGGCCACATGGAAACTGGAATTGTCGACAGCAGAACCAACGGCTCCCTGAGCCAGCCCTAACAGGGCAGAGCTGTCCCTGGGCTACCTCATTTTCTGGCCTTAGCATGGAAGACACCAGTCCTACCTGGACACAACTGTCTCCAGTCTGTGCACATCAGAGCTTACCAGTGGCCAGCAGGACTCTTCAGAAGCCACTNCCTCTCCCCTCATGGATGGTCCNGTCATTCCCAGGCTTGCCATCGGCAGAACTGGGTTTTCATCTTCATGGCCCAGCAGCTCAGGGCACACTGCTGTCCAGGAATCTTCCAACACTGTGCTTCTTCCTCAGGCCAAATGGGGCTGGAGGATGACCTGACTTGAGATGGGTGGTAAATTACTCTTGTTTGAGTGGTGGTGAATCACACTCTGTCTCTGAATGCTGAGCAAGTGTTCTACCACTGAGCCACACCCCTACGCCCATCTAAGAGGAAAGCCAGTATGATGGGAAGCACGTTCACTGGCTCAAGACCAGAAACAAATCTACCTATGATGAGAATTCTGCTGAGCCTCTATCCTGGCCCCACTCATAGGCAGAGGGGACCAGCGGTGGCCACATCTTCCATGTCCCTGTCATCTCATCTCTGCCCGCCCTCCAATCATGTGAAAGCCACCTCAAAGTGGCTGCAGTCTCAAGGGCAAAAGCTACTGTAAACAAGGGGNGAGGGCCCTGCAGTGGAAGGAGAGTGGCCCTCGGATTTTGAACCTGCAAGCAAAATTCTACTTACCAACTTGGAGGCAGGGCAGGGCTGGCTGCCATACCCAGGGGGCACGTTGGCACAGCAGAAGCAGACACTAAAGGAGGGAATCAGTCTCTCCCAGGCAGGCCAAATGACCCACAGAAACCACTTCCCTCAGTTCCCAGCAGGTGAGGGGCCAGGTGGAACAGGACCAAGGGCAAGCCATGGCAGCAGGGGTCACCTTTTTGGTTCTCTAACTAGAAAGTGGGTGGCTGCATTCCTGTACTGGAATCAGCCCTGCAGGGACAGACTGGGCGTGAACGTCTTGCCAAGGAACAAAGTCAANTGCATGTCTGGGCAGCCCCACGGATGAGGTCACAGCTACACTGCCAAGGGGTCAGAGACCCGGGTGCTGGGGATAATCACCACCAGCANTGACTCCTGACCCTCCACAGGACCAGCAGTGCATATACTAACACATGTCAACCCTTGAGAAGGAAAGTGGCCACAGCTAAGAGTTGTCCCCATCATGAGCACCATCCAGCTCTGGTAAATGAAGGNTACTATGGAGGCACTATGACCCACTGTTCTCCCACTGCCTNAGGGGTGGCAAGAACGGCTTCCACTGACATCCCAGAGCCCTCTCATTCTGCACACCTGCCTGGGAGCTGCCTGAGGAGCAGCCCACCTGCCACTGAAAACCACGGAGCAGGCTATCAACAGCAGTGCCCCGCTCTGCCAATGAGCAAAGCCAGTGGTACCCTCATCTGCTTGCTGCTTCTCTGCTAACCCTGGCTGCCCCAGACAAGCCCAGGAGCCAGGGTCTTGTGTGATATTTTGTGTTCTGACAAATAAAGCTTGCCTGGAGATGAGAGAAGCGGAGCAGCCAGCCACTAGAGACTTCTTACCTCTATGAAACCTCAGACCAAATGGGCCCTAAGGCGTGCACCACTACCACCCGGCTGTTTCTCTTTTAGACTAGTTCAATCTCCTGTAGCCCAGGGTGGCCTTGAATTCCTAATATTCCTGCTTCCTCCTCCCAAGTGCTGGGATTAAAGGTGTGAGCCACCACTGCCTGGCCTTTATGGTTAACTAGTGGCTAGCTCCAGGCAAGCTTTGTCAGAACACAAACAAAATATCACACAACAGTGATCTATTTTGTACAGATATAATTTGTATGGTGTATCCCTTCTGGTCCTCTAGCCTTAGGACACAGCGGCCAACATCTCCACATACATCCCTTTCCTGCTAGGTTAGAATCTAGTGTGGAGCACAGTGCCCACATACCTCTCCTCTTTGTGATCCCTCCTTACANGAAGGCAGTGTCTTTCTTGGCTGATAGCTCAGCCTCAGTTGCATGTCCTATCACCTAGACTCATAGACCTGTATCATGTATGTTATTTCACCAGTCACGATATATTCTCTAGTCTACTAGCTGCTTGGGGGCTTCCATGTACTCATGTGACAGACCCCATTCATGAAGGAGGTGTGCCACTCTTAACCACACAGAGGACCGCAGCTACCCTGCCCCCTGCCCCCAGACACTCCACCTGGAGATGGATCAGCCTGGCTGCATGTCTTTTTACAGCTGTNGAAGTGCAGCCACTTCCACAGGAAGGAGGTGTTGACTTTTCACACAAGGGAAGACAGCCATGTCAGGATTGCTCCACTTTTGGCTTAGCTTCAGTTGTAAATCATCACCCAGGGCACAGACATTGTCCATGCACCTTCAACATGCATCTCTGTTTTGTTGTGTCCCTGCTGAAGCACCAACTGTTGTGTTAATTTTCCTAGGGAGATATGAACAAATGTCTAGTCAGCCTAGATAGTGGGGGGGATGGATGAAGTCCTGAGTGAATGTGNACTGTCAAGGACCCCAATGCCTCAGATCAGTGGGAATGACATTGTGGGCCAGGCTCAGAGGACTAGCAAGGCCTTTCCCAGGTCTGTGTGTGGATATTGACAATGTGTGCAGAAACTCTATCAACCTTAGCATCTTCCTCCTGGACGATGGCAACCTGAGACTGCTCCTCTACAGAGACCCAGTACTGAGGTTCGCTAACCCACCTGCTCTTCATTCATGCTGTGTAAAATAAACATGCTGAGTTTCCCGGCTGCTGCTGTGTCTCCTTCAGAGTACACAACTTTTGTACTTTTTTTGTACCAATTGCAGCTTCTCTTTCTCTCTGTCTCTCTCTCCTATGTGTGTGTGTGTGTGTGTGTGTGTGTGTGTGTGTGTGTGTGTGTGTGTGTGTGTGTGTGTGTGTATGTGTGTGTATCAAGGTCAATCTCAAAGCCATGAAGGTCACAGCAAGATGAGGTGCCAACAACAAATCAAAGAAACAATCCACCTAAGCCCAGCTTGCTAAGCCCAAGATTTTAATTGGGGTTACTGATAGAAGCCTGGACAAGGGGTCACTAGCTGAGTGTGGGTGGAGTCAGTTGCAGGAGTACAGGTGAGGGGTCACCTGCAGAACTGAGGGTTAGGAGTCTCTCCCAGTGTGCAATGGCTTACAGGTGACTATGTTGCTGAAGTTGCATCTCCCTTCANGAGCCTTCACCTACTAATGTGTCCTGGGGGTGGGCAGGGTATCATGTACTCCCTTGAAGCCTCCTGAGGTGTTCATGAGGCATGAGCCACACACCCCTTTTGTGGTCAAACATCCTGGAACACATCTGGGACCTAGAGGCAGCACACAGATCCAGCCTGGACTGGATGAAAGCACACGCAAGGCAAACTGTATCCTCAGAGTGAACTTTTAGGCAAAACCCCCTACTTACTTCTTATGTCTATGTGTGATCAATGAGCACATGGTTAAAGCCAGATGCATCATGGTAAGGGAAATGAGCAGAGGATAAGACTTACATAACCCAAACCTGTCAATCAAAATGGAAAACCAGCCAGGTGTGGTGGTGCACACTTTTAATCCCAGCACTTGGGAGGCAGAGGCAGGCAGATCTCTGTGAGTTTGAGGCCAGCCGGGTCTACATATGAGTTCCAGGTCAGCTAAGGCTACATAGTGAGATCCTATCTCAAAAACAAAAACAAAAACATCCAAACAAATAGAATGTGAGAACTAGCCTAAATTTTGTTGGAGAGATGGCTCTTCAGTTANGAGTCCATATTGTTCTTCTAGAGGACTTGAGTAAGATTCCAGCACCCACATCCAGCAGCTCACAACTGCCTGAAACTCCAGCTTCAACTCCAACTCCAACTTCATGTATCTACACACAAGCACACATATACATATAATTAAAAATAATAAAAATAAGCCATAGACTTGAGAGATGGCACAGTGTTGCTCTTGCGGAGGACACAGGTTCCCAGNATCCACATGACAGCTCACAACCACCTGTAACTCCAGTCTCAGGGGATCCAAAGCCCTCTTCTGACCCTTGTAGGCACCAGGCATGCACGTGGTGCACATACATGCATGCAGGCAAAACACACACATAAAATGAAATTTAAAACAGCCATGTGGTGGTGCACAGCTTTAATCCCAGCACTCAGGAGGCAGAGGCAGGTGGATCTATGTGAGTTCAAGGCCAGCCTGGTCTACAGAGCAAGTTCCAGGACAGCCAGTACCACACAGAGAAAGCTATCCCAAAAAACAAACAAACAAACAAACAAAAAACCAAAACAAAGTAAAACAAAATTAACAGAAAAGCACCCATACCCTATACCTAGCAGCCACCTCCTCCCCATGAATCCACTGAAGAAATGCCAACCATGACCAGGGCCCTCGTGCCCTTAGACATTGCTTCTGAACAAAGCCCCCACTGTGTCTCCATTTGTGTGCACTTCTTCAGTTGTTTGAACAAGACACCAAGAATCTGGAAACACACTGTCCAGCTAGTGACCACTGGGGACAAAATCTTGTGGAAGTCTATGTAGGTGATCACAGCCACTCTGACTTCCTCCTGATAGCCATGCCATGTCCAGACAGTGGTGTCTAAGACGAGACACCTACTTCCTCTCTATGAGGAGTCAAGGATACTGCAGCCATGAGAACAGGCTCAGGGTAGAAAGTGAAGATCCAGGGNGTTAGAATAGATTCTGTCGGGATGGGGAGGGTGGCAGACTGTGGGCCCTTCTTCTATGTTTCAGTGTGCATTTAGTGAGGGGATGACCCTCAAACCCAGTGGGATGAACCCAGGGTCGGTCTAACTGTGCTGGTTTTCTGGTTCCCAGAATGCACCACCTCCNGGATACTCCTGAGCCCACCTTCCTGCTCATGTCAACACCATCCAGTGAGGCCACAAGACCTGCATTCTCTGTGGCCTGTTCAGAGTGAGGCTAGGCTGAATGGATTGAGGTATCACTAGGCTGAAGGGATGACCTGGGCCGTGGGAGAGGACACATCAGCAGAGTGGACTTGGTGATTGGCAGGCAGACTGAAGGAAGGAAAAGAGAGGCCACTGAGTTCGTGTGACAGCAACCTGGCCTAGTGGTGTAACTGTCATCCACCTAGAAAGTTGAGACTTCAGGGTAGTGGGTCTGTGCTTAGGGCTGCCCTTGTCCTCCCTGGTTCTGACTTCCTCTGTCACAGGTGTGATCTGGAAGGAGCAAAAAGGGAAGCCCTCTTCTCACGGGTGGAGGAAGCTGTGGGAGAAAAGTCATCATGGCTGGGACCCAGGTCCCCATGGGTACCAGAGACATCAGTGCCCAACAGGCCACATAGGAAAATGCCAGAGGCTCCAGGAAGTTCATAGCTGTGAGCAAAAGGGTTGTATGAGCCTGTGCCCAGGACTGGGCCTTTGGGAACCTTGTTCCACATGGCATCTAGATGTCTGAGTCTCAGTCCCCTCATCTGTAAAAGGGACATCACCTTGGCAACAGTACTTAGGAAACTGGTGAGCATTAGAGTTAATGTCACATCTAGTCAACATGCCCTCCACATTCAGGTCCTCTATCCGAGGCTTAGGGGCCCTGTGTATGGCGATCTCGACCACAGGAAGCTAAGGTAGTCTATTTCTGAATCCTCCCTTTCCTCTCTCTGATTTGATTGAATGGCCTGTGGTCTTAGGCAGTATTAAGCTTCCTGAATCCCTCCCTGCCTTGCACAAACAACTCAGAAAAATGATGGGGAGAGGACATGACCCCTATCATCAGGTATAGATTCTGACCAGTGGCACCTGAGGCTTCTCACCTCCAGCTGAGCCTGGCCAGGGAGATTGCACAGCAAACTGAACCTCTCCTCTCCATGGCCTTGGCAGGACTTGGTTCCACACTGGAACTGTGAAGTGCTCATGAGTAAGTCCTACCTCAGAGCTGGCACTNGCTGCAGGAGGTTGCCCTGCTGTGGCCAGCCTGGACTTCCCTGAAGCCAATGGCCTCCTTACACCATATGCTCCCCACACTTCCTGAGTCCTGGGGTAGAGAACATGTTTTTATAATAGTTCTGGGCAGCATCAGGGTGGCTTGATTTCCATAAACACCTGGGATAGTGAGTGGCTGCTGAGTTAATTCCAGGTTGTGTCCCCAGGATGCCTGGCTATCTCACCCAGTGACTGTGGGCAGTGCACTGCCTCACCTTTGCATTCTTGACCTAGGACACATGCCTTATATGGAGGCAATGCTGACACCAGGAGGTGGTTTCCTCTGCACACCATGATTCAGCTTCTAGGATTATTGGAACCTACACTGCCTGAAACTCCATGACCCNTGTGTTCACAGCCTGCTGGCCGGAGCACAGCCCCATGACAGTCTTGGGGTTTGGTGGGAGAATTCTGGGTCTGAGGCACTCCTTGCATTTTTGAGATGTGTGTGTGTGTGTGTGTGTGTGTGTGTGTGTGAGAGAGAGAGAGAGAGAGAGAGAGAGAGAGAGAGAGAGAGAGAGGCTCAACGACATGCCAGTGCACATAGTATGATGTCCACCCTGCCTCTGCATCAGCAGGCTGAGGAGACACGGTGTGTGGGGGTGTCATTCCCCTCTCTGGCTAGAGTCCCCTTAGGCTCACTATCATTGTGACTAGTCCAGACCCAGGGACAGAATGCTTGTTCCCAGTGTGCGCCCCACCCTGGATGAAGGCCACTCAGGGAAGTCTGACATTTTGAACTTCTAGAAACAGCTGACAGTTGTGAGATCAGAATTACAATGACCTACTTCTGATGTCTTCTTCTTTTCAAAGGAGGATAGTGTGGTCTCAGTCACTAAAACGCAAATATTTTGTGTCTTTTTTTTAGCAAAGCTTAAACCGAAGGCCACCGCTGACCCCGATAAGCATTACTGACCAACACCACCAGGGGGCAACCCAACACAAGCGCTGCCCACCCAGGGTGCCATGAGAAACCACACCACCCCCTACGATAAATCCTTAAAACGTGTTTGTATTTAAATGAAAATACTGGACGTGATAGAGCAGAGAGCATTTTTAATGGAAAATTAATTGATAACACAATTGTTTCAACGTTCTCTCTCTTTTTTTTTTGTTAAGCGTAAACGACTGTGTGTGTTCCACAGTCTTCTGGTGAGAAGGCCCCCCACCAGGGGCTTGTGCCTCTCAGCACTCAGTTCTCCGTCGGGCTTTGTTTCTTTCGGTTGTGCATTGATATGGGCTTCTCAGTTCAGAAGACAAGGCACTAGAACTATTTTTATCAGCTACATTATACATTGAAGATATATTGATCCTCTCATCAAATATACAATTACAGTATGGTTTTATGCAGATTAGTTCAAAACACCCAAGGCACACACTTTGTTTGTTTGAAATCAATTTTTCTATTCAGTATTTATTTGAAGGCTCATATTAAAGTTTCGGATTGGCTGTGAACAGAGTTCTAGTAGAAGCCTTGAACAGTGGCTGTTGTGACTTTAAACATAACTGGCAAAGACTGTGAGCTGCAGACCCACGTCCCAGAGCGCAGGAAGAAACAGCGTCATCAGGACAGCGGGGACTTGAAGGGCCAGCCATGGGGCTGATAGAATCTGGGGTGGGGTACTGGACACCGCCAGACTCTGCCCAAAGTAGGCAGTCTGTATGCCAGTGGCTGTGTGACCCCCTCCATCCAGGATGTTCTCACCCACGGCATCTACAGGTGCAGATATGGTCCAGACCCCCAGGGAGCAAATGCCTCAGATACAGTTCAAGTAAAGAGAAGGTTGGCCGACAGATGCCCCCTGATGAATGCCCACTTTATCAAGGGGTCTGAAAAAGTCATTGGACAGTGAAGCTCGGAGAACTGATGATGTGGGACAATCTACCAGGGATTGCAGGGAACAGAGGACAAAGATGGGCACACAGTGGCTGCTGCTGCTTGGATGAAAGATATGTCCAAGGAGAGACCCTGTTGGGGAACTCAGGAGGCCAGAGGGGTTCAGTGTTTTTCACATACACTTTCCAGAAGTGCACGGATGGCCCTGGGCTCCTGATTNAGCTGTTTGCCAAAGACTCAGATTCTCTCTTGCTCTCCTGGCCTTAGTCCACTGCTGCTCATGAAAGCACCGTCTGGTTAGGTCAGCCAGAGAAGCTACTTGGTTTTCAGTTCCCATGGCCTCTGGCCAGCTGACAACCCTCAGTGCTGTGAGGACACCTCTCCTCCCGGGAAAGAGGGAGCCGAGTGTGGCTCGGTCTCTGGGTTGCCCCTGTACCCACCCTGAAACAAAAGGGACAGCCAGGCCTGGGGCTCCCAGGAGCGGTCACACAACCCCATTTTGACATTTTGCACAATTCTGAAATAATACACAAGGTTTCCACTTAGACAATGAGGGCCCTTGAGGAAACGGGCCTGAGGTGAAGCGGCGGAAGGAAAGATGCCACCCTGTCACCTTGTCCAGGTAAAGCTGACTAAGTGTGGGAAACACCCTACATCAGATGACAAGCTTGACAGCTCTGAGGGAGTCAGTTCCACCTTCCCCCTTGTAATCAGATCCACAACCTTATTGCAAGAGTATATTTATTTTTTTACAGTAATTTTGGTTGCCATACAAGAGATCGAAGGATTCGGGGGGAAAAGTGCAAAGTACAGGAACTTTCTCTCTCTCTCTCTCTCTCCCTCTCTCTTTCTCTCTCTAAATAAATAAAGTCTAAAAAGAAAAAGAGCACAAAATTAACAGCAACAAAGAGAATGTGACATGTGTTGTTACACACAAACTATAGTGTGAAACATGTATTTAAAACCCAAAATTGCTAATGGGAGAAAAAAATCATTATTTGTGGCCCCCCTACCCATACACACAAAAAAAGTCATTGCCAGGTCAGCTGGGTAATGTTTGCTTGTTCAATAACTCAGGAAAAAACTCACCATTTTATTAACTAAAGTATCACAAATATTTCTTATGTAAAGTTTCAGCACATCAGCAGTCACATTGAGTTATTTTTAATTGTATGAATTAAATCTAAAATGCGCACGGACACCCCAGAGGAGGGATCCTGGCGGGTATACACAATTTACAGCTTGAGAGATTTTGGTTTTGTATACACAATATTACAGAAACTAGGCATGTAAATTTATGCAGTTATTTAAATTACAGTATATAACAAAAGTTGATCTTAAAACCTGGAATAGTGGTAACATGGTCCTTATGAGCAGTTTAACATCTGATTCACCACTGAAGAGGGTCCTGGAGTAGGGCCTGGTTCTCACATGTTCCAAGTGGGGAGAGCAATGGGCAGCGATTTCAATGAAGGACTATTGCTTTCTTAGCAACGTGTTAACTGTCAGAGATAGAGACCCAGTCATCTAGGCAAATGTGTGTGTTTGGGTGGTTGGGGGTGGGTTCTGATAGGCCCAGCTGTGTTTCTGTGACCAGACACTGCAAAGCAAAGCTGGCCTATCAGCTCNCAAGGCTGGCAGTCAGCTTGCTTCTGCTTGGTGGCATGTGGCTTGAAGTCTAAGGAAGGCAGTCGTGGCCTGTCACCCGCTGCCTAAGTTCAGCGGGCTCCAAGCCATCAGGTCTCCTGCCTGGCATCTGCCTGGCACTGAGCACAGAGGTAATGCCAACCGGAGGCAAAGGAAAGGAGCCCAGTGACATGGCACACTGAGGGGACTTCGAAGAACCACCCAATGGAAGACAAATTAATGGCAGGCCACACTTTCCCACTCTCTGAATTCTTTGCGGGCTACCCGCTGTGTCTGGATTTGCCGTGTCTCTGGGGCGTTACTAATTCATTCACCTTGCTGTGGGAAAACGACAGTACCCAGAGCAAGGTGCCCAACAGTCATCTAGTACTAGCTGATTGGATGATTCACAAGTTGGGGTTGACCTGCAAAGGGTTTTGGGAACAAATTAAGATTTGAAGCCTTGGTCTCCATATCAAGGGGTGTGGTGTGTGCATGAGGGTGTGTGTGTGTGTGTGTACATGCATGTGCACGTGTGGGCATTGTTTTTGGAGAAACTGCTAAGTTGTGGATTCTAATCCTCTTTGAAGAAATAATTGGCCTTCAGTGATGAAACTATGGCAAGGCTGGAAAAAGAAGCCAATGCTGCAGGTTCCGATGTGTCCAGGGGAAGATGATTTTTAAAAGGTTGCTTGTGTAATTGTCCCAAGGAAATGGTGTCGTTAAACCACAAACCTTTTCTCCCTTTAGCTTTCCAGCACTAGGTGGCACAGAGGCTGCCCAGTAGACCAGCCACTTTTTTTTCTTAAAATATTGTGCTTATGAACTATCTGTACACATATTTAAACTTGCAGTAAAGAAAGAGATTTTTTTAAAAATTGCTAAATTTTTATGTGTTCATTCTAGAGCTGTTCCAGGCCTCGTCAGACATGTGGTTGTGAGCATAAGTGAAGGAAAAAAAAAAAGAAAAGAAATTATGTTTTATAATTAGAGATGGGCTGGGCTAGTTCTGAAATAATAAAACCGTAACCTGACATTCACGTCTCCTCTGAGTGCGGGGGTTCGGGGAGAGGGGGATTCGGGAACCTAGCTGGCTGCGTGGTGGCTGTGTGCAGTCGGTGACCTCCCTGGTACATTAGAGGTATTGTTTTGGGATGGAGAGATCTGGGGGCAAGAAGGGCAGGCTCAGGCAGCTGGGCCTGAGGTGAGGCTTGGTCCAGGATGCTCCCTGCCTTCCTTTCCACACTTACCTACACTTTGCCACAGCCTGTGCCCCACTTTCTGTCCACCAGGTCCTGACCACCGGCTTCTCTGAGACCCAGACTTACAGTTAAGACAAGCTGGTGGGATCCCCGCTATCTGAGAGAAGGGAGAAAGGCCCCTGAGTTCCACCTTTCTTGGCCTCTGAGAGCCAAAGGGCTGCCTCAGCAGGATGCTCATTCATGGCCTGGTGTGGATGGAAGGCAGGGATCACCCCATCCTCTCCCAGGGAGGACATCAGCTTCCCTGGGCAGCCATGCTTACCATGAGCCTCAGGTCTTCTTGTCCTTGTCAGAGCAGCTGCTCATCTGTTCTGACCTCTGTGGAGCTCAGCAGACATCCGAGTAAAGTAAATTCAAGAGCCCCTGCCTCTCCCTCCTGGCTAGATGCTGCTCCAGGCAGACACCCGCTCTTGTCCTGGAGGAGGTTGTGGGCTTGGACAGCCACACACTGGTTGGCTCTGTGGCCAGGCCTCCCTCCCTCCTCCTCAGGATCGTGACTTTGTGCTTTGACTAACTCCATGTGACTTAGGTTTGGCCACCCTGGAATTGCTAATCGGTTTGCAGAAATAAAGAAAGCAAGTTAGGCAAGCTGGGCACGATCCTGTCCACATAGCCACCACTGTCAAGGACCTTGGGGCCAAAGAAGCTCAGATGCACGTCACAGGAGTCGGACAAAGAGGCGGATGGGACGGCGTTCCTCTACCATCTGGCTCAGGTGAGGCTCCACCTGGAGCTGCTCACTGAGAGCTGAGCACAGAGGAGGGACAAGAGCCAGTGAGCCCACCCAGAGGCCACAGGCCTGAAGAAAGGCTGTGTTCTGGGGCTGGAGGGTGAGAGCTGCCCAGAAGGCAGAGGAGGGAGGCCTCAGGAGGTATCTGGAGTACACTGGTACCTGCCACAGGAGGAGAGGGTCCCACATGCCATCAACAGGAGCCTCTGGGACCATGACAGAAAACCCCCTTACCGTCCCTTTGGACAGAAGCCACCCAAGGAATCTGCATGGAGAGCTGGGTTTTGAGGCCCTGGTTTGGCCACACCAAGGACACCCACAGCACTTCTTTGGGTACCCAGAGACAAACCCATGGACNGAGAGTGGTGCTCTCAGCCTCTGCTTGGCCACCACACATTTCAACATAAGCCCATCTCTACTTATAACGAAGGAGTCTGTGAAGGCCCAGGGCAGCCACTCTTATCTGTCCAGCAGCTGTTTCAAAGCCCTTTCTATGTTCATCCTATGCCCAACTCGGGTCACCCCCAGATCTATCAAGTCTTCCTTCTGGAGGTTCGGCAAGTGGCTGCCATCAATCTCATTGTCCATGAAGGTCTCCTTGTGTTCACCCAAGTTCAGACTTTCCAGCCAGTCTGCCACATCTGGTTTCGTCCACAGGTGGACAGGCTTAGTTGTAAAAGGCTTATTTGAGATTGGCTGTTGCAGTATTGAAGGAGATGGTGACCTGCTGCGTCCTGCTGGGTTCAAGCCAAAGAGGTCCCCTGCAGGGGACTGGCTNGGAAGGCTAAAGACATCTGAGAGTGTGGGGGAAGGAGAGGCTGCTGCAGCAGACAGAGGGGTGGGCAGAATCTCTTTGTTCAACTCTGTTGGTGAGACCACAGGGCTTGGGGCACGTCTTGGTCCTGAGGTCCTGCTTTCATAGTCAGGGGGCCGGCTCTGCAGGGTGATGGGCTGGGAGGTGCCGGGGCGGACAGTGAAGGTGACCGTCGTGCTCCGTGTTCCTGAGACTGTGCTCATGACCTCCGGGCTTCTGAAACAGCAATGACAGAGAAGGACATCACTGCCAGGTCATTGAGGATAGTGGGATGGGAGGGGGAGGCACCCACACCACAGCAGAGGGTCTGCACTGGCAGTGATACAGACTGCCATGCCAGTCAGGAAGGGGTAGGTAGAGCAGGAGACACCGCAGCACAGCAAGCTAGCCACTCACCTGGGCCAGGCTGGGAGGAACCTGGAGAGACCCCCTGTGTAGGCCAGAATGAGCCTGGGCCCTCTCCAGCAGCATACACCTTCCAGGGTATGCCGGGGCTCTGCTTAGGGGATCAAGTCCTTGGGTTTTGGACAAATGCAGGGCTTACATTTCTTCAGAAGTGCCACACAGGCATGTGGGGTTGGCAGAGATTCTCCTTGGCTGCTCAGCGTACAGAGCATCCAGGTTGCTAGTGTGTCCTGTACTAAGTTCTGCAGGGGACCCGCTTCCCAGGGAACCCGGCCAACCACTGTTTCACTGTAGGCCTCAGGGCATACCGACGCATTCCCTCCGTGCAGAGACTTGCTGTCCCTATTACCAGAGGAGACAGAAGCCCCTTCTCCCAGTGGTGGCCTTCCTGTTACATCTGGGTAGGTGAAGTCCTCAGAACAGGGAGCGGTAGCCTCAACTCTCCCAGAACCTACCTCCTCAGGCCCAGTGTAAGTGGATGACTCCCACTGGGAGGAGGTCCTACTAGGTGCTCAGGAAGTTCTTATCCTCGCTTACCTATCTGGAGGTGGTCGTTTTATGAAATGTGTTCCCCTATCCATTTTAGGCAGGCCCCCTGAAGACTTTCTAGCCACACACCTAGAAAAATGAAGCCTCCCTCCAAGGCCTGCTTCTTGCTCCACTGTCTCCAAACTGCAGCCTTGTGACTACAGACACTACTAAGGTGAAAACAGGTGTGTCTCTTGACCTGGGCTTGCTCATGTGAATGTGGACACAACATACCCCTCCCACTTCTGGAAAGGTCCATCCTGCCACAGGTATAACCTAGACTGGCTAGGAGTTCTAGCTCAGAGTTCAGCCCACATGCTCTCCTGTCCTGTGGAAACTGGTAGCAATTGAGGGCCCCTGAGTCCACCTCATAACTGTCAAGGTGNAGCTTCTTGGGTGTACTGTCATGGTGTCTGTCTTGAGTTAAACTCCTTCTGGTGTTGGTACACTGAACTTTGGGGACCTCTTGGTGAGGTCCCCTGCAGGGTTCCAAGATGCTAACAAACTAGGCCCTCTTCAGAGCCTTAGTTGAGGGGCAAGAGCCTGAGGCAACACATGGTGGTCCCTGGACTGCACTCTGCCTGTCCCTGTCTCTTGGGTGCTGTTTGTTTTCTTTGCCTGCTGTGTGTCTGAGTGAAGCCATTAGCTGGTCACCCAGGCCCCTCTCTGTCCTGGGGAACACCCCTACTAGGGTTAGTAGTGACTACTTCAAATATGGGACATTACAGGGGAAGAAAGGAGGCATGGGTGCCATGGGCCAGGACTCTGCTGTGGATGTGTAGACTGAGCTCTGGAGCCTCAGACCTGTAGCGATGGCTTCTGGGAACTATGGGTACATGTGGGGCAGGCCCCAGAGTTCTNCTTGCAACAAAGTCTGCTCACACAGCCTGGTTACTGGTTGTACCTGTATGCAGGTCATCTCAGCAGGCCTGAGGCAGCCCATGGAGTGAAGACCCTGAAGCCCATCTGGGCCTTGTAGCTTTCAGGTAACCCTGAAGATTCAGCTTTAGGTACTCATGGAGAGGTGGGCCAGGGACATGGTAAGGGTCTGTGGAACCTGCCATGTCCCCCTCCGATTTTCAGGTTTTAGGGTGTTCCACTCCAGGTCCAGCTTGAACAAGCATTGCAGTGGCCCGGGTCTCTTTGGAGTGTATGTGGGGGGGGGCTTGTCTCCATCATGTAGCACTTCCCNATACAGAAGTGGGGCTCCCTCAGGCAAGGACCTTAGGAAGGAGGGGTAGGAGAAAGGGCATCCCACAGGAGCTCCTGAGAACCAGTCAGGCAGGGAGAAGCTGGGAGGGACTTGTGTAGTTCTGTGCCCATCACGGGCCTGCCCCTTGGTTTGGGGCTGGGGTTGGCATGTCAGTCCCCCAAGGGCCAGCAGATGCCCAGGCACTGTTCAGCAGTATCTCTCTAACCAAGTCCCCTGGGCTGGGCTGGCTTTGGTCGGGACGGACTCAGCAGCAGGTGCTGCTGGGAAATGGGTAGGAGCAGGGACAGTGGCACACAGGGAACACTCAGCAGGCTGCACTTACTTCTGCTCAGCACGACCCTCTTCTGCACACAGCACCATGGGAGCAAACGGAAATGACACAGGGAGTGGTTGAGACAACACTGCAGAACTGACTGGAAAGCAAGGAGAGGCAGCAGCCTCCTCATGGGTGAAAACAAGGTGGNTCGGGTCCTGGCTGAATGCTCCACCCCTCCTGGCAGGCAGCCCAGTGGCTCAGACCTAGCACTCACATGAGCAAAGGAACCCATGTCTTCTCTGGCATGCGGTGCCATGATATACTCAAAGAAGAAAGACTCTCTGACAAGCGGCTCACAGCTATTTCCCTTAACTCGGCTTTGGACTTGGAAAGAATGAGTCAGTGCTCCCAGGGGACCAGGTCAACCTGCCCAGGCTAGGGCTTTGTGTCAAGTTTATACCACAACATGGCGGCCAGCCCAGCAGCTAACAGCAGGGATATAGTCCTGGCCACCTGCTTGGGGCCTGCAGGTGCCCCACCCAGCACAGCAATTGCCGAGTAGAGTTGGACTAGAAATGATGGCTAGTCTGCCGGCCTGCTCTGAGCCTTCTGGGTAGCCTGCCTCCTTCCTGGTGAATCACTCTGTCATGACTCACTGGATCCTCCCGCGTGCGCAGATCATTACGTTGCTAGGCAACAGCTGGGCTGCTGGGCGGCATATACAGAAGTCTGTTACCCTGATTTAGAATAGATACACACTCACAAACACCGCCTTTGGGAGGATCATCTCTCGCCTGCTTTTTAAATCAAATTCATTTAAAAATGTGAGAATTAAAAAACAAAACAAAACCGGCCCAAGAGCAAATCCGGCTGCTGGCAGACACGCTTCACCTGTCTTCCCTGGCAGGAACTGATGATGATGGGCTGGGGAGGCAAGTGGGCAACAAGACTGATACCATGGTTACCGACTCAGTTACCTGAGCAGAAGTATGGGCCAGAGGTCCTCNTGGGTCAGCACTGGTATTAGGGTTCAGAACCCTTTGGGCATGGACCCGCAGCCTCAGGCTCACCTCAGTATGAGGCACTTACTTCTAAACCACTTGTCTCCTCTCCTTCCCTTCCTCCATCCTCTCTCCCCTTTTTTTGGTGACTTGAGACAGAGTCTCACTGTCAACCCAGGTTAGTTTAGAACTTGTAGTAACTCCCCTGCCTCAGCCTCCCTAGTACTGGTATTACAGGTGTATAGAACCATGGTCAGACACTCGACAGCTTTCTTACAAGGCTACTCTGCCTCTCCAGATTTCCACAGCTGGGTTACGGGGCAGTAGGAGCAGCACCCTTGTCTCTCCCTGAGACTGTTCTAGTGTTTTCTCAAGTCTCAGAAGCTGGGACCCCTCAGCACTTCTGATCCAGGGGCCCTGCAGTCACCAGGGGCTCAGAGGACTGTGAGGACTCTGTTCTCTTTCAGGTCTCAGGGTGTGGCCCAGAATTGGGGTACAGTACATAACCACAGAAGGAATGGCTGTGGGACACTGCTTGCTTTCCTGCTGAGGAAGCTGCCTCAGGCTCAGCATCCCTGTCAGGGTTCCCACTTTGCTCACAAGTTGCTAGGTCAGGAAGGTGCCTACTTCCAGGAGNAACTGTCCACCTGTGATAGGCTCTTGTCAAATGAGGGATGAGATCAAAAGAGAGGGGGCTGGAGAGCTGGCTCNGTGGTTTAGAGCCCTGGCTGCCCTTGTAGAGGACCCAGATTCACTTCCCAGCCCCCCTCCCCCTATGGTTCAAGCATCTGTAATTCCAGTTCCAGATGGTCCAATGCCCTCTTCTGGACTCCACTGCATATACATGGTGCACAGACACAGAAGCAGGCAAAACATCCGTTACACATAAAACTAGATAAATAAAAGTTTTCCAAAAAGGAGACCTGCTGCTTGATGGTCCAAGGAAGGGACTCTGTCAGGGTAGTCACTTCAACACATAGACTGTGGCAGAAAGTTCTAGGCAGTCCCTGGCAGAGCTTACCTCACTACTGAGCACTGCTCCTTGGCAGCACCATCACCGGTTTTGGTTGGTGATTGAGGTACTGAAGCTGCCTGACGGTGCGAGACCTTGAGATGCCATGGAACAGAAGCCTGTGCTCTGGGACCAGCTGGGTACAGTAGTTTAATGATCCATATTGATTGGTTTCAGAACTGAAAGGCTGGATCATATGGGCAAGCCAGCTGAGAGCCAGGAGACACTGGCCAGGGGTAGAAGAAACTGCAGCTCGGGGACCTGGGAGGAGAGCAGGGGTTGAGTGAAGCCCCATAAGCACCGGGACACTGCCTGCCCAGGGGTCTTGGGGACCCGGACTTCCTTAGTACCACTGTTTTCCTCCCAAGCCCCGATATGCTTCAGCAAAGCGAAGGCCAAAGTGCTGGCAGTGAAGTGTACACCATACCCCAGAAGGAGCCACAGGATTCTCTCAAGCACTCACTACCCCGTGCTCTAGGGAGAANGAACACAAGCTGGGAGAGTCTTCATTTCTAAGTGATGCCTGGTGTCTGTCCATTAGCTCGGCAGAGCCAAGAGAGGACGCTCCTGTTTCCCAGGTCATAGCCAGCTTGATCTGGGACAGTGCTTATAGGCAGGCAGCCCAGTCTAGTTCTTCAGCATCTCCAGGGCACTTCTTCTCTTCAGCATGGACCTCAAAAGCATCCTCCTTATGTCACATGCAGCCTTGGGAATGTCAAGGAAACTGGAGTCCGGTCCTGGTAAGCCAAAGGTATGTCTGTGCATAGTTTCTACCCCTTGCATCCGATTCCGTGTCCCCATAGCCTACTCATTCCTTGCCTCATGGCCTGGCTCTGACTTGCCTGCATGGAGCCGAGCTTCACACTCTCCACTTGCTGTGTTCAGGATGTGGTGCTTCCAGTTTCTGTACAGCGGGCTCCTTTGTGTATATCAGGTCACTTCCTCAGAGTGCCAGCTCCTTTCTGCACGGGGCCACCCTAACCTGATGGAGTATCCTTTTCCTCTGTGGCACTTATCACACACCATCCTGTCTTCTTTAGCATTTGCCATTTCTCACCTCAAGAACTGGCACTGCCCAAGGGAACAGTGGCCATGCTTTCTCAATGGCACATGCTTCTCTCAAGTGACAAAATCTGAGCACCATATGGTGCCTGGTACTGTGGGCCATCCACAAATGCTGGCTAGGTAAATGATGATGACCACGTGTGCCAGTTGTGGAGGGCCACAGTGTCCTCTGTGGTGATATCCTCTTGTCTCTTTCTTGAGCTGGGTACTGTGCTACAGACAGTGGTATCAGCTTAGTGAACCTCTTATCATGGCTGGGCACTGGTCCTACACAGCTTTAATCAGGACAGCTAAGTGTTCTGCGTAGATCCACAAAGCAGGAAGAAGGTCACCCAGGCCTGCAACCTCCACTGTGGGCCAGATACATCAGCAGATGACAGGAAGTCTCTGAAAGTCAAAAGCCCTGTCCAACTGAAGGACATTCCAGGGTCACCCATGAAGTCTTTGCATATTTGTCCCACAGGGGCTGAGGCAGACACCAACACAGCCACATTCTCTGTGTTCTGGGCTCTTGGGGGGGGGGCAGAGCTGCTGAGCAGTAGGCTCCGTATTGGGGCCCAGCCAGTACAGGGAAGCCTGTGGGCAGTGGGGAGAGACAGCGATTTTAGATGGAAGCCCATCAGCTTCCTGCCTTCATTTTGGTCTGAATCTAACAATGAGATTGCTTCAGCATCAGGCCTGTGGCCGAACTGCTCAGGGCTTTGCTCCATGGTTTTTTCAGGTCAGGCCCAGGAGGTGTCTCTGAT
>LZPO01030507.1:1497886-1523531 GCA_001675575.1 Neotoma lepida
CCCCCCCCCCCAACTGGAAGTCCCTTTCAACATATTTGTAATTAAAATGTGTCTAAATTCCACACTGTCTTGATTTTGGGACATAGACTAAAGTTAGACCCCTTACACCCAAGGAAGCAAGTGCCAGGCCATCTGATGCTCGCTCCTCCCTGGACCTTGTGCTGGTACTGGCAAAAGACGAGTTCCTCAGAGCTGGCAAGAGACTCCAGCCAGAGAGGAGCATCATTTCAAAGGCTAAATTCTCATTCAGCAAAGCTCTCATTCAGCAAAGCCCTTGTCCGCATGGTGGGACCACCGAGGAGCACTGTAAGAGCTGGCCCTTCTTTAGTGAGCAANGTCACCATTGAGGAAACAGGGTGTCTCTGCCTTAGCGTGTGACACTTCAGAAAGCATGACCAGTTTTCTGTTTCCCCTCGAAACCCTCATTTCTTCTTTTTCTCAGTAATAATTCCCTCCATTGGATTTTGAACCTCGTTTTGCTCAGAGTCTGAGTTGCTCAGAACTCTTATTTTTTTTTTTTTTCATTTTTGAGACAGGGTTTCTCTGTGTAGCCCTGGCTGTCCTGGAACTAGCTCTGTAGACCAGGCTGGCCTTGAACTCACAAAGATCCGCCTACCTCTGCCTCCCCAGTGTGCCATCACCACCTAGCTCAGAACCCTAAACTTTTAGAAGCATTTACAAGCAGTGGCAAGATGCCTGTACTGAGTGAACCACGAGTTGTTATCCTGAGCCCGACAGTGAAGGCAACAGAGAGATGTTTGAGCAATGTGAGCAGGTGGTCCATGCACCCAAGACAAGAGGCAGAGCTTGGACACCTCTAACTGCCATATGGGATGCATTAGTGGTTCTGTGAAATGCCTGTGGTCCTCTGTGTCTTGCCATTGCAGCTGGTATCCCAGGGCCCTGTGCCCACACCCAACCTGGTGCAGTCCTTAGATATGAAAAGGAGGGTCGGAGGTGTGTGTTTCCTCTACTGTCAGAGGTCAGCAACTGTCATCTCTACCCTCAGCAGCAGGGGAGTTCCAGGTCCAATGACTGCTCCTGTCTTCTCGGGAGTTTAGTCTAGTCTTATAGGTGTCTTTAGTGGTGGGCTCTGTCTCTGCAGCCAATCCTCAGTCTCAGCTTAGGAGTAGAACCTTCCCACAGAGTCCCCTTGACTCTGTGCCTCATGGCTCTGATTGCCAGTTTCTGCCTCTCTGCTGGTTGATGATCCTGCTGCTGAGACCCGTGTGATAGAATGCCTGGTGTTTGGAGGTGCTGTGTAGGTGTTGGCTAAAGTCCTTCCTGCAAGTGACTTGGGTCATGAACAAACTGTCTGAGTGGTGGCAGTTCTGCCCATTGGGANTGTCCTGGTGATGGTCTCTCTGAGTCTTCACTCCTATTCCTGGCAACCAGGAGTCCCAGTTCCCAGTGGAGGGCAAGTCTTCCTCCACTAGGTGCCACTGGAGGTTGTCTAAGCAGGAAAAGAAAGGACAGGGGATCATCTGCCACCATTCAGAAGGACCCCCATGAATGAGACCAGTAGATGAGCTCAGGGATCCTGACGTGGAGGGCTGTCCCCTGCCCTCTGAGCTCTGCAGTCCTGGACTCATTCCCTTTCAGTTTCTCTTCTGCTGAAGATGGCTGTAACAGGGAGACAGGAGAGGCTGCAAGTCTCTCCCCAGTCCTGGCCTCTGTTCCTGGTCACCATGTACATGGCTACCTGCTTAGCCTCTCTGAAGAATGGGCTTAATACCCAGGACCCTGCTGCTTAGTTGTCATAAACACCACCCTGAGGGCTTGCGAATGTTTCACAAGCGTTATTACGTTGGGGAAGGGTGAAACGCGCACATTTTAAGGTTGCCCAAGACCTCAGTAGATAGATAAAACTTGCAGTTGTGTATGTAGTTACATCCACCAGAAGTGAGGGGTTTCTGCAGATGTCCCCTAGCTAGCAGGGAGCCATGGAAGCCTGCTTCTGCACACCACCTGAAGCGGGTGTCCTGTTAACCGGCGGAGGCATCCACACACTTCTTTACAACATTGACTAATCAGTATTTCTCAGAGGAGTAAAGCAGCNGTCCAAGTCATTCATTTACAACCACACTGAAAGGTAAGAGGGAGAATTGTGGCTCACAGCCCAAACCTCAAGACTCAAATGCAGTGTGATGTCCCTGATTAATGGGTTTGGTTGCTTGAATCAGATGCCTGCCCAGCGGGAGAATTAAAGAAAGACTTCATTAGTCAAAACGGTGAAACCCAAGCTCAGCCATCAGTCGGGGAAGCTGGGAAGCACACGGACGTGGAGAGACATCATGCACGTACATCACGGCACAGAAACAAAAACAAGAAAGCCACAAGAGAGGGCAGAGCCTGCAAGGCTGCCGAGTACCATCCCAAAGCCACACACAGTCAAGGGGCTGCTCTAGCACCTTCTGGTTGAGCTTAGAAAGAATGAACTTATTCTACTCCCATCCCAATGAAGGTAGCTTGTTAAACCCTACACAATGCTGAAAATGGCCTACTGGGCCCAACTGGCAGTGATTCCCTTGTGATGTCACCCTGGGTTGGGTGATGCAGCCATGGGACAGGTGTTCATCCTGAGTAAATGACCCAGCTCCTCCCCAATCGNCAAACTCACTAGTGATTGAGGGAGAGGGAATAACACACGCATGTTCGGACACCTGACTACACCACCCACCCTCTGGCCACCTTTGTTCACCAGTTTGGGTTTTAATGAAGCTCTGCCTGCCTTNGAGGTGGTCCTGGCAAAAGGCTGGAAGGAACTGAACAGAGACCTGAGCTTCCTTCTGGAAGGGACCATGGGCCTGGCCCAGTGCAATCTGGTTTCTTTATGTGTCTTTAGGAGGGTGTGTCACAGGCTGCATGACAGCCATGGTCTTGGCTCTGCNGTAGTCCGGTGATAGGATGGTGATAACATGGTTACAGCTTAACAGGTGTGGCAGAGGCCATGCAGGTCCCCTCTTCTCAATTGTATTGGTGGCTCCCCAGTGGTTTTGCTTGGCCAGTGCTGGACCACACATCCCCAAGCTGACTGTGAACTTACCTTGGAGCGAGGTTGGCTGACTTGGCTCCCACCGGCAGTTCCAGCCCTTCCCCGGGCTTGACCGATTTCCCCCTGTTCATCTGCTGCAGAATGGAGCTTAGCTCACTAATAACATTTGCCTTTGGGCCTGAGAGAATTGGGCTTTTGACCTCTGGGACATCACCCCACAGCTTGGAGGTCCTTGGCTGGATGACTTTTGCCATACTGGCCTGGGCACTGCCCGGTGGGGGTGGGGGTGCAGGTGGGGGGATCACAAAGCCATCTGTGTCCTCTTCCGGGAGCGTGTCTTGGTAAAGTGCGTTGCTTTTGTGAACAATGGGTTTCATTTTTGGCTTTGGAGGTACTGGGGGCTTGTCAACCACAAAGGCTTGCCCGTCTGCATAGACTGTACAGGTATCCATGCTCTCCCCGCCCTCTGAGGACAGTGTGGAGATGCTGGACACTGTGGAGATGGTGCTGGTTGTCTCAAGATGGTGGTCGCTGCTACTCCGGCTGTCCACCTCCTCGATCCCGGAGTCAGTGACGGCGTCAAAGCTTTCGGGGGGTGGCAGGAATGAGGAGGGCAGACAGTTTGAAATGCCAGTTGGCTTCTTACTGTCTGCAGAGTTNGCTGGCTGGCTGGAGTTCAACGAAGGGGGCTGAGGGGTGTCATTTTTCTTCTGTTTGACCAAGTCAGCAAGAGCGGGAACCGAAGCTGCACGGTCATCGGGGATATCAAAACTATTTGCGAATTCCAGGGGAGGAGGCAATGGTTCTGTGAACAGAAAGTCCTCATCCAAGTCCACGGACGCCAGAGGGGGAGGGGGGATGCGGAAAGGCAGAATCACCGCCTCTTCCACGGAGCCCGCTGCCACAATGGTCCTGCCGGGCGCGGCGGCGGGCTCCGGGGCAGCGGAGATCTGTAAAGCACCTTCGGTTTTGGGAACGCCTTCTGGCACTGTGGAGGGTGAGTGGTCTGGCTTTATATCCACATCCTCTCTGTCCTCCTCTTCCTCCAGGGGTGGCCCTGCCGTGGGGACGTCCACCGTGTGCACCATCAGCAGGCCAGCTGACTTCTGCTGGGCTGTGTCCACGATGTTGATCAGCATGTTCTTCTTGTCATCAGCCCTCCGGTCCTTGCTCAGGTCTGTCTCGTACTTGTTCTCTGTCTCTTGCCGTCGCAGGGGACCCCGGGTGTTCTGCCTGGTGACCGGAGGAAAGCTGGACTCCACACTGGGCCGCATTTTGGTATCGATGTAGAGAGGCTTGTTGAGGTCAGCCTTGGGGGCCTCCCCCTTGTGCCCCTGCTGGGACTCCTGCATGGCTCGATCCCTGGCAGAGAGTGCCAGGGCCAGCGGGGAGCTGGGGTCGAGCAGCCGCCCTGTGAGTGGGTGCACGTAATTCTCAGGGCTGGCTGGGCTGCCACTCTTGAGAGGAGCTGCCGGGCCACTCTCAGACCCCTTGGCTTTGGATGTGGAACTCAGGGGTCCCCCGGTCTCCCCCTGAGTAGCAGCCTCGCTACCACCTAGGAAGTGGTTCTCCAGCTCCCTGGGTGCTGTCCCAGGGGTAGGTGACAGTGGCTGTTCCGTTCCATCCTCGTCACCAAACCCACCCTCCTCGGGGAACTTGGAGGGCCGTATCCGGGGGGCGGGTGGCCCAAGGCCCACATCCTCATCTCCCAGGTCTGTGGAGAGGAAGGCCGGGGAATTCCTCCTGGCTTCCAGACGCTTCTCCCGGTCACGCACAGCCCCAGCGATGGCTGCAGCAAAGGGGCTGCTGACAGTGAGGCTGTCGTCAGGCCGAAGCTGGCCCGGCTCGGTGGCCTGGGGGTCGATCTCCATGCTGCTGCCCTGGCTGCTCTTGCCGCTGCTGCTGGTGGAAGGTTCCTTGACGATGATGGTTGGGATGGGGATGGAGCATGTCTTCTCAGGGCTGTCCTCCACGTTGGACTGCTTCACCAGCATGCCCTTCCGCCTGGCTGGCTTGGCAGGGACATAGACGGCCTTGCTGGCTATCTTTCCCACCTCCGAGTATGGGTTCTCGGGCATCTGTCCCCGCTTGGTGCGGAAGGCGGCCTGTGGGGCGGGGCTGCGGCTGTAGACATCTTCGGAGTCCAAGGAGAATCTGTCCAGCTCCCTCCTGTAGAACATCCCCTTTTCCCGCATCATGGTGGCCACAGTGTCAGACCTGGTGGCTGGGGGCACCTTGGCGACGGGGTTCTGATTGAATGCAGGCTTAANATTGAATGCAGGCTTAATTGTCCCATAGACTCTTGGAGTCGGGGACTTGGGGCAGTTGTATGTGGTGGGGGAAGGTGGAGGGGGAGATGGGGGCACAGACTGCGGCGGAGGGGGTATGTCCTCAGAAGTGTCCGGCATGGACAAGCTTCGGGTGAACTTCAGCATCGGGGGAGCCAAAAACTGCCGCTCTTCCTCTGTTATCCCTGCAAGCAGAGAACATGGTTTTAAGCCCAGCAACCTCAAAGCCCACTGGAGGCCTCAGGACTGTGCAACATACTGCGACTCCACACATTCACAAACTTAGACAGTAGACAATTGTTAGAAAGACAATTGTTAGAAAGCACAGCACAGCCAGGACGCTGGGGTTAGTTACACACCNTCTAGGAGCCAGAAAAAGAAAGAAAGGTGTTCCGTGTGGTGAACACATGTAGGGATTTGCTTCTCTGGGGCACACTGTGGTGTCTGGGGTCAGGTAAGGGTGGCAAGGTCCAA
This sequence comes from Neotoma lepida, assembly GCA_001675575.1. Taxonomy (NCBI): domain Eukaryota; kingdom Metazoa; phylum Chordata; class Mammalia; order Rodentia; family Cricetidae; genus Neotoma; species Neotoma lepida. Next base: position 1,503,644 of record LZPO01030507.1, read on the forward strand.
AACAAGGCTGTGTGCAGCCCCCAGGCCAAGCCCTGGACACCTGAACCCAAAGATGTGGCTTCATGTGTGCACATGCAGGAGGCATCTGTCTGCCTCTCTCAGGCCTGGTGAGGGCTCCTAAGGGACCCAGGCTCTCACCTGACTCTCTGAGAGGCAATGCAGGCTGCATAAAGCTCAAGGCTCCTGTCCCTCCTGCCCAGTTGTCAGGCAGACCTGCCACCCTGCTAGAACAGCTGTCTGCCCAGTGGTGGCCCATGTGTGCTAAGAGGAGGTGATACTGTTCTTGTGTGGTCCTCTCCAAGGGGATATTGGCCAGTTTTGTCACCTGCTTCCTCTGGGCCACACAGAGGGCTCTGTGTACGTTGAACTCTTCAGCCCTCAGCAGGTGGCTGGCTCGAGAAAGGCCATTCTGGCATGGGCTGTGCCTATGAGGGGAGGGAGCCTTGATTATCCACCTTGTCTTGGTCCACAGCAGCTGCAGGATGCTGATCAGCGGTTCCATGCCAGCTGCCCAACTCCACAGAAGATCTGAAGTGGGCCTGTAGGACCCTCTGGGGAGTTGTGGTTGGCTGTCATGGGTAACCAGGCTTGGCTGACTTGGCACAAAAGCAGAATCATGTTCTGAGACCTGACTGGCAAAAGTATGCAAGTGTGACCATGAATGGGGATGTGGCTGAAGCCAACCTGAGCTTTCTCTGGGTGTATTAGCTGGTGTGACAGCAGGCTCCAGTACAGCCTAAAACATAGAGACAGAAGCAGCACACACAGCGGCAGACACCAAGGATGGATTCTCACACAGGGGCATGCAGGTTTTCAGAAGCAACAAAATGAATTACTTGAAAATTAAAAAAAAAGAAAAATTCCCAGGACAAACTACAGTCACTTATTCCATGAGAACTTCCATTTGATAAGGGTATTCCAAATTGAACATACTCCTGTGGGAGGCTAATTTGGCGTCTCAGAGGTCTGTTGCTGAAGAAGATCTCTGTGGACCATTCACTGTGAGTTGTCACCTAACGGCGACATTCCCAAGGAGTAATAATTTAAGAATACCCCTTATAAAGTAAACCAGGATACATTCAAGTTACAGATTCCAAACTGGGGGGTTCACTGACCTGATAGAAAGATTCTGCTGTCTGACAGGAGGAAATCAACTGTTATTAACCAGAAAGATCCAGAAATACAACAAGGTGCGTGTACAGCTAGGCCTGGCCCTAAGTGTGCCAGGGGTGGGTGAGCCACCNGAGCTGCAGACGCCACCACCGTCATTACCACCTAGATGTCGCCTCCTGCCTCCTCCTCCGACTAAAAACAGACATGCCATGCCTCTGGCAGCATCGTCAGGAGGAGTTTCTGAAACACACAGAGCTTATGTTTCTGGCGGTGCCCTGGCGAGGCTAGAAGCTGCATACCCCCTCTCTTTATGTGACAAGGCTCCACTGTGTCCAGCAGTAGCCTTGGCTTCCAGAAAGTTCACGTGGTAAGGACCACACTGGGGCTTTTCCTGCCTCGAGGAGTTAGGTGTACCTTGCCCTGTCTGAGCCAGGGAGGGAAATGGGATGTTAGCAAGGAAGGCAAGCTGCTTTCTTACACACAGCGGTTCAGACCTGACCCAGCCACCCGGAGAAGTATGTCCTTTGAGCTCAGCTTATGTAACATTGACTGGAGGGGTCTGCCCGCCCGGCTCGCCCTCCATCCTGCTCCCACAATTGCTACTGTCACTAGATTAGAGAANCCACCCTAAGGGGAGGTTTTTATATTCCACCATGTTCAAGGGGCTGCCTCGTAGGAGAGAGGCTGGGCACCTGGTAGGCAGGCCCCGGTGGGGAGTGGTTAGGGTCTAGGTGCCAAGGCAACCATGGGGCCAGGACTTAGAAGCCCAGACCTCCTGAGGAGCTGGAGGCTGCATTTGAAAGCTTAGGGGCAACGTCTTCGGGTGGGGGTCACGCTTCTTACCTATTGATTTCTGCCTTCGCATCGTACCTCGAGGGAGGCCCAGAAATGGACCTTTCGGGCTCCCAGGGACCGTGGGCGTCATTACAGCAATCCCTTGGCGCTCGTACACGGACTGCAAACCAGAGAGCCAGGTGAGGTGCATCCCTGGGAGCCCCACCCATGGTGACAGGACCAGAAGGGACAGAAAGCTCTAGGAGCAGTAGACATCAATCACCATGGCTTCCTCAAGCCATGCCCTCCCCACACTCCATTTAGCTCCTTTAGATATGATGCCAGCATGTCCAGCTCTAGGCACCATACTCTGCTGAGACAACATTCACCAGGTCAGTCAGCAGAGGAACTCTTGGAGAAGAATAGGGCCAGGATGGCTGGCCCATGGGAAAAAGCACAGTGTGGTAGGCAGTGGGGTCTGATCCAGGCCATGCCCTGGGCCCTCAGGTCCTTGTGACTTTGGTCAAGTCTTCAGCTTGGATTCTGTTTCCCTCTTCTAGCTANTATGGGTGTGACCAGGTGCCAGGACCTGTGCAAATGAGTAGGATGCCTGACCTGTCACCTGGGGAGAACTGCCAAGTGACCCTAGAACATGTCACAGAGACTGCAGAGGGCTCTCTCCTTCCCGTGGCCTGAAGGTGGACTNTCAGAGGCCACTTCTCTGCCCCATTACAGCTGGTACACCTATGCTGTTTTGCCGGCCAGTCTGAGATGGTTGGCCGGTTATGCTCCACAGCCTCAGGAGGGACTTGGAAAAGTTCAGATGCTAAGGCTCACTAGGAACATGTTTGTGGGTGCACTCTGACAGGCTCACTTGGGCTTCAGAGCCTCTACCCGAGAGCCTGAGGCTGGAGAGGTAGGATATTGGCCCCTAGGAAGTCAAAGAACGTGCCTCAGGGGGCTGTCAGGTTGGAGAGTGGGTATGCTGAGGGCTAGGGCGTCATCTATGGGACTCTGAGGGGGTAGAGAGCAGAGGTGAACGTTTGAACCTCGGTAGCATCTATTTTACTGCATATCATATAAAACTAGCAAATTTATGGCCNCTGTGGGTGCTTTTGTCTAAAAGGACTGGATTAAACCAAGTTAATTGGAAAATGAGTCAAAGAAAATACTCAGCTATGTGGTGCTCAGATCTGGCATTGGACTGTGATGGTGACCAGAAACCAGAGGGAGGCATCAAGGGGTTTGAAGGCCTCACCTTTGTCCAGGACTCACCCCTGGCTCCTGAGCAACTTGTCACCTCTTTTCTGGGAGTGCCTTTTACTTGGGGTGGGCAGGCATAGCAAGAGCACCTGCTGTGAACCGGCACCCAGTGCTTCCCATTATAAGGAAACCCAGTACACCAAGCATCTTCATGTCTAAGGATGCTGTCAACCAACCTCAGAGCACGTGCCAAGAGTTTGTGCAGAGGACCAGTGTGTCAGGCTCTAGGCAGCAAAGGGGCACTGTCTGAGGAGCACTCCCTATGCCCATGGTCTCTTGGTTGGGCACATGGAGGGACACCCTCAATGTTTGGGACTCTGGATAAACCCAGGAAAAGATGGCATGCAGGAGTGGTGAGATTTGCACCTCAGCCTGGCCATTGACTCTCGGCAGATCTGTNCTGGACCAGAATGCTTGCCCATGGAAATGGGCTCTGAACCTATGCAGAGAGGGCTTTGAAGGCCAGCTGCTGAATTGGCCTGCCCTTGCATGCTGAGCCCTCTGCCTGCCCACCAGCCAGGCCAGCCCAAACCCTACCCACTCCCACTGACTCACATTCATATCTGAGGCTGCTGGGAAGCACCGGCTAGTGGGCCGTTGTTTGATGGTTGCCACCCTTGATTCTATGGCCACGTTCTCTGCAGTCCTGGAGGGCTTGGAGGCTGGGACTATCTCTTCAGGTTTATCTAGAAGACAAAGTAAGGGTTGGAGTGGCTTAGTCTCATGGCACTTTGGGGGGTGGGTGGGCTCAGTTAGGAGAATGCAGGCACGCAGCCACTGTTCATGTGCCTGGAGCAGCAGGCAGGCTGTGGCATGGGGAGCAAGCATGCATCTCTCCCCACTCCACATATCCCACTAGGGCACCACCACATGTCCCAGACCTNGCCTGCCNGAGGTGTGTACACTGGANAAAGACAGCGGGAGACCTCAGCATCTCAGTCTTCCCCTTTAGAGAGCTCTATACCACCCAGGACCTGTGACTTGTCATCTTCAGGTGATTTGTTACTGATAGTGTTAATTTTGGAGTTACTGTTATTATTTTGAGCCAGGGTCTCATTGTGTAGCTCAGGCTGGCCTTGAACTTTTATTTCTCCTATGCAAGTCTTCTGAGGGTTGAGGTTACAGGCCTGTGCTACCAGGCCCATGCGCGTGCGTGCGCGCGCACACACACACACACACACACACACACACACACACACACACACACTCACTCATAAATGCGGCCCTTTTTGTAACTAAACACGATTTCCAAGGCAAACAACTTTCACCAGGGCGGGAATGTTGACTGTGGTTAGTAAGCCAGGCAAGATGGCAGAAACCCCAGACCTCTGAGCCCGTGCTGCATAGGGAACTTTTCANTTATTCTCCCCATGCTAGAACATTCTCAGTTATAGAAAACAAAAATCAAAGCTTAAGGAGTCCTGGAAAATGAAAAAAATTGTTTTCTAAAACTTGAAAATGAAAGCTCATTCTAGAATACCCTGTTGCCCCGTTTAGCTGCAAGACAACTCAGGTCCTGAAACCAGGCACAAGGCTTTGTCTAGAGTCATTAGAACACAGGGATCCCATTCCCTGATACCCACAGTCAGAGTCCCCCAGTCCCCAGAGGTACTTGGGGAAAAGGTCCCATCTGTCCCAGGCTGTGTTTTTTGCAAGACGCCCTGGGCCAGGATGAAGCTTATGGGGAACCACGCCTNTGGACACCTCCCACACTGGATCCTTTTTAAGGCACAGGAGATGTTAGCTTCTAGAACATTCGTTGTACAAGTCTGAATCCTTACAGGCAAGCTTTGCCCATTCTGGGGTCCAATGACTCCCTGTTTAGTGAACACAGGGTGATAGAACTACCAAGTCATCCAAAATACTACTTGGCAATGGTGGTTTATCAGAAGCTGACCCACTGGCTAAGTCCCCAGAGCCACAGTAGTGTTCAGCATCCAGCATGAAGCAATGTTTTCTAAGAAGGCAGGCCANAGCCAAAATCCCCTTGAGGAGGACTCAAGAGGAAGTGGGTGTGTCGGGGCTGGGGACAATGGAAGTATCCACCATGGCCCNTCTGACATCCTGGGAAGACAGCTGATTCCAGACCAGTGTTGATTCTAGCAGTCCACAGATGATGGCTGCAGTCCGAATATGGCCCATGCCAGGTCCTGCACAGCCTCAGAGCCTTTCACATGTGTGAAGAGTTTTAAAAGGACAAAGATTGTAGGAACAACCTCAGGCATGCAGACCCATGCAGTCTCAGGTGCTGTGTCTCTTCATGGCTGATTCCNATGTCTGGGCCTGTAAGCTCATCTGTCACAGGCCTCTTCCTGGGCTAGAATCCAGCCCTCAGGGATTGGTCAGGCAATTGCTTGGCTCCCATCATCATTGGCAGTGGGGATACTGGCAGCTCAGATTGCCCATGTCCTCCAGCCCCTGAGTCACGAAGTCCTTATCTTAAACCAAAGCTTTACCCCCACTCTCCCGGGCCTGGCCATTTCTGCCAGACTGTCTGTCACCTGTGGCTGCATCTTTTTACCACCCTTCCACACCTGCAGACTGCTTCCTGCCATGTGCTACAGGCCATGTCCACCTGCCTCCATCTCTGCTGTCTTCCTCCAGGGTCCAGGCTGGCATTTATGGCTGAGATACAACTTGTTTCTGTATAGTCCTTACTGCCCACCTGCCACCTGGGCAGATGCTTGTGTAGCCTGCTCTGGTGAGCCAGCCAGGACACACTGGCTTGATCCGTGTCCCCACCCTATACACCAGGTCCCTTGGTACTGGTCATTTGGCTTAGCTTTAGCTGAGGTGAACTCCACAGTCTGTTCTTTCAAGGAAGGAGTTGAGATCTATCATGGGGGAGCTACGTCACACCACAGCAGTGGGCACTGGGCAGGGAACACTGGAATCACTCTAGAAACTATCTTCCTCTCCTTTGTGGTGCCCACAGAGGCTGAGCCTGGGGANACAGCATCCTGAACCTGTAATGTGGGTCAAGTGGAGGCCATTGAGTTATGAGTAGTGACTGGGTATTTCACATGGAGAGCTCTGGAGACCTGCAAGAATCCAGCCACCTCTAGCCTGTGCACAAACCTTGAAATGTGAAGACCCCCTCCCGGCTATGTGGGTAGCCCAACCTGCTCATCCTGTGAGTGCTTGGCTAGAACTATCAAGTAGAGGTGTGGGTGAGATTCAGGAAGCTCCTGGTTCTCCTGCCCCATAGATTTGGCCTTTGTTGAATTCAATGGCTGGTGGTGGCAGCNNGGCAAGGGAAAATTGTGGGCCTCAAGAGCCCTTGGAACATCAGATGTAAGATGCCCAGGGCCANAGTCCTGTTAGGAAGGCCCTGGGCACAGGCTCAGCATAGGGAGGTAGTTGGCCAGAGTCTGCTGTGTAGGGTCTGGGTACATGGAGAGCAAAGGACATAAGAGGGACACANGGAGTCACTGAGAATCTTCCTGTCAGGGGCCGGCAGTGTGTATGCTCCCACTGGTGGCACATGGGGTCTATTCCCTGGCGTGTGAATGCCTGTGGCATCTCCTCATGCCCAGCGGGAGTGGGCAGTAGGCTGTGATGTGAGAACTGTAGGGCCTTGGATAAGTGTTTCCCATTACAAATGACCCTGTGGGCCTTTGAGGCTTCATCCCGATTCACATGGCTGTAGGAAAGGCACCGTCTTTCACAGAGTTGGAGGGTGCTCCTGTAAGGGTCACCAGAGTCACCCAACCTCACTTAGCTGACTGCAGAACAGTGGGCAGGCTTGTGCAGTCAGTAATGCGACAGTGCTGGTGTGGCTGTGTCTTGGGGAACACCCCCAGGAACCTTGAACATTGGCCTGGTCTCTTGAGCTCTGCCTCTATCTCCCTTAGGAANTGCTTTATGAGTTTGTCAGGCCCAGGGCCCCTGATCTTCTAGCATTAGTGCTGTTGGTGTGAATCAGGTGACAGACAGGTTTTCATCTTGTTCCTTAGATTTGCTGACCAACAGGAACTGCAGACTTGCCCACACAGGCTCCATCTCTGAGATCTTAATGACAGGAACTAAAGGTTTTTAAGGAAACTGTTGAGATTTCTGGCTCCTGAGGATGAGGCTTAATTTCCAAAGGCCTAGAACTGGAGCTGTATAGATGGCTGAGGAGGTCAGGCCCTTGCAGGGCCAACATGAGGTCTTGGTGACTGGGTATACCTGTGCAGACACACATGAAAGCTGTCATGGTACACAGAACAGCTCAGCTGTGAGCCGAGTTCTCAGCCTCAAAGCAAGCTTATGGTCTCTGACAAGGCAGATGTGTTGCCCATGGGCTGTAAATTGTAGACTTCCAGGAACCAGAGAGAGAGGTGGCAGGTTTGTCAGGCTCCCTGAGGTGGCTTGTAGCCACATTTCTCAGCAACACCCGCCTGCCCTGCCCATCACCACATCTCCCAGCCTGTGGGTTTGCCTGGGTCANAGGCAGCCCCAGAAGTTGCAGGAGGGAGCACTGGAGAGTATGTCCAGTGTCCTCAACTTGGGGCACCTGTTGCTTTCCATATGACAGTCAACCAGATGTCATGGCTCTGTGGGAAGAAGTCCCAAAGTGCTGGGGGAGGGGAAACACTAATGGCCAAGGCAAAGGAAGAGCTGGAAGCAGTNTGGCACTGCCGCCTACTGCATAGTCCTGAGGGGAGCCTTCCAGGCACATGTGACCTCCCAGGCAGCGAACCTCTGTTGAGGTCTTCTGTCCCTTGGCCATATGCATGGTGATGATACAGCCAGGGCCCAGAAGTCAATCCCTGATCAGAGCAGGGTCNCAGTTGTCTCTCACGTACTACATAGGATCTTTGTGGGAGACCAAGATTAGGCGTTCCAGAAGCATCCATGAAATGAGATTCATGGGTGCTCATGGCATCAGAGACAGCTGGCGATTTGTCTGTTCCCAACCACCATGCTCTCTCTTTGGTGTCTCAGAGCCAGTGGCCTCTGCTCCCTCTGCAGGTCAGTGTCACTGCACCCATCTCAGGGTGAGAAAGCCCAGTGCAGGCTTCCTCAGCAACACTGCTATCAGAAGAAAAACCAAAATGTCACATTATTACCCGTGCCACCAGCGGGCTGCCTCCTGTCTGCTCTCCCAGGTAGTGAAGTGTGGGTATGCAGCTTGGGCCCCCGGACTGGTAGACTCCAAGACTCATGCCTGGGAAGGTCTGTGTGCTTGTCAGAGTTGACAAGCAAGGTCATGGTCACACACCCTGTCCCACCACTCATGCTGCCTGGTGGCCTCTGTCTCCATTCTCACCTCAGCTGCCCTGGGCTGTTGTGTCTGTGGCCACCGTGACTTTTCTCACCATGGGGCACTAGGTCAAAGAGCTCAGTGAAAACCCAGGGGCTCTAAACTGGTGTGGCTGATGGGGTGGAGCCACAGTTGAGGTTGCCTCACTCTATTTGAGGAAGGTCTCATGTAGCTCAGGCTGGCCTGGAACTTGTGATATCTCTGCCTTCCAGGTCCTTAGTGCTGGGATTGTAGGCATGTAACACCACACCCAGCTGAGGCTTCTAACTTCCAGCAACCTCCTGGGAACAGCTTAAAAGGACAGAAGGTTTGTCCTCTCTCTGTTCTGGGGCTGGACATCTGTGGTTAGGGTTAGCAGGAGAACCTTGCTTCTGANGTCCCAGTAGTCTTTTCATAACAGTTACTTTATGGCACACCTAACCTGGTGTGACCTTGTCTTGGCTGCATCGGCAAAGACTTTATTTCTAAGTGTGGCCTAGTTCATGGTCTCCAGGTAGACAAAGACTTGCAGGGGGTGGAGCTACTCTTTAGCTCATGGCAGCTGAGGAGACAAGATTCTTCCTCCATTCTACATAGCCTCCCTGGAGTATACTCCCTTCCAGGTAAGCAGTCCTCCCAGAGAGCCTGGACGGGCGTCAAGAGGGGCTGGAGCNGGTGCTGAGTACCCNCCACACCCAGGCCCCATGTGCCCACACTGCTCCAAGCCTTCCATGGCAGGTCCTAGCCTACTGACTGAGCAGAAGTACCAAGTTGGCAGGGGCTTCTGTGGGTTGAGGTGAGGAACGCAGGGCATCCTCAGTCCCTTCTCCCTGGCTGGGCTGTGACCAGTGGTCCCTTTGGCACCTACCTGCCCCCTCCCTCACCTTCTGCTCCAGCCTCAGGTGAGGGCATCTCTTCTCAACTGGTTTTTTCTGTTGTTCACACAGAAGGCATTTCCCACTGTCTGAGACTTGTCTATCTCTGAGTGGATTCACCTTGTGTTGACCAAAACCTCTGTCCCCAGCTGTTGCAACACAGCCGTGGGAGGTGCCTTCAGACAGGGGCTTGCCGGCCCAGATTCCATCTTTTTGACAATGGACTTTTCTTCACCAGCTCCGTTGGGGTGCCCTGTACCTTGGGAGCCCACAGTGGCATGCCTCTTCTGACAGGCAAGAGCTTGGTTTGGCTTTTGATGGTGATGGTGGTGGTCATATTATAATGTAACTATAGGACCCCTGGGAAGAAGGGCAGTCTTAGAATGGACATCAGCCAGCCACACCCTTGACATGAGGAGAACCCCAGAGAGCCTGCTGGGATGTCTTGTACTGCCTGATGTGGTGAAGGCATGGATTGCTGCAAAGAAGGCTGTTAGCCTGAGGTAGCTATGCTGGCAGCTCCAGGGTACCTGTCCTGCCCTGAGGCTNATCCTGCTGGTTTTAGGCACTCCTGACCCCATGTCATCATCCAGGATGCTAGGTCTACACCAGGCCTCAGACTGAGTGTACCAACCATTAGGGACTACCCCCAGCCTCATTAGGGACCCTCTCAGCCTTGGGGAAGATGTTTCAGCATTGCATTGTTGGGTCACAGGTCACACTTGGCTCAGTGTTGGGGAGTCATGAGCAGTCAGGTGTATACATCTGTGATAGGGTGCTTCTGAGGGGGACAGGGCTCTGCCTAGTTACTTATAAGACTTGTCATGCCTGCTCTCCTCTCAGGGGAGCCTGGGGACAGGCAGCTCCCTCCTTCCCCAGTGTGGAGGGAAGCTAAGTGTTGGAAGAGGAGCGAAGCCTGGTTTCCCTCTTGCCTGCTCGCCTGGCTGTTTAGTGGCTGGGCAGTACACGTGGATGTCTCTGACCAGCCCTACAGAAGAGGATTCATGGCATCTGCAGCCAGGCAGGCATAGTAAGAGTCATCAAGGATCCTGGCCACTTCATCAGCGCGTTGATGTGGACACAGACCAGGGGAACTTACAAATAGGTCGAGGGAGTCACAGACAGAAGCCAAGCAGACCAGACGGACCAGAACAGCGTACATCCCAGGGAGGGGCCCTTAGGTATGACCCCCAAATAGGGAAGACGACACGAAGCTCACAACACACTCTGGACTTCACATGACTGTCACAAGGGGGGTGTCTCTTCTACTGGGCAGGAGCATGGGGACAGACACTTCCCTTACCCTTCTTCTTCCGGACTGAGGCTTGCAAACAGAAAGGGAAGCGCATGAGCCACCCACGGTGGCAGCGCCCTCCCATAGTGGCCCACGCCCGGGGTCTCACTCAGTTCGGTGATTGTGGGACATAGGTAGGGGAACTAGTGTNGAGACTACCAGGAGTGAGGGGCAGGGGTCCAGAGTGGCCCCCACAACTTGTCCTTGGTTACTCTTTTTGCCTTGTCCTGCCTGAATCTCCTTTGTGGTGGTGAAGGGGCTTTCTTACTTTGTCCTCAGCAATCCGCCAGCACTCCACAGGTGGGACTGAACTTCATGAGGTGGGACAGGAGGGCAGCTCTGCCTTTAAAAGGACACAGAGGCCCTGGGAGCTGGAGACCCTGGGAGCTAGAGGTAGCCCCCTTTCAGTGAGCTCCTAGAGAACATGGCAGCAGCCCCTTCTGTAGAGCAGGCTGGCCTTGGCTTATTGTAAGCAGGGCAGATATTTGGTCATGGGGACACAATCCGAATGTTCCCAGTGGAATGTTTGAAGTTATATGAAGGGTCAGGGGCACAGCTGGAAGGAGAGGATGGNTAGGCACTCCAGCTTTCGAATGGAGAAGCATTCCTGTGTCAGGGTACCCTCTTCTAGAAGACTGACAATTTGAGGTGAGCTTCAGATTCTAGCCCCGGGGGGACAGTGATTGGTATGAACATGGGGATGGGGGCTGCTCTATGCTGGTGGGGACCTGTTGTTGGCTGTTAGTGACATCCTGGCAGGACACCACCAGGAGCTACTAGCTTTGAACCTGAGCAGTTGCTTCTGTGCCAAGGGCCACCCTCACCAGCACTATCCCTGTTCTTCATGGAGCCAGTGTTTCCCCTCACTGTCTCTGGCTCAGAGCCATCCTCTCTGCAGAAGTCCCCTGGCTACTTGGTGGCACCTGAGTAACACTTAGATGTGGTACTTGGTGGCACCTGAGTGACACTTAGATGTGGTTCTTAGTCATGTCCGAGTCATCCCTTTTCTTAATGGTCCCAATGGCTGACAGTCCTCCTGCCCCATCTGCCTCCAAGGGGACAAATGGCCAAGTCTGTTTAATGAGGACCTTTTGGAGTTCTGAGTATGCTGAGACTCTCTGAGGAGTCCCTGAGGGCAGGCCTTCAGTGGCTGGAGCAAGCTGGAGGACAGGCTGAGGTGGGGTCAGTGAGGGTGCCCAAGGCAGCAGGGACACTGCTGCGGGGCCAGCGAGGCTGCTTACCTTTGTCCACTAGTGAGAGGCCCAAAAAGTCAAAACAAGACAATGTTAGATAAGCAGAAGGAAGTACCAGCCCCACCCCTACAGATCCCACCGGGGTCCCTCACTAGAGACNCCAAGCCAAGTGTGAAGCTGTAGGGCATGCAGGAGAAGGGGCAGGGGCAAGCAAGCCAGTGGGAGGCCNTGCATGGGCTGGGCGTCTCTGAAGGCAGCAGGGTGAGGTGGCCTTACCGAGTTCCTCCAGCTCCGCCGTCATGGACTTGGAACGCAGGGTAAGGGCGGTAGTTGGAGCCCTCTTTGGCGGTGGGGGAGCTGGATGGGTAGGCAAGGGCAGAGCTGGTGTGAGGACCACCACAAGGCCCCACCCCATCCTATACCCGACCCCATCCTATACCCCACCCTATCCTACACCCCACCTCATCCAACACCCCATCCCATCCTACATCCCATCCCATCCTACACCCCCTGTCTCTTATACACATCTAGATGTGTATAAGAGACAGTCCTATACCCCACCTAGTGCCCTTTACTTTTGGACACAGGAAGAATCTGGGAGGCAGTGGCCCTTGAATCTGTGTTTTAGGGGGCAGACTGACAGGTGGCTGTGGGGGATTGTCACGGTTGGGCTGCCATGATTAGCATCAGCCCTGGGTGCTCAGGATGGAGTAGGGAAGGTGCTCTGAGACAGGGAGGGGAACTAAGGCCCTGTTCTGTCTGACTGAGACAGGGCACAGCAGTGGGGTATATGTGGCTTAGCCACTACCCGCCAGGCTGTCAACAGCAGGACACAGGCCTCGCTGGAGCTGGGGAAAGAGACCTGTTGGTGTCCAGGAAACGTCATTCCCTACTCTCCCACTATGGGCTCAGCTGTTTCCAATCCTCTCTTGCTATTTAGTGTACTCTGGTGCAGCCACCTCTACATCCTCTCCTAGCTGTCCCTGGTACCTCTACACAGCTGCTTTCGGGACAGCTGGCTAGAAGGACTCCTTATTCCCCATTTCTGCCCTACCAATGGGGCGAGGGCATCTGTCCGTACTTGGTCCCCTTTGCTGGCCCAGCTGTTGCCTCCCTTAAGAGAATGGTGACTCAGGCTCAATGTCATGCCTTGGTCACAAACTTAAGCGTTACCGCATTGCCTTGGCTCTCAGCTGAAAAGAGGCCCGCTCTCCTCCCNGTGGCCTCTGCCTCCCCCCTGCAGAGCACCTTGAGGGATACACACCTTTCTTTCTGGCAGTATCATCCGGATCTAGATTCCTGGTCACTGTGACGACCTTAAGGACGAGGTGATTTCCTCCCTGGCGGATCATGTTCACCACCTGCCGGTGGCCCACCTTGACGACATTTTCATTGTTAACCTGTGGGAAGAGAGGTTGCAGCACATCAGCAACACATAAGAGGAGGCAGGGGTGGTGAGGCACGTGTTGCCAGCACCCTGTAGGAGACTAGGGGACTTTGGTCTTTATGGATGAAAATTTGCTTTGGGGAGGTCAACATGTGTGCTGCTGTGGCTGCAGAGGTCACCACACCATGAGGGGTAGGATGTCTCATCCAGTACCCTCTGCCAGGACTGGTGGATCCTACTTAACAATTCTCAGGAGCTGTCCAGGGCTGGGTCCAGCGGCAGCTCTACCCTTTTACAGCGAGGCAGAAACCTGGCCCCCAATCACTTCTGTGTTTTGGCCTATTGTCTTTGGGCTCCCCGGCCCCCCNCACACACTGAGGTAGAAAAGCATGACTTTACAAGGTATTAAAAGAGATGATGATTCTGCCCTGGTACTTCAGGGAAGAGAGAAGACTGTCCCAGTGCTCCTGGGATAGTGGAGGTGCTCACTTGAACCCCAATGCTGCTTCTGTGAGCGGAACCCTAAGGTTCAGAAACTCTGGGTTTTCAGAACCAGGCCCTCTTCTCCCATCCCCAGGGAAGAAGCAGACCCAGATTCAAGCAGAAGTGGGGCTTGGCATCAGCCCCTTTGTCAAGTTAAGTCCCACAGCAGACCTCCAGGACTTGTCCCCAGAAGAAAGCCAGAGCTGTATAGATGGGCAGGTTGGGCATTGTGAACATGCCTATCCCAGCACTGTGCCTTCCAGTCAAGATCACCGGGGGCCAAATCTTGCCCAACAGTGTTGGACACCATCTTAGCTATTGAAATTTAAGAACGCTGGCACTTTCACACAAATCTCCAAACCTCTACTTCTACACAGTGATCTGAGTAAGAGTGCAGGAGCCCCAGGCAGGGCCTCAGCTGTGTTATTTGCTTGGGAGCCATCCAGCCTCCCTGACCTCATCTGCATGTACTTGTGACCATTGCCTTTGATTTTGTTGCTTTTGGAGTTCTAGAAGGGGACAGAATGGATCCCGCATAGTTCTGCTATCAAGGTGTCCATGGAACATCCCTGCAATCAGTTCTGAATCCAGCCCTGGGCTGGGCTTTTGGGGTTCAGCTTTCTATCATAGCTAGGATTGACACCAAGCATTGACCTGTGCCCACATTATAAAAGGGAGTAAGTTATGAATGGGACCTCTGCCAGATCTCCTGAGCTGGAGAAGGCACGCTGAGCTGGCACAGCTCAGAAGCAGGCAGCTGTCCTGTTGACCATCTTCCTGCGAAGTCTATTGAACACAGGTGTGTGCCTATCAGACAGGCACACATATGTGAGGGCTGACATGGGTAGCTGGGAGACCTTCACTCGCCTTGGGCCAAACTTGGAAAAAGTCAGTAGAGGGAGCCCCAAGTGTCACAAAGCAGCTAGAGCCTGAAGCATGCAGTCCTGGTGACACACACTTGTCATTAGACAAATTATGTCAAGGTACAGAAACTAAATACCAACTCTCCCAAAGTAGCTGAGCTGGGCCAAGGCTACAGGAGTAGAGATTATGGCTTCACTGGGTGTTCAGGGGTTCCTTATGGCTTCACCAGGTGTTCAGGGTTTCCTTATGGCTACACTGGGTATTCAGGGGTTCCTTATGGCTTCACTGGGTATTCAGGGATTCCTTATGGCTTCATTGGGTGTTCAGGGGTTCCTTATGGCTTCATTGGGTGTTCAGGGGTTCCTTATGGCTTCACCGGGTGTTCAGGGGTTCCTTATGGCTTCACTGGGTGTTCAGGGGTTCCTTATGGCTTCTGGGGCTCAGCAAATTTTCCAGTCCCAGCAGCAACAACTGTCACAGCATAGACCACACCCCCAAGCCCAAGTACATAGATCTCACCTCCAAGGTGATTGAGGCCTTTTCGATTTATAATTGGGTGCATGTCTTACTACTGACAGAGCACCTGCCACAGGCAACTTAAGGAAGGAAGGCAGGAAGGCAGGAAGGCAGGAAGAAAGGAAGGAAGGAAGAAAGGAAGGAAGGAAGGAGGGAAGGAAGGAAGGCAGGCAGGCAGGCAGGCAGGCAGGAAGGAAGGAAGGAAGGGAGGGTTTGTTTGGCTCACAGTTATTGAGGGCACAGTCCATCACAGTGAGCGAGTCATGGTGGTAGGAGTGTGAGGCCCACTACATTCAGAGTCAGGGAGTGGAAAGATGAATGCTGGTGTTGAGCTTGCTTTCTTCTTTTTATTAGTCCAGGACCCCAGCCCATGGGATGGTGCTGTCCACATTCAGGCTGGCTCATCCCTCCTCAATTACACTTATCTAGACATGTCCAGAGGTGTGTGTCCTAGGCGAATCTAGATCCTTCAGGCTGCCAGTGCTAACCTCAGAAGTGCTCAGGTCAGAAGGGTGACTCATGAATTGACTGACACTTTCTAAAAAGGGCATTGGGGGACCTCTGGCCTGTCCCCCTGTGAGGGACCATCGAGGGCANAGCAGCCTGCTTGCCAGGATTCCCAGTGCCTTCCTCTCAGTCGCCTAGCCTCCAGAGCAGGGAGAAGAGAACCCTGCCTCCCCTCGCTGTGCATTTTATTACAGAACAGCTGCTGAACAGCCTTGGACACAACCCAGTGATCAGCCACGCTGTGCCACTCAGCCTGGAGCTGGCTGCCACCCCTCAGTTACACACAGGGCTCCGGGCCTCAGGTGGGAAAAGCGGCATCCCTGTCAGCAGCTTCCCTGGGAGCGACTGGTTGAAGGGAAGCTGGAAGGCAGGGAAGGAGCTATGGTCCCCAAGTCCTGCTGAGGTGACAGAGCAGCCCTGACACCCTTGCAAAGGTCACTGCTGCTATGGAGGGAACTCAGACGAGGACAATGGGAAATGCCATCCAGGGAAGGAGCAGGAGCAGGCCTTGCAGGCAGGCCCTGTAGCTCCCCCTCCCCCACTTTGTAAGGGTGTTATGGGAGGTTGGGCAACTTACGGGCAGCTACATTGCTAAAAAAATTCTTCTCCTGGCACTGGTTCTCCTGACTAGATATCTTGGCAACCATTAACTGTCCATAAATACCCAGGGAGGGGTGTGTCCCCTCCTGCTAGCAATCCTTAACGGTCTATAAATTCTTGAGGATAGGCAGGGAGACAAGAGCCCCTTTCCTCTCCCATGACGGAAAGCAAATGGGCCCAGTCTTGGGCAGCCCTTGGACAGCTGCTGCCAGGTCCAGAGGGCAAGAACACATCATGCCCCGAGGACAGCATTACTCAGCAGTGGGGCTTTCCAGGGATACAGGGATGTGGGTCCCTGAAGAGAGAGTTTCCTAGGAGCTGTCTGTCCAGGCTCCTTCTTTTTCTGCATTGTCCTCTGTTCTCCCCGAGGCTTCACTGTGCTTCCTCCCTTCCCCACACTGGGGATGAGAAAGCCTATCTGTAGGAATAGGGCAGGTGTGTCATGCCACTGTCACCCTCCACACTGGGGGGGAAGCACTGTTGGGTGTGTCATGGCACAGAGTCCCCCACCCCAGGCTGGTATGCAGAGTCCCAGAGCCTGCCCCCCCACTCAACCTCCCCTTGCAGGGCAAGATGAGGCACTCCCCCCACCCCCTGCCCTGAGAAAGACTGGTTTCTCCGGCTACATGGACAATGGGTTTTGGTGTTTTTCCTGCTGGGTTTCCATCTTGATTTGGCATGTATTTCCCCACCATGCTACATTCCTCCATTTTGGAGTGGTAATATATATTCTGTGCCATTACATGTTAGAAGCATGTAATTTGCTTTTTGATTTTACAGGGGTTACAGTTAAGAGACTGCCTTGAGTCTCAGAAGAGGTTTTGGACTTGTAAGCAGTGTTGAGACTGTAAAAGACCGTAGGGACTTTTTGAAGTTGGATTAAATAAATGCATTTTGCATTATGGTATGGCCATGAGCCTAGATGGGGGCCGGGGGGGGTGGTAACGTGGGGTTTGAGTGAGAAATATCTTTCAGAGACTTGGGCATTTGAATACGTGGTTCCCAGTTGGTGTTACTACTTGGGGAGGTTTAGGTGGTGCAGCCTTGCTAGAGAAGGTGTCATCGGGGCGAGCTTTGAGACTATACAGCCTCACCACATTTCCAGCTTGCTTTCTGCTTTGTGCTTGCTGTTAAAGATGTCAGCTCTTAGTTTCTTCTCATGTCAGCTGCTGACTGCCATGTTTCCTGCCATGATGGACTCTTAACTCTTTGACACAGTAAGCCAAAATAAACTCTTCCACAGGTTGCTTTTGGTTATGGTACTTTACCATCAAAAGTAACTAATACTGACATGGCTGTACCCGAAATGGAGGAATGCTGACCTCATGCTCCCTTCACTGTTCTTCATCTTTCCTGCTCTCTCTCCCTGCAGTCATGCAGGACTGAAATGCTCTCCCTGACTTGCAAAAACAAAAATGAAAGCAAACCCCCCCCCTCCCCCAAAAAATCCAACTTTGCATGGATTCTGCCCCAACTTTCACATTTTACCAATGCAAGTATAGTATGTCACGGACACATGGACCCTTCAATACAGGGACTCCTCACCTAGACCAGCTTCCAAAGACAATAGCCAGAAAACCCCAGGTGCATTCTCCTTACCACAGCAGGGACAGAGGAGTCAAAAGGCTTTGCAGTCTCCCAGCCTACACCAGGGCTAGAACAGCCTGCAATNGGTGTCTGGGGCCAGATGCAGTCCTGAAAACAGATGGCCCNTGTGCTGATAGGAACCGAAGTGGGCAGGAAGGCTTGCTCTTCCCTCATCTGCTCACGTTGCCACCTTCAACTTTCGGGGTTTTAAGGCCTCGACCTGCAATTCTGGGCTGTTATCACCAGGGGGAGATGTGCATGTGTGTGCCACATGTCACACCAGCAAGAAGGCTCCAACAAGCCCTGAAGNCCCTTGGAGTTACCGATTTAGAGTAAAAAACAAACAAACAAGCAAGCAAACAAACAAAAAACAAAACAAAACAAAAACCTGTTCCAAATTGCAGATCCAGTTACCCTCAAGGAAGCAAATATATCTGTGCACACAGTCACGGACTCACGGAGGATGAATAAAAATTAGCTACACGGCATTCAGTTGTTTTGTGATGAACAGGATCTTACACTGTCCTTGACAATGAATTCTGGTCTTCCATCTGAATGTCCCTTAAATGTCAGAGTTGTGTGTGTGGACGGTGGACAGACACAGTAGGAGGAGGCTTCCTGCTCAGTGCCCACTTCTTACTTTAGCAAATTCTGCTAATTGTTGACTCTCCCGGCTGTCTATTGTGAACTTACATTTCAGCTCTCATCTGCCAAAGCCCGCTATGGAAACGATGTGTCTAAGGAACCCTGGCTGGGTGTCTCTTTTCCTTCATGCCCTCCCTCTGTGCTTTTAGCTCTGACTCTTGGGAAATATTTACATCAACATTTTAACAAGACCAACATCTGCTATTCCTCTGGACTGTGCGATAATCTACCCACACTTAAACCATATACTCTGATTTGATTACTTTGTCATCTCCTCTATGTTTTCCCCACCCTGGAGCAAAATAATTTTTTTATTGGTTTAATTTTCTAATTAAGTGTACTTAACAGTAATTCAAATCCAAACACTTCCCTCATTCAGTGAACCCCTTTTCACAGTCTTCAGATCCATGGGATTTTTAATTTTTCACGAAGAATTGTCTTCTGGGGTCTTCCTGTTGGTCTGTTTTTGACACTGGGTCTCACAATGTAGCCCTGGCTGGCCTGGAACTCACTATATAGCTCGGGCTTGAACTATGGGTGATTCTCCTGCTCCTGTTTCTTGAGTGCTAGAATTCTAAGTATGTGCTACTACTCCTGGCCTCTCTTGAGGGCTTCTGATTGGTACTGGATAGCCAAGACTCGGTGTTTTCCAGGTCAGCCTATTCCACCATCCCTGGGTGCCCTCCAACACTCATGCCTTCAATCTCAGACTCTGGGTGTGTGAGTGGTTTATTTGGTTTAAAACTCCCCCCCCTTTTGAGTGAAGTTTCCTAATACAGCAATTTGGAGATGATTTTTGACATACTGACCTTCGACCCTCAAACTTAGTAGCTTAGCTGGGTATAAAACTTGAAGATGGAGGGTAAGGTAAAGTAAGCCCCTAATTGTAATTCTTCTTCAAGGGACAGCTGTGAGGACTGGAAAACCATAATCCCCACCCAAAACCAGAATGAAAGAGAAAGCAGTGTTACAGTGTGAACAAGANAGGCAGGCTTTGGATGGAAGCTGGGAGCAGTGCAGTGTGGGTCACCTTCAGCCCTGATAGNAAACGCAGCTGCCCAGGCTGGAAAATCAGAGGGCAGAGCTCAGGGTGGATATGGGGGCCAAAACAAGGCCAAGGCCTAGCAAGAAGGGGTGAAGGGGCAGTTGCATGTTCTCTGTGTAAACTTTCCCCAGCTCTTAGGCTGACTGTGTGAACTGTGTGTGTCAGAGCCTCAGAGCCGCCTGCTGAAGGCTCAAAGAACCCAGATGGAACTGTGAGCTGCGGCTACTACAAGCCACACAGCTCACACCACACAGTCACCACACAGTGGGACATCAGAGTCCAATCGAGCTGGCCGTCAGCTCCACTNAAAGCATCCAGGAACTGTAAGAGAGTCCAGAGTCACCACACCCCAACTGTCACAACATTCAGGGCACAATTCAAACCCGCTTGAGAACCACAGATAACCCAGCATTGGAATTGTCACACAGGATGCTAGCATTGTTATTATAATGCTTCACTGGGTGGGCTTGACAGCAGACTAGAAATGAGTCAGAGGAGAAACAGCAAAGAGTCAG
>LZPO01030507.1:1523832-1539368 GCA_001675575.1 Neotoma lepida
ATACACACACATACACACATACACACACACACACACACACACACACATACACAGTTAAAAATGCCCCTGGTTTGGTGAAGGATGTAAACCCACAGATTCAAGAGATGCTGTGAGTAGAGCTTGGCCATGGTGGGGCACGCCTTTAATCCCAGCACTTGGGAGGCAGAGGCAGATCTCAGTGAGTTTGAGGTCAGCCTGATCTACAGAGTGAGTACCAGGACAGCTAGAGCTATGCAGAGAAACCCTGTCTCAAAAAACCAAGAAAAGGAAAAAGAAAAGAAGAAAAAGAAAAGAAATGCTGTGGGTCTCGAACTGCAAAGCGAGTCCAGGCACATTACATAGTCCACTGGAAGCTTAAGGCAGTGTGGACACATTGAACCAGAGAAGAGGGGTGCCTCAAACGACTTCACGTCGGAAACCCTACAGGCCAGAAGTCGAGGGACAACGTCTCTGACACTCAAAGGACTGACTCTGTTGAAGGCATCAACAGAGAATGAAGACAGACCGAGGAACAGAGTCAACTGCCGTCCACAGAGCTATGTGTCCCTTGAGGCAAAAATAACAGCGGCTCTGTGTGTGTGTGTGTGTGTGTGTGTGTGTGTGTGTGTGTGTAATGGTGCAGCTTTAGACACAGGACAATCAGCAGAAAAGAAGGCAGCTGTGCCCATGCAGTTTCCAGACACAAAAAACTGGAACACAAAATATGAAAGTTTTATGTCACATGTGTACTACCAACTCCAAGTAGACCCTAAACACTGAGGAGTGCCTGTGATCTGAGAGCCACCACTGCCAGAATATAGACAGGGGCAGCTAAAGCCTGTTGGCAAATCAAAACAGAGTTCCATCAACAGATAAGCCAAAATATGGCAGAAAGGGGAGGTAAGATGAAAGAGCAGGGAAGCAGACAGCAAACCCACAGATCAGGACGAAATGGTAGTGGGATAAAACTCCCATTAACAAGCAGATCTAGCCAGGCATAGTGGTTCACACCTTTAATACCAGCACTCAGGAAGCAGAGACAGGTGGATCTTTATGAGTTCCAGGCCTGTCTCAAAAAACAAAACAAAATGTAGATATAAAATGGATTAAAAAAATTAAAAAGGAATCTAAAATGCTATTCATAGGTTTTCTTTTCAAAAGGACTATTTTAAATTATGCATGTATGTGTGGGGGGCCATGTACATGCATTGACTACAGATTCCAGAAGAGGGCATTGCATCCTCTGGAGCTGGAGGAAGCTGCCCAACATGNGTACTGGAAACCCAACTTAGATCCTCTGGGCGAACAGCAAGTGCTTTTAAATGCTGAGCCCTATCTCCAGCCAGTATAAAGACACTAAGAGGTTAAAAGGAGGTGAGAAACACAGTGCAAGGGGGGAATGGAGGCTGTATAAGTATCCACAAAACAGCCTCCGCCAAACAGGAACACTGTGCAGCTGTTCTGAACATGTCAAATACAATGTTACAATGTGACCCAGAAACTCTACACCAAGGTATACACCCAGGAATATTAAAAGCAGCTGTACTTACATGAATGCTGTTTACAGAGGTTCCTGGGGGGCAGGAGGATCATGGGTGGGAGACTGCATCTTGGGGCAACATCTTGTTCTACAATCTTACTGTGCTAATGGTTGCAAAACTGAAAATTAAAATTCAGTGGGCTGTTACACTTTAAAGGGTCAAGGTTTATGCTATGTGAATTATACCTCAAAGTCTTGTTAATGGGGCAGGAGAGATGGCTCAGGGTTAAAAACACTGCCTGCTCTTGCAGAGGACCCAGTTTGGTTCCAGCACCCAAATGGTAACACACAGCCATCTATAATTTCAGTTCTGGGGGATCTGATGCCCTCTTCTGGCACTGCATGCATGNTGTGCACAGATANACATGCAGGCAAAACACCCATACACATGGAATAAAATCAATCTTAAAACAAAAGAAAGCATTACGGGAAGTAAAGATGGAAGGTGTCAAGGCAGAGATAAACATGTGTCTAATAACAAAGACTCCACACGTGTAAACTTTTGCACAAATACAGAGCTCAGCAACCCGCAGACACAACAGGAAGTGCCAACAACCTTCACACNAATCCTCTCCTCTAAAGCTGAGACCAAATGCCTGACAGAACCAGTGTAAAGGAGGAAGGGTTTATCTTGGCTGTGGTTCAGGGGTGCAGTCCACCATGGCAGGTAAGGCATGCCCACAGGAGCGTGAGGCGGCCGGTCACATCGCATCCACAGTCAGGAAGCAGAGAGGAAGCAGGGCGCTCAGCTCACTTTCTTCTTTCTGTTCAGTCTGGGACCCCAGCCCATGGGATGGCACCCCCACATTCAGGGTGGACTTCTTGCTCCAGTTAACTCAAACTAGATAATCCCTTAAAGATGTGCCAGAGGTTTGTCTCCTAGTGACTCAGATTAAGTTGACAGTATTAGCCATCGCATACCCCTTTGTCAAAACTGACAAGACAGCTAGACAAATCAATAAAGATGACAAGGGACCTTCAGAATTCTGAAGGCTGGCTTCCATTTATTTCAGATGTGAGGCCTGCTATGGAGGGATTGAAGGATCTGTGTGTGTGTGTGTGTGTGTGTGTGTGTGTGTGTGTGTGTGTACATGCAGAGGCCAGAGGACAATCCAGGTGTCATGCCTCAGGAGTGATCACTTATTTTTTGAGATGGGGCCTTTCATTGGCTTGGAACTCAACAAGTAGGCTGGATTGGCTGGTCAGCATGCCCCAGGAGCCTGCCTGTCTCTGTCTCCCAGTGCTGGGATTACAATCATTCATGCCCTCATTCAGCATTTTTTTTTTTTGAGACACGGTCTCACTTTGTAACCTTAGCTGGTCTTGAACTCACAGAGAAGGGTCTGCCTCTGCCTGGGGAGAGCTGGGATTAAAGGCGATNGCTACCACGCCCAGCATTCATTTAGTGTTTTTCTATGTGGGT
The DNA here is from genome assembly GCA_001675575.1 of Neotoma lepida. Taxonomy (NCBI): domain Eukaryota; kingdom Metazoa; phylum Chordata; class Mammalia; order Rodentia; family Cricetidae; genus Neotoma; species Neotoma lepida. The sequence continues at coordinate 1,526,775 of LZPO01030507.1, forward strand.
TCTGAGGACCAGACTCAGTTTTCCATGCTGGCAAGGCAAGCACTTCTCTGACTGAGCCATCTCTCGAGCCCCTTGTGGCTGTTTTACTACTGTGTGACCATCTCTGAGTCCCTTTCCTCCACGTCCTGAGCTTCACGGGTGTGTCTGGTGTCTGGTGTGTCTAGTATGACTGTTTCCCCCTCTCATTCATCAGAAAACTCCAGTTGTTCAGACTAAAGTTTCCCTGTGCTCCCTCCTCTCCCCTCCATCTCCCCTCATTTCTTCTGTTCTCACAGGTTCTCTCCAATGTCATCTTTCAGTCCATCTATCAAAACACTCACATCTGCTATCATATTTTAAAAAAAATTCTAGAACTCTTATTTTGTTCTCTGAATGTTCCCTTTTGGAAGGGCGTTTTGTTCTTACTTCAAGGAGGCGGCATCTTCTTTGATCTCACGGAGCACACGAATCACAGATTTGTTTAATAGCCCTCTGCCTGCACAGCACCCCTCCCATCTTATTCATGGCATGTTTTTAATGCTTTATCAACTTTGTTTATTCTGTGAGCATCTCTGGGAGTGGGTGTGCCACAATGCACCTAGTGGAGAGGTCAGAGAGCAATTTGTAGGAGTCAGTTCTCTCCCTTCANGCTGGGGATCTTGGGGATGGAACTCAAGTTGTCAGGCTTGGCAGCGAGCACCTCTACCCACTGAGCCCTCTCACTGCCCCCTCCTTTTGGGGGTATGTTTGTTTTGAGGCTCTGCCTTTGATATTCATTTTTTTCACCAAATGCCTGGACCTCCTTGTGGGCATCTCATATTCAGGAGGGGCTTCTAACAGGGTTATTTCTAGCCTGACCCACTGTTGGTGAATCCTGGGAAACTGATTCAAAATTTACATGGACATGTTAAAGATCAAGTTAGCCAATGTGACCCAGGAGCAGGACAAAAACCGGGAGCTGAGATGACTGGCCTTTGAGATGTACTACCCAGCAGCTGGCCTCAGGAGAGCAGGGTTCCAGGAAGAGAACTGATAGCAGGTCAGCAGAGCATGACAGAGCCCAGAATAGACCCAGAGTCGGCCAACTGATCTTTTGATAAAGGATCTCTGGCCATGCTATGGAGAAAGGACAGGCTTTCCCACAAAGCCTACTGAACAATTGGACACCCACGTACAGAAAGTGTACATCGACACAGACCTCAAACCTTTAGAAATTAACCCAAAATGGATCATGGTTCTAAATATAACACTCCAGGCTATGACACTCCTGGAAGATAATACTAGAGAAAATCTAGGTGACCTAGAGTCTCTAAATGCAGCATCCAAAGCAGGATCTAGGAAGAAGTCACGGGCATGGTGGGTTACATCAAGCAGAAGGTTTGCATCAAGAAAGACCCACTGTTAAGAATAAAAGTGCCATAGACTGGGGAAGAAAAATCTGTGCAAAATACACATCAGGTTAATGTTGGTGTTTAAAACACCAAAGAACTCTTCAACAGTAAGGAAGCAAATAATTGGATTAAAAATGGGCAAGTGGTCTGCTCAGGTAACCCAGTAAAGACTGACACAAGGCCAATAAGTACACAAAGACAGGCTCCATGCATGTGTAGCCAAACATCCAACAAGAAGTGTGTCAAGGAAGGAAGGGCTTATTTTGGCTCATGAGTTGAGGAGAGACAGTCCAACATGGCAGGGAAGGCAGGACGGCAGGAGGGGATAGGTGTGCTTGTAGGACTGAGATGCTGGTTTACATCTCTGCGGACCAGGAAGCAGAGCAGGGTGGTCGCCCTCAAGGTCCACCAACCAGTGATCCACTATCTTCTGCTTGGCCCCATGACAGCAAAACATCCNCATTGTTCTAGTTTCCTTTCTGTTACTGTGATAAAACACTAACCAAAAGCAACTTGAAGAGGAAAAGGTTTATTTGGCTTATACTTCNGGGTCATAGCACAGTACTGTGGGAAGCCAGGGAAGGAAACTGGAGACAGGAACCATGGAGGATGCTGCTTGCTAGCTTGCTCACTCACAAGNTTATGCTCAGGTGGTTTTCTTACACAGCCCAGGACCATAAGCCTAGGGAATGGTGCCACCCACAATAGTGAAGGTCCTTCTATATCAATTAACAATGGAGACAATCCCTTACAGACATGCCCACAGGTCAATCTGATCCAGGCGATCCCTCAGTTGAGGCTCTCTTCTCAAATGACTTTAGGCTGTGACATGCTGACAAAGGTAACCAGGAAACACATACTCCAAANAGCACCACCAGCCAGGAACCAAACTTCAAATGCACGTGGGGTCATTGCTCATCTGAACCTTGACAATGTATTACTGAGAAGTTGTAGATTCACAGAATGAGGCACTGTCACATACCCATGAGGACAACCCCATGCAAACACTTCACCTTGAGGAGTACAGCCCCCATTCCTGTACACAGTCCAGCCCCTGTGAAGATATTCTAGAAGTTTCTTTTTAAAGTGTAAAAAGTTTTATTAATTCTTTAAGAATTTTGTGCAATGTATTTTGATTGTATTCACCTCTACTCTTCTCCTAACCTCCCCAGACCCATCCCTCATCACTTCCCATCCCCTCCCAACTTCACGTCCTTTTAAAAAAAAAATCTAAAATTTGTTATTTATAAACCACTGAGTCCAATTTGTGCTGTCTATACACATACCTATGTGTGGCACTACCCACTGGTGTGTGTCCAACCTACCAGGGGTCCTGCCCTTAAAGAAAACTGATTCTCCCTCTCTCCAGAAGCCATCAACTGCCCATAACTTTTCAGCTGGGGGTGGGGGCTTGTAGCCCCCCAGTCTGGCAATTTCTTACATAACTGAACATATTCTTGTTGCATAACCCAGCCATCCAGTTTCTTGGTATTTACCCAAAGAAGCCGAAAACTCAGGTCCACACAAACACGTGCATATGGATATTTCTAGAAATGTTAGCTTTAATTGCTAAGACTCAGAAGCAATTATGATGTCCTTCGGTAGGCCAGTGGATGAACAAATTCTTGGTGGTAAGTCTACACAAACATTATTCATTGACTGAAAAAAAAAATGAATGTGCTATCAAGCCACAAAAATGGGGGAACTGTAATTGTATATCACTTAGTGAAAAGGGTGCACACTGAATCCAAGTTCATTCAATACACTATGGAGAACTCCCAGGACAGCATTGACCATCAGTGATTCTAGGATATGGNACAGCAGATGGAGCCCAGTGGACTTTCTGTGCAGTGAAACCATCTGTTTGGTTCTAATGGCCAACAACTGTCATCACACACAACTCAGAATCCACAGAATGTGCGGCACAGAGAGGGTGCTCAGCCACTTAATGTGCACATTGTCACCAGTCAGTTGTAGCAGATCACAACTGTGAGAACGAGGAGGGTAGCTGTCACGTAACAAACAGGTCACAGCTAATGGCACGGTGCGGGAATGGGGGGCCGTTCACTTTCACTCAGTCTTTTTAAAATTATGTGTGTGAAGGTCAGAGCACAGCCTGCAGCTGTTTTCCTACTGTGAGGGACAGGACTCAGGTCAGTCTTGGCAGCAAGCACCTTTGCCTACTGAGACATCTCTCTGGCCCTCACTTTCCCCCCATGAATTAAAACCAATTACAAAATAAAGTGTCTGTAGAGGTACGTGCATGTGAGTATAGTTGCCTATGGAGGCCAGAATACCTGGCCAGATACTGGGGAGTCGGAATTAGAGACAGCTGTGAGCCACCTGACGTAGGTGCTAGGAACTGAACCCAGATCTTCTGCAAGAGGAAGAAGTACTCTTCTTCTTAAACATGGAACCATCTCTCCAGTCCTATTTGGGAGAAAAACTTCCTGGGATGGCAAGATGGCTCAGTGGATAAAGGTGCTTGCCTGACAAGCCTGATGAACCAAACTCAGATCCCAGGACTCACATGGTAGAAGGAGAGAACCAACTCATACAAGTTGTCCTACAAGTTGTCCTCTGACCTCTACAAGAATCACACACACACACACACACACACACACACACACACATGCACACAGAATAACGAGGATCAGGGTTTGATTCCCAGCGCCCATGTGAGGTGGCTCACAACATGTAACTCTAATTCCATGGGATCCCATTCCCTCTTCTGGCCCCAAAGGCATCCAGACACACGTGCACATACACAGAGAGACAAACACACAGACACACAAGTGAAAACTAAGGGGGGGTGGAGAGCGTGAGGAGCGTGAGCATTTCCTTAACTCTGACCCATCTGACCCTTGCACAGAGAAGCACAGAGTAATGCTGTATTCCTTCTCTTCATTTCTCATCTCAGGTGCACGGGCTGGTTCCTCCAGAGCTGTCTCTTCAGAAGATGTCGTAATGAACCCAGGGAGATTGTTGTTTTTAANCACCTGGTGAGTTTGCAAGCACTGTTCTCTAAACAAGCCTTCTGCTTCAGACTAGCTTTAGACTGCTAGAAACACNGTGAGAAACACAGCTGAGGGCGTTGCCACGTGCTCCTACCTCCTCTCCTGTTCCGAGTCTTGCAGAAGCGTGGTGTTTTGTCGCAATTCACGAGCTAGTATGCACGCATGCTTATTCACCAAGGCCACGGAGTGCTCAGCTGTAATTTCTACCTAGTGCTGTCTACCAGGACCCTCCTGTTCAGAACAGGATAACAAGCCATGAAAGCTGGGGGAGGTTCTCAATCTCTCTCTCTCTGTCTCTCTCTCTCTGCCTCTCTCTCTCTCAGTCTCTGTCTCTCTCCTTCCCTCTCTCTCTCTTTTTATGCAAGGCCTCATGTAGCTCAGGCTGGCCTCAAACTTGCCAAATATCCAAGGATGTCTTTGAATGTCTGATGCTCTTGCCTCACACCAGCCTCACCCCAAGCAATATTAGAATAAAACACCTTCTGAGAATTCTTTTTGTTAAACAGGAGAAAGGAGATTTGGGGGTATAACTTGTAGTGAGTTTGCCTAGCATGCATGATGCTCTAGGTTTGATCCCCAGCACTTTATAAACCAGACATGGTGATACACATCTGTCACCCCAGCACTTGTGGATGTAGGTGGATTATGGGTTTAATGTCACCCTTGGCTATGTAGCCAATTTCAAGCCAGTCTGGGTTACAGAGGACCCTGTCTCAAACAAACAAACAAACAAACAAACAAACAAACAAACAAAACAAAAAACCTAGGCAAGGTGGTGCACTCTAATCCCAGCACTTGGGAAGCAAGTGTGAGTTTGTGGCCAATGTGGTCTATATAGCAAGTTCCAGGCCAGGTGGGGCTACACAGTGAGACCCCGTCTCAAAACAACAAAAGCAACAACACAGAACAGCACCAGAAGAAAGAAGCAAGTGTTTGTGCTGGAGCAGGGGTGCNTTCCCTCCCCACCTTGGATGAGGGCAGCAGGCTGGCCACACCTTCCTTGCCTTGCCTTTCCCACGTCACAGCCTGGCCTGGAGTCAGTAGCACAGCCTGCACAGAGATGTGCCTTTGCACACTCAAGTCCCCGCCAGTGGACCTGGTGGTGATTTCAGTCCTTTGCTGTCACAAACAGCCAAAGTGAACAGCTATGTGCATGTCTGTTTTCCTCATTCTCTTGCTGCCTCCATCATATGCATTGGTGTGGAGAGCATGGATGAAGGCCTGAGTGAATGTACTGTTGCCATGGGCATTGCCAGGTCAAGGACCCCAAGGCCTCAGAACCATGAGAATGGCAAAGCCTTCCCCAGGTCAGGCTCAGGGGATTGGCAAAGCCTTCCTCTGGTCTGTGTACAGATGTTGACAGTGTGTGCAAAACCCAGCCATCTGAGATTGCCCCTATAGAGATCTCTCACCAAAACTAGCTAACCTCTCCACTGTGCTGTACACAACAAACATGCTGAGTTTCTGTGTTTCGTAGTGGGTGCCTTCCATCAGAGCAAGCACAGCCCACCAGATCCCAACTTTTCTGTATGTATATCTATTGTTTCTGCAGTGTCTGTCATTTACTCATTCCTGAATTCCAGGGCCAAGCCATGCAGGATGTGGCACACTGGCCTAGGTGGGCACATTGGTGCTACTAGTCTGAAGCTACTGCTCCTAGAACCTACCAGTCCTCAGGTTCTAGGCACCAGGCTATCTCCTCCCAATGACTGGGGACCTGGTCCTGCCCACCTGGAAGTCCCTTCTCCACATACTCCTATGAAGTGGCTCAGCATCTCGTTTCCTGGGACTATTTAGTCCATTTGCCATGTTGCTTGCAGAGTCGAGTGCAGGCCATCTGTGTCTGCATTCCAGGCCTCCTTCAAGATGGCTTCCCTGCTGCCTGAATGGATTCCAGAAGGCCAGTCTGGATGCATGGCTTTAAATTGTCAGTCCTTCCATATTTCTCACTGACATCTGCCCCACCCCCCTCTTACCACACAATTCATTTATTCTTAAGATGCAGAGAGAATGGAATTCCAAAGGTACAAGAAGGCACTAACTGGGCAGTGTTCTTGAGAGGGATAGCCCAGGGGTCATTACCCTCTCTAGCCACTGTGGAGTTCTGAAATCAGCTGAAAACATTCAGCCCCCTCCTCCCTTTCTGGTTTATTGCAACCTGATCTTATTCCCTCTATTGACCTGAAATCTCTCTGAGAGTCTCCCTGCAACACATCATATCCCGCTAAGGTCTCCAAGACCCTCCATGGCTGATGTTCAAGCTGCTTTCCCGGCCACAGCCCTGGGCCCTGTCCAGCATCAGAGGATGGCTGGTATAGGTTGCTCACAAATGTTCTCTAAAAGCTGCTCCCCTGCCTGCCCTGTCATCCACCCAGAGTTAGTCTCCCAGCCACTGCTGAAAGCACAAAGAATGTAGGACACGCCCCCCCCATCATGGGGGTGGGGCAGGCTCAGGAGAATCTACCAGAGAGCCAGGGACCCCTCAACAGCTGTTTCCTTGGGTCCAAAATGCCCCCAGAGCAACAGATCCTCTCTTAGCAACCACTGTTGCCCCTAGAAACATGCTGCTGGGGGCTGTGGCCATCCATCTTCACCTAATACCTCCCTCCGGTACCCCTTTAAGCAGCTTTCCCCACATGCTGCCAGACTGCGCTGGAGCAATGACTGCCTCGTTGAATCTGAGCTGCCTTCATCCCTCGTTGCTATTATTGCCATCATCATTGGCATCATCATTTTATTATTGTTGTAGTACTGGGGATGGATCCCAGGGCCCTGTACCTGCTAGGCAAGAGCTGTACCACTGAGCTACATCCCAGCCCCTTTTTCACTTTTTAGTTTGAGATAAGGGCTCACTAAGTTACCCTGGTTCTCCTTGACCTTATTCTAGAGTCTAGGCCAGCCTTGAACTTGCAGTCCTCTTGCCTAAGTCTCTTGAGTAGCTGGGATGACAGGCCTGCCTGAATCACCAGACCTGGCTCAGCCCTAGTTATTTCTTCCTCCCACTGGTCCATATCCTTCCTTTGCTAAAGCCTTCGCATATCCTCTGACAATGGCTGAGCTGCCTAGCTGGGGATAAGCTGTGTGTGGATCAGGACCCTGAGGGTCCTTGCCTCTCCTCTGGGTGAGATCAGGCATCTCAGTTCAAAGTAGTGGAAACATGTCTAATGAGGGTGATGTTGCACAACCAGGATGATGCCACTCTACAACATCCTTTATCCTCTCATTGTCCAAAGCTGAGCCCTTACCATCATCCTCACTCAGCAAGGCCACTGAGTGCTGGGTTCAAGGCCCCAGGTATGACTANACAGGTGGAATGCTACAGGGACCTGACTAGCCCTTCAACATAGTCAGCATGAGATGAAGATCTGTAGTGTATCATCCACAGGAGCTTACCCAGCTGTCTCCAGAATCAGGTCACATCTGCTGTTGTGATTTACAGCCCATGGTGGGGGTGGGGGTGTCCCCTGATGAGCATCCNTGCACAAGACCTCACACTGGTCCATCACATGGATGACATTATGGTCAGTGGTGGTATTAATCTGACAAGCAGTCAGCTAGCAAGATTTCATGGGACTGTGTCATTAACCCCACACTTACCCTAGTGCTGAAGTAGCAATTATTCCCGTTCTGCAAACAAAGGGTTGAAGGTAGCACAGAAGATGTGGGCCATTCTTCTTCTGCCTAGAGAGTGGGGCAGAGGAAGTCCTACAGCCTGGGGCAAGCATAAGGACTTAAGATGCATCACGAGACCCAGGGTAGCTGTGATTGCCACTACCCATTTACCCACCCNGTTTGGAGGCTGCTAAGGACTTCAGAGAGGGGTGAGGATCATCCTAAACTCAAGACAGCAGCAGCCACTGTTCCTGAGGAGGTGTGTTTACTAGAGAAAGTGGCCACAGCCCTCAGCAGCTGGTGTGCAGCTGTGACCGACCTTGCACTTTGTAAGGAGCAAGCAGTTGGCTCACACCTCATGGCCAGTAGCCTGCCAGATGCTCCTAGAACCACACTGTGTCTGCCATAGTGCCTTTGCAGCCCTTGGAGCGGTCCGGTCAGCTCCACTGCACAGATGATGTCATGGTCAGCAGTGGTGTTATCTTGTAAACAGCCAGTAGCAAGTACTCCCATNGTTTTTTATGTTTTATGGGAACCAAAGGCTGGGAGGTAAAACCACTGAATGGTTGGGCCATCTCTGCCTGGACAGAGCTTGCCCACCATGTGAGAGGCCCTGAGTCCCATCCTCCATACCACACAAAGAAACACCCAAGGGTCAGGAAACATCTTGGAAGAAAGATTGTAGTGGGGGTGGGGGGGACACCAGGATGCCTGCTGTTAGATAGTGTCTTCTAGATAGGTCGAGAATGCTGCAACCATGAAGTCTCGACCATATGGATATCTAAACAAGACCTGCATAATGACAATACCAGTTGACACACCAGCTGGATAGGGAATTCACAGGGTTCTATCCCTAGATGAAGAGCTACAGGCAACCAATGGTTGCCCAGGAAGGAAAAATTAGCTCTGTGCAAGGAATGAACTCCCAGTAGGTTAGCCAATCCCAAATGGTCATCCCTACACACATGCACACATGAGCAGCACATTAATGGGCACTATAGGAGGCTCTGTGTGTATAAAACAGTAGTGATTATACAGGAGGTCCTGAAAGGGAGTGGGGGACATGAGAAGTTGTGGGGGGAGAGGGAGGGGTGGAAAAGAGGTAAATACAGTCAGTACTCATATATGAAATTCTCAAAAAATTAAATAATAAAAAAAGAAATTCACTGTGCAGAACCTGCCAGGCCCGCATGTGTGGCAAATGTCTAGGTCTTCCCTCACAAGGCAGATGACACCTTCCTACCTCTCCCACGACCTCACACACATANGTGTTCCTGAGCTCATGTACATGTGCATGGTATTTACAGACCTGTCTGGAATGTGGAAGTGATGCAGGCCACATAGAAACATGGTGTAATGGTTCATCCTCATTGTCACCTGACTGGATTTGGAACCGCCTGGGAGACACACCTCTGAGCACNTCTAGGAGGAGGACATTTCTAGAGAGGTTGACTGAGGAGGGAAGACTCACCCTGAATGTGGACTGAAATATCCCATGAGCTGGGGTCTTTTTTTTAAGATTTATTTTATTTTTATTTTATATATGTGAATATTTTGCCTGCATGTATGTATGTGCACTACATATGTGCCTACACACCTTCTTCCAATGGATCTACTTTTCTGACTGAGGACCTACCAAATTCACAGGTGCCAGATTGGGAGCTGGGCACAGCTTGCCTCACGTGGTCACTTGCTCCATGCTGGTGCCTTTGCAGCCTGCTGTGGTCAGTGTCTGTCTTCCCACTTTGCAACTCCCTCACCCTAACCTTAACTCCGAGGCTGGCCAGGGAAGTGGGTGCACCATCATGCGCCTGGGCTGCGACCCTGGGCTGAGTGTCCAGCTCTAGAATATGGGTGTGGGGCTCTGACCATTTTCTTCTATCCTGGTCCTCTCTCTGACTCATCTGGCCAGAAGGGCAATGAAACCTCTCCAGATCTTCCACCATCTGTGAGAACCCAGGGCTTGCCAAATGCAAATTTATGTGGTAACAGGTGCTTTCAGAAGAGTGTCAGCCCACAAGGCACAGCTCCCATCCTCTGTGAGCTGAGTGGACTTCCAGTTGTTGCCAGGTAGGGCTGCTCTGTATGGCCGTACCGGTTGTTCACTNTNCAAGAGTGGGGGTGTATGTGAGTCTAGCCTGCTCTTGACTCTGTATGCTGTGCCCAATTGCTGGCATGCTTGCCCAGGGGGGTGACTTTTCATACTTGCATAGAGATTTCAGATNATTTGAGGCAGGAAGACCTACCCTAAGTCTGGGTGGCACCTTCTGGTGTCAGCCCAGATAAAAGGACACAGGAGAAGGGAACTTTGCCTTTTGCCTGCTTGCCCTCACTCTCATTGGCAAGTTCATCTATCCTGCCTGCTGCAGTNTGTGTCTGTCTTTTTTTCTGCATCATTCCTTCACTGATATTATTAGAACTTACTTCTTCTGGATTCCAACACACTGTAGAGCAGAGGTTCTTCAGACTAGGACCACTGAGACATCCTGCCTCGAGGACTGAACAATTACCAGATTCCCAGCCATTGTTGGACTTCTTTGGCCAGTCTGTAAGCCAGCCTAATAAATCTCCTATACATACACACGCACATGAACATGCACATACACATGCATGGACACACATAATGCACATGTATGCTCTCGCACATATACACACGCATGCGAGCGTACACACACACACACACACACACACACACACACACACACACACACACATTGGTTCAATTTCTTTAGGCCCTGGCTAAGAGACACATTCACAGCTGAGCTGAGTGGGACTCAGGCCAGCAACTGCCCCACAGTCTGGGTTCTCCTTCCAACCAGGTGGCCTTCCTACAGGCACCACTNAGCCCTGGAGACCACAGGGAGGTCACAAATCGGTGACTCTGCCCTAGCACACCACCCCTTCCTACAACTCATAGTCACTTGCAGCTCAGTGTTCAGCTGACCTGAGAACACTCCCAAGAGCATAGAAAGGGTGTGTGTGTGTGTGTGTGTGTGTGTGTGTGTGTGTGTGTGTGTGTGTAGTGGTTGGTCTGGGGCTGTTGCCATGCATGGGGACCTGGTCCTGAGACAGCCTCAGCAAGGGCTCTTCAGATCTTGGAGCCATGCTGGACCAGCAGAGATGAGGCCAATCCCATCCAGGTAGGCCAGGCAACCAGCTTAACAGANGGAAAAGGGTTGGACTGGAGCTGAGTGCTCCCAGATGAGAATGCTGACTGAGGCCACCACTCCAAGGACTCAACCAGGGGCCCTCCAATCCTTCCTCCCTCCCTGCCCACACTGGACTGGCCTAAGAGAAGGCAGGCACTTGGGGTGGGTGGTGCTCACAGCAGAGGGAGCCTTCCACAATACACTCAGGCCTCCTCCATCATCTGCCATCCCTCTCTAGGTCCATCTATTCATCACCTGTCAGTCCATCCCGCCCCCGCTCCCTTCCTCCTCCATCCACCCATCCTTCAGCCTTGGCTCATCTCTTGTCTGTTAGCTGACACTGAGGCTAAAGCTAGGAGACATGTGATGTGTGGCCCTGCCTTTGAGGGAGGCACTCTTGAGAAAGATGGTGAATAGCCAGGAAGCCCAGGCTAGTCTGCAGCCAGGCTTTGGAGGATTCTGAGCTGTTCAGGGAGTGTGGCAAGTACAGGCAGACAGCTAGGCTCAGGTAAACTAGGGGGGGGGACATGGGGACTGGCCAGGAACTGAAGGATATGGTTAGACCAGAGTAGAAACACAGCTCACCCTCTGCAGATGTCCACATGACCACTAATTCACACAGTTACCTCCAGTACCAGTACCAGGCCCAGGCCACTAGGCAGGGCCTGTCCTGCTTCCCTGGGCCAGCAATCACAGTCCAAGCCCATTCTTGCCTGCTGGAGGCATCAGCCCAGAGGTCCTGCTCCCAACCTCTGCCTGATACAGGCCAANCCTTGCCTGTATATTGGAAGTNCCTCTAAAGGCAGGCTGGGCTTGTCATTCTTTGCTTTATTAAAGTTCAAGTGCGCTGGACTGAGCCAAATGGGAGGCTTTGGTCTAAAATAAACCCGAGTTGCGTCAGTGTGTGGACCAGCTCTGGAGGCTGCGGCTGGCTCTGTAGCAGCTGAGGGGTGGCTGCACAGCCCAGGGGCTGTCACCACCAGGGTCAAAAGCTGTCCTCAGGAGCTGAGCCACCCACTCCTGAGAGCCCAAGGGCAGAAAGGTGTCCTGAGCCCCAAGCTCATCNGAACTCAGTTGGATACAACACAAAACCCTGATCCCAGGCCCATTCCTACACTCGCTGACCCTGGGAGCGCCCAGCCCTGGTGCCTGCTGGTGCCTTTCATGGTAGTGGGGGCTTAGGCCACTGAGGGAGGACACAGGCATGGCATGGTCTGGGCCCCTAGATCCTGTGGTGCTTATAGCTAGAAGGGGACTAACTGATATGGCTGGAGGGCCAGCTCAACCCCTTTCCCTTTCTTGGAGCTCCAAGGACCAGGATTCTAGGGTCATGGTTTGAATATGCTTGAATCTAGGAGCTCATTGAAGGAGGAGCCGCCAGGGGCCCACTGGACATCAGGCCTCAGATTCCCCAAGCTTGCAGCCATCTTGATGTCTGAGTAGAGA
>LZPO01030507.1:1543299-1561809 GCA_001675575.1 Neotoma lepida
TGTGTGTGTGTGTGTGTGTTTTCCTGGCAGGTTTTCCCTTTCCTTCATTCCGTGTGGGCCCCAGGCCATAGGAGGTACCAGCCACATTCAGGCAGATCTTCCAGCCTTGGTTAATCCTCCCTGGCAATTCCTTCAGAGAGACCCCCAGGACAGCTACCCTCTTAGGTACTTCTCCATCTAGTCCAGCTGCCACTCAAGCTGAACTTTCACAGTGAGCCCCCTTATAAGATCGATCCAGCCAGAGATCTTTGCATTCCAATATCTAACCCCCACCCTGGAAACATCTGGTCACCTTGGTTGTCCATCTTTCCCATGTGGCCTTTAGTGAGAACCTTGTCAGACCCATTTAATCAGCATGGACCTCACTCCCACTGCCCCTTCTTAGTCACTTCCCTCTGCAGACTGCAGCTCATCAGTATCAACCCTGCACCCCTATGCAGCATTGGGCAGTGAACTCAGCTCTGTGTTGAGGTCTTGCCCTGTGTGGCATCATTCTAATCCATGTTCTATTTTCCTATTGCAAATATCCCTGTTGAGGGCAGGAGCTTGAGATAAAAAAAAAATCTTGTTATGTAGCCCAGGCTAGCCTCCAATCATGCCTTAGTCTTCTAAGTGCCAGCATCACGTGATTCACAGCACCTGGCTTAGGAAGTCTGCGCAGCTTTCTTATCTGCGCACCTCAGGCTCTCCTTTCAGTCACCACGCGAGCTGCTCATAACCTTGGCTGAAGAGCACCTCCCAGCATTAACATGTGTCTCCCAGTCTCGAGGACNCACAGACACATTTGGAAAAAGAAAATCACCATCTTAGGGAAGCCCCAGAGCAGCTGACTTCAGACTGGGCCCTGCCTCTATGATGCTTTTCCAAGAAGTGGTGCCCACTAAGGAATCTTGTGGCTGTTTAATTGGCATCCTAAACCAAAGATGATGCACTCCATCAGCCCCTGCCCTGCAGTGAAGCTGCTCACCAGATCACAGAACAGCGCCTAGCATTGGACATGNCTGTCTCCCTACTAGTTGCAAAGAATGCTCTAGAAGACTGAGGGCTGTGGACAGGATGGCTGGTGGGGTCTCCTCTGCATTGGCTGGTTCCCCAAGCACTACACCTTCCTTGTGGAGGAGGGAGGTGGAGGTGCCCAGTGCCCAGTCAATCTTTCCCGTGTGGCTGCCATCTTCTTGAGTGGTGTCTCCNACCTGAGTGTATACATGCCAGATGCTAGGAGCACCCCTCCCTTACTCCTNGGACTGCCCTGCCTTAGGCAGGGGGACTTTGCTTCTGAGACGATCTCTTGTCCTCCTGCCCACTTCCTTGCTCTCAGATGTGGTCTCCACCTGGAGGGAGCATCTAGGGCTGTATAGAGGCTGGCTGGCAGCCTGTGCTCGCCAGGGTCTACACAGCTGCCTGATGTTGCCAGATGTTCAAGAATAGGAGTTGAGGCACTGTTCCCTCCATCCCTCAGGGTCAGGCCTGGCCTCTGGGGCAGCTGGCTGGTGCCAGGGCTGCACTCTTACTTTAGGGTGACAGTCTGCTATGGACTGAAAAGTATCTCCTAGGTGAGTGTTTTGGCGNGTGCCTGAATCTGAGCTACTTGAAAGGCCAAGGTAGGGAGATTGCAAGTTCAAGGCCATCTCCAAACAAAACAAAACAAAACATACCCCAAACAAAAGAAAACACTCAAAANAACAACCTCAGAAATGGGCANTCACAGGCCTTGAACCCATGAAGGTGACCTTCTTGTTGATGTAATGGAATTAAGTTGAGGTTGTTTGGGAAGATGACATCACTAATCTCATTACTGATGACTTAGACTCCAGANGATAATGAGGCTCAGGCCANAATACCTGTCTGTGGCAGATTCTCCATCTTACAGATATTAACACGCTACTGAGATGCTGTAAATCTCTACCCAAGAGACTCCCAGGAGCATGGGTTTCTCACTTGGGGAAATAAGTCAGCTGGACTCACCAAAGGACCTACCTCAGTGGCCACACATCGCCCTCCCTACCCTGCTCCCTGCAGCNTATTGGGGAAGCAGAGAGCCTGGCTGCAGGCTCATGCTGTGAAACCACTNCCTTCTTCAGAGAACTGGAAGAGAGAAGCTATATTCCCTCCTTGTGGGCCTGAACTCTCCTCAGAGTCTCCGCCATTCTGCTGTCTGTCTGTCTGTCTGTCTACAGTACTAACAATTCTTCTAATAAACTTCTTTTAAGAAAATTATTTTTTCTAGACACCTGTTGTTTTCTAATGAGAGAGTAAGAAAGGGTGTGGATTTGGATGGATAAGGAGGATAGGAGGATCTGGGAGGAGTTGGGGGGCAGAGGCAGGTGGATATCTCTGAGTTCAAAGCCAGTATCATCTACATAGTGAGTTCAAGTTCAGCCAGGGCTCTGTAGAGAGACCTTGTCTCAAAAAATATATTATATAAAAGAATTATTTTCAATAAAAATATATTTCTTTTATTTTCTGGAGATTATAATAACCAATTGTTGTGCTCTTCCTTGGAGAGGGTTATTTCTCCAGCATTTTTTAGTAGCCTGTAGTGTCTGTGCAATGTTGAGGTTGAAGCCTTTTAGGGTCCCCCTCTACCCCCACCCCACAATCCACTTTCACATGTCTATTGCTGTTGTCCTTGTTCAGCTTATGTTTAGGCAGTCATGTTGATGGGACTTCATGGGTGAGGCTTCTGACATCACTAGGAGACACAATCTCACAGCAAACTCCCTGAGCCTCTTTATTTTTATTTTATGTGTATGAGTGCTTTGCCTGCCTGTATGTGTACTACATGCATGCAGTACCCATGGTGGCCAGAAGAGGGCATCAGATCCCCTGGAACTGGTGTTACAGATGGTTGTGAGCTGCCATGACGATACCAAGAACCAAGCCTGGGTCCTCTGCAGGACAATAAACACTCTTAACCTCTGAGCCATCTCTGCAGCTCCACCAGTTGGTATTTTCAATTTGTAAAAATTTTTAATTAATTTTTAATTTGATTATGCCATTCTCAAGCATGGATTCTGTAGATGATGGCATCTTGCTGCAATGTTAGAAAGTTGGGCATCACATTTGCCCCCTTGTGGATGTCCCATAGAAATAGGGGCTGTGGGCTGGGGATGTAGCTCAGTGGTAGAACATTTGCTTAGTATACACAAGGCCCTAAATGTCCATCTCTAGCATTGGGCAGGGGTGGGGGNAGAAATGACTAGAAATGGGGTTCTGTGAGCCCAGAAGTGCATTCCCATTTGTGGGAGATGGAGGTTGCCTGCTCCTATGAGGAGATGGGACATCAACTATCAAGGATGGCCTCAATGACTTCTGGCAAAGTGATCTCAGTGCCTTTTGCTGTGTTCTGGCTGTCAAGGCAGCATGTCGAGGCAGGACGTGACCCGCCAATGCCACTGGCCAGAGAGCTCTGATGCCCAGCGTTGTCTCTGAGCCAAGACTCCTTCATTGGAAATCCTCAGGGAGAGAGGGAGTGCTTCAGCTTTGGAGGTCTTTCTGGAATTTCCTAGGAAGCTGTGGCTCCAGGAGGTGGCAGGTGGCCAGTGAGAGTGGACACCAGCACACTCAGGCCACAGCATCAGCAGCCTGCATGTTACTGTCAACATGTGATGGCTCCTCTGTAAATGCAACTCGACTCAACCTAGAGAGTCTTGAGGAATTGTCTTTATCGGCCTGGTTCTCTTGATCATTAACTGATTTGGGAAGACCCAGCACACTGTGGGCAGCACTGTTTGCTAGGCTGGGCCCTGATGAAGGAGGAGAAGGCAAGCAAGCAAGGAAGCCTGCATGCATTGATTTCCCTCCGTTCTTGACTACAGATGTGATGTGACCAGCTGCTTTATGCTCCCTGGCTCTGTGACTTCTCTGCTATGACAGACTGTGACCTGGAGGTGTGAGCCAGGTGAGCCCTTTCCCCTCCAAGTTGCTTTTTGTCACGGTATTTNAAAAAATTACGGAAACAGAAATGAATCTAGAATACATGACAACTGCCTCTTCAGACTTGCCACNTCTGCCTCAGCTGGGGCAGCTGAAGAGACACAGAGACACCCCTGTCCATTTCTAGACAGCTCTGGCACAAAGTCAACCAGTGTCCAAGCCATACTCAGGAGACATGCTCCCCAAGATGATCTGGTAACAGGCCCACAAGTCCCAAGATATCATCACATCACGTTACAAACAGCCTTGGGGATAAGGACATGGGATGGCTTCTTCCTCTGGCTCTCATGCCCAGATTTAGCTTGGGTCCCTGAGCAAAGGCTCCTCTTGCTTGGGTGTGGGCTGTCAGGCCTGCCCCCCCATCTCATTTTTCTGAGCTCATCAGTCCTACAGGGTACTGGGGTNACAGGAACAGACACAGACACTGAGGGCTTTCGTTCCCTCATGGTTAACAGCTCACAACCCACAGGGGTTGTGAGCTGGCAGGTCCCTCAGTTACAACTGCTGTGGATGGACTATGCTTGTCTGGAGCTCCTAAGGCACTGAACTTCAAGCAGGGACAGACAGGAACCCAAGTGAGTCTGGGCTGAAGTCTGACAGGGGGCCAAATGACCCCACAGGACCTTNGCCTCACTAAACCTGTGCTGTCCACCTTCCCATCCCACAATGTGAAGGAGCCTGAGGCATACAGAGTCCCTTCTTCTAGTATCTGAACAGCTTTGTTGGAAGGGGGTGAATGAACCAATAATTCCAGGCTTACTGGTGACAAAGGCCAGCTAGACTGCACAGAGGGCTTCCAGAAGGAGGTAGCAAGCTGAAGGAGGAGGGGATAGATTGTTTTCTAGGGCACAGTCATCAGGACCACTAGCTGATATTAAAAAGCAAGCAGTAGCTGGCCTTTCCCAAGGCAGGGGCATGACAGAACACAGGCCTCTCCAATGCAGGCCAAATTCAGGAGGCACCCGTCCAGACAGCTCACACAACCCCAAGGTATCACCAGGTTCCCGTCTCCCCTCTCATAGCGAGTTCAGACTGAGGCCAAACATCCAGCCTGGGGAGATTCATGGCTCCATTTGGTGCCTGCGT
Organism: Neotoma lepida; assembly: GCA_001675575.1. Classification (NCBI taxonomy): domain Eukaryota; kingdom Metazoa; phylum Chordata; class Mammalia; order Rodentia; family Cricetidae; genus Neotoma; species Neotoma lepida. Next base: position 1,548,322 of record LZPO01030507.1, read on the forward strand.
GTTCCACCTTACCACAAACCATTTATTGAGTGCTCCAGCTTAAAAACAACAGCAAAAAAATNAATCCCCTCTCTAAGGGATGAGANGCCTCATTTCCGAGGCTCTGATCTGTGGGCTTTCATCTTCNAAGGCCATTTGTCACCTTCCCACCCACACCTGCGCAGTGGAGGCTGGCTAGAGACAAGCCACAGGCTACCTAAGGCAGCCACCAAGACCTATCACTTGGTGTTAATTAGACCCATGGCCTGTGGTTTGGGTAAGGGGCTACAGGCTAGTCACCCCAGCACTCTGGAGGACTAANGTGGTAGCATGAATCCAGCCTGTGCTCTATAGCAAGACCTGTCTGAGAAACTAAGCAGGGCTGGAGAGGCATCTCAGCAGTTACACACTTGCTGCTCTTGCAGAGGATCCAAGCGCAGTTTCTAGCACCCACATCCGACCACAATTGCTTATACCCTAGTACTGAGGGATCCAACACCCACTTCTGGCCTTCAAGGGCACTGCATATATAGATAATCATGCACACATGTAGACAAGCAGGCACTACACTCATGTGCATACACAGACACACACACAGACACACACACACACACATATGAAGGAGAGGGAGGGGAGATTTGAAAATAAATAAATAAATAAAATTTAAAAAAGCAAGCAAACAAACAAAAGCCTAGTAAACAAAATCCTGTGGCCTGAAGATCTGTTCTTGTGCAGCTTTCCTGTCCTTTGGGTGATGAAGCTCCCCAGGTACCTCCTCTTCAAGTGAGAACTTGGAAGTTCATTTTAATTAGGACTTCATATTTTGGGACATTTTAGATTTGTGNACAAATTACAGAGGGCGAGACAAGTCCTGTGGCTTCTCCATGGCATCTTGCGTTGGTGTGTCTTTTGCTTACGTGATACACATGTGGCTGTTAAGAAACTAATAGGGAAGCATTTTACCTACCAAATTATCAGTTCCTAACATGGCTCAATCTTGGCACTTAGCCTTTGAGCTGCAGCAGATGTCATGTGTGCACACCATCACGGTGACATACTGTCACTGTCCTACAACGCCCTGGCCATGAGTCCTCTGCTTCATCCCACCACCACTGTTCCCTTCAGGTCTCCACCATTGTGTCTTTTTCAGAGTTCCACGGTGTTAGAANATCATTCTGCATGTTACCTGTCTACTCTCCCTTCTTCTGCTTAGCCATATTCCCAGTTCTTCTGTCCTCTGTGGCTCCGTAGCTCATTTCTCATTTGCTGCCCAGTGACATTCCACTGTCTGGAGGTGAGGTCTNTCCACTCATCTCCCGAAGCACTTGTTGCCTGTATTTGGATTTGGACAGCCCTGAACACAGCTGCTAGATGCACTCAGACAGCTTGGTCTTATTTTTCCAAAGCCATAGCCACCTGTGCCGTGACATCACTGTTGTGACTCAGGCCCTGGTGGCTTCCCTGCTCCATGTGTTCACCGTCAGGTGCTGCATGGAAGGGTTCCCTTGTTCATTCACATGGGCTTCAGCTTCTGCCTAGATGCTTGGCCTGTCCTAGGTCCAGAGTCCAAGCCATCACCTGGCCTCAGGAGCATACAAATTAAGACAAAAAGCAAGCAATGTAACATCATATGGCAAGTTCTCAAGGAGGGCTCAAACCCAGGCTGTCTATCCAAAAGTCCAAAAGAAGGACCAAGATGAAAGAGGGTCCCCACGGAACTGTCTTTCCTCCTTTTAAAAAACACTATCCCCCTCCCTTTCCTGTGTGTATGTCTCTGTGTATGCACATGAGTGTGGTGCCTGAGGAGGCCAGAAGAAGGCATCTAAATGTCCCCCCTGCCTGAACTAGAGGTACAGATGGTTATGGGCCACCTAAGGTGGATACTGTGACTTCAGGTCTTTTATAAGAGGAACAAGCACTCTCATTGGCTGAGCTATTTCTCTAACTCTTTACCTTCTACCCCCTGTAGAAGTTTCTAGAACCATGCTTTGGAGAAGCAGTGAGGGAAAGAGATCTAATGAAAGAGGAGTCCCTGGAACGTGAGTATGGGCAGGTAGTCTGAGGAGGCTGGAGGGGAGAGGGTAGGAAGGCGGCAGTGGACTGTGAAATACAGTGAGCAGGGGTATGGGAAGGGAGACCTAACNCTCACACCACTGCTATGCTCCTGAGCTTCCCATTGGGAAGGAATCCCCTGGGGCCTGGCCCTATTTGAACAGGAGGCTGCAGTCCCTTGGGTGCTAGGACGCCAAACACAGGAACACCTATGAGGCTACTTAGCTTTCTGGTGCCCATTCTTGACCCCATGGCCAGACTCTATGCTGCCATCATTCCCAGGGGTGCCAAGCTTGGGTCTGAGTCACTCCTGCTGTTTGAACANGTTCCCCTTCTAAATGACAGCCTTTGGCAAACATATTAAGTAGCAGTTGAGAATAAATGCCACCAGGAGCTCTGATCACATTCATCTTTTGAGCATACAAATGCCACCAGGAGCTGGGGGAGGAGGTGAAACTGCAGAGGGGGCCCTAGGCCCACTCTTCCCAGCTGGCACGTGGCGAGGTTCCAGTGGTCCAGCCAGAAGGCCTGGCTCTCCTGAGGATTCTGCAAGAGATGCTTCCCACTCTCACTCATGTGTGGAGCTGCCCTGGCCCCCAGGCTGCAGGCTCACTGGGACTCACTCACCATCTGCCCTCCAGGGCTCATGTGGGAGTAACAGGTTGGGGGGCTCATCAACTTGGTATCACACTAGGGCAACATCTGTAGGGGTGCCCGAAGGAAAGGGAGGAGCCAGCTTCCTCCCAGGCTCCAGCCAGCCTGCCTGGGTTCAAACTCCAAATTTGGCACACCTCAGCTCGGCAATCTTAGATAGGCAGCTTACTCTCTCCATGTCTTCATCTGTAACACAGGGACAATATCTGTGTCCCCCTCCCCCTAAAAAAATGCTAGGTGTCTGAAGCTATGTAGGGAGGTAGCGCTCTACCTCTTCTTCAACCTCTACAGGTTCTGCAGAGCTGTGTTCTATGCTCAGTACCATGTAACACAGGCTGTGCACTGCCATCCCTTGTGGGAGGTGGACAGAGGGTGATGCAACTAGCTCTGGGGGTGACCCAGGCTCAGGCAGTGCCAGGGAATCAGGCTACACAGCGGAGATGGAGGCCAACGCCCAAGCACCCCACACACAGCCCACAGGTAAGCCAGCACATTATATGACTAACTGCAGATGGGCTCTGAACTCGGGCAACATGCCCACCTCTAAAGGCCATCATCTAACGGGCTGGTTTTAGAAGAATTTTAGGTAAACTGAAAAATCGTGGAGGAAGGCCAGATCCCCCACGTGCTGTGGTTTGCACGTGATCTGTCGCCCACTGGCGCAGGTGCTTGGACACTTGGCCCAACCGGTGGTGCTGTTCTGGAAAGCTGTAGAACCTTTAGGAGGTGGAGCCTGGCTGGAGGAAGTGAGTCACTGGGGGCGGGACTTGAGGTTTTATATCCTACTTCTTGTCTGCTCTCTGCTTCCTGACTGTGGACACAATGTGTCTGGCACCTCCTGCTCCTGCCACCACGCCTTCCCTATCATGATGGACTGTATGCCCCGAGCTATGAGCCAGAATAAACCTCTCTTCCCTTAAGTTTTTTTGGTTAGGTATGTTGTCATAGCAACAATAAGAAACACACCATGTTACATCTCTTTCTCCTTCTGTCTTTGTAATACGTACAGTACAGTATCATAGTAGAACACTTTCCTGTACTTTGTCTTTTCCCCCGAAGCCTCTTATGTTAGAAATTACCTTCCTGATGGTGGCATGCAACAGCTGTCCCCTGAAAGGAAGCTCCCTGAAGATCGGATGCCCTCTAGGAAGTTGGGGCANCACAAGGTTTGCATCCAGGGGGGCAAAGCTACAAGACATGGTCCCAGAGTGCCCAGTGTTCAGAGGACATGGGCACTTTGATTCTCCCCAGATGGGAGAAGGTACCTGCTGTCCTCTTCCTTTGTACAAATGGTAGAGGCTGACTTTGATAAATAAGGGCTTGGAGGCCAGATTCCCTCCTCTCTTCCCACCTCAGGGGCTGCATGCAGAGTGTACTGAAATGTACAGGCTCCTTAGGGAATCCCATAGGCCCCAGGTCAACTATAATTTAATATCAGAGCATCAAGTGGCCACCAATAGACATTTAAAGATATTTCTATAGTATCTCCAAAAACCATAAGCAAGGATAAACCTGACAAAAGTCAAAAGATTTAGACACCAAACCCAAGAAGGTACTGCTGAGAAAAGTGGAAAGGGCCCCAAGAATGAGAGCACCCCTCCCCTCAATGGTGCAGAAGGAGGTTCAAAGCTGTCTTAGTGTGGCCATCTCCAGATCAGGTTGTGGAGTGACTATGTTTCCAATCAAAGGGCCACAGGGTTTGGTAAAGAAATGACAAGCTGATCATAAAATTCACATTGAAATGAAAAAAAAAAGTACCAACTAGACACAGTGAGTTCTTGAAAGAACAGGGATGAAGGGCTACCCCAACCCAATCCAGGACCTGTTACAAAGATGCAATGATGGTGGGTAGGGAGGAGGGGTGGACCTGGAAGGAGTGGGGGAGGGGGAAATGTAGTCAAAATATATTGTATGGAAGCTTTTCTTTTCAATAAAAAAAAATCAAAATAAAACAACAGAAGGCCAAGGTTGTGGGAAAGATACAGNAATCAAGGCTGTCCCGGGAGACAGACAGATGGACGGGCAGATGGAAAGATGGAGGGATGGACGCACAGGAGAATCAAGCAGAGAGGAGAGAGGCATGCTTGCACACGCGTGTGAGCAAGCCCTGACCAGGTGCACAGAGGGCTGACCTGCACGATGGATCCACCCTCACTAACTACTAATTCACATTTTCTTTTGAGCATCAGCTTCCTGTCTCCTCACTCCCCACTAATATTCTTTTTTGTTCTTTTTTATTTTCACACACGTGTGTCATGTGCTTGGTGTGCATGCACGGGGAAGCCCAAGGCTGATGGCAGTGTTGAGNTCTGCCCTTCCACAGGGCTGGCCCCTTTACCACCACAAAATGCCTTTCCCCACTCGGTTTGTGCTCTCGGCTCCGGAATCTGCCTTCACGATAACACAGATAATTTTCATTGGATTAAGGTCAAGGTATATAATTTTTCACCTCCTGGACATATTTGTGTCTGTATAATCAAAGTGCTTTGAAGACAAGTGCTTAATCTCAAAATTCTGCCTCTTCTGGGATAGTTAGNTCATTTATAGTTAGTATAATTACTGATATGGTGAGACTGAATTCTTTTGAGTGTTTTTGTGGGATGCTGAGGACTGAACCCAGGGCTTTTTTGTACCTTGCTACCAAGCTGTGCTCCTGCCCACTGTCTGCTTTATATTTTTCTCATGTGTATTTTGTGTCCCCATTCCCTATTTTTATGGAGAAAGGCTCTCACTATGTAGTCAGTGGCCTTGACTTCAGCAATTCCCCTGCCTCAGCCATTTGCGTGTTNGATAACAAAACAGTTCACCAGGGTTGAGCCTTTTTTATCATTCCATTTTGCTTCTTCCACCAGCCTTGAACTCTAGTTCTNTCTGACTTTAGTAGCTGTCACGCCTTTCCTTTATCCTTCCTTGTCCTTGGCTTATGATTACTCCGTGCTCTGCCAGTTCACAGGTGATCCATCCGGCACAGTTCCTCCTCCTTCAGTTTTCATTGCTGTGCACAACACCTCTCCACATCACAGTCTCCNAACTGCCTTGTCATCGCNGTTTAAAGCCAGATACTGTGCGTGATGTGTGTACCTGTAATCCCACCTCCCAGGAGGCTGAGGCAGGAGGATTACAAATTTGAGGCTAGCTTGAGCTTTACAGTGAGACCCTCACTCAAAAAGCCAAAACAAAGAAGTGAATAAATAAATCAATCTAGTTGCTATTTGAATAGATTTGAATTTTATTTATTTTTTATTACATTTTATTTATTTTGAGTATTTAATTTTCGTGCAGTGTGTGTGTGTGTGTGTGTGTGTGTGTGTGTGTGTGTGTGTGTGTGTGTAGATGGAGGTTGTTCTCTCCATCTATCATGTGGGTCCCAGGGATTAAGCTCAGATCATAAAGTTAGGTTGCAGGTGTGCCATCCACTGAGCCATCCCATCTGCCCTGGATAGATTTAAATAACCAGAAACTATTCCCTGTATTTGTCCACACAGTGAAGCCTTTCAGTCCCTGCATGTGTTTCCATGAACAGTTGTTTCTTGTTACCCAGGAAATGCTTGATAGAGTGGTCTTCTGGGATGAATTGGCAAAGCTCTTGTGTTTGTACCATGACTCTTTATTTTAGTCTTCTTTCATAAATGCCATTTTTTTCCTTCTGACAATGTAAAGGTATCTCCCTCTCTGCCTCCTCCCTGTGTCCTTTCTGACCATACATCTGCCCTCGACCTGATCTTTCTCTTCTGTGTACAAGATGCTCTTTAGAAAAATTATTATTTTTAATTAGTGTATAGTGTGTGCCTATGTGTGGTTTTGTGCACAGAAGTGCAGCACCTGCAGAGGCCAGAAGAGGGCGTCAGATCCCCCCAGGGCTGGGGTTGTGGTTCGGAGCAATTAGAGAGCTGTGTGCCTTGGTGTTTCTGTAGTTTCTCTTCTCTCAAATGCGTCCTGAGTCTGGGGTTCACAGTCTGCTTGAATCTGTGAATTCACAGTTTATTTCAAGTTGGGAAAATTTTACATAATTATTTCTTCAACTATGTGTTCTGTCTTCCTCACCCCAGTTCCTCCTCTCTCAAGACTCACTGGTGTCCATCAGGCTGCCAGGGTCCTGTGGCTTCAATGTTCTTCTACAGAGGGAGGGTTTGGGGGAGGGCCTGGGAAGTCGCCTTCCTCTGCTTCACTTGAGATGGTTCTCTCACACAGCTGCCTCTCCACATCTACTGCTTTTCTTCCACAACGTCTGATTTTCTAGTAAGCNTGTCTTGTGTATTTTTTAAAGAGTTATTTGTTTTTATTGAAGTGTATGAGTGTTTGCCTGTATGTGTGTATGTACACCACATATGTATGCAGTACCCACAGAGACCAGAAGAGGGCACTGGATCCCTGAAACTGGAGTTCCAGAGGGGTGTGAGCCACCATGGGCGTGCTGGGAACTGAACTTGGTCCTCTGGAAGAGTAGCCAGAGCTCAGCCATAGCTGCTGAGCCATCTCTCTAGGGTCCTAAGTTGGGTATTCTTTACCTCAGATAGTACAGTTTCTGTCTCTGGAAGTCTGATTTGAGTAAAAAAAAAATTAACTTTCAATTATGGCAAAATACACACAAAACATTTCAAGATTTATGTTTCTCTGGATTTTCAATTTTTTTTTTCTGAGTTTCTAGATAACTTTCTCTTGTTTTATCTTCTCCCTTCCTTTTTTAGACAAGGTCTCACTATGTAGACTAGGCTAGCCTAGCACTCCCTATGTAGACTAATCTGGACTAGATCTATCTGCCTTATTCCTTTGATTCAGGATTAAAGGCATGGCCCATCATACCTGGCAAGCTATCTTTTCATAGTCCAGGCGATCCTCAACTTTATACATAGCTGAGGATGGCCTTGAACTCCATGCTGGAATGACAAGNGTGCACTGTCATTTAGTTCATGCTGTGCTCCATATTAAACCCAGGGCTTCATCTGTTGGGCAAACCTATACTAGATGAGCCTTTTTTTTAAACTTTAACTTTTTAAACTTAAAAAAAAAACTTTTTATTTTGAGACAGGGTCTCCCTAAGCTACCCAGGCTGGTCTTGAACTTGCAAAGTCCCTGCTTTAGCTTCACCAGTACTTGGAGTTACAGGACTGTGCCAACAGGGCTGGCTTTACTAAACTCTTTGGCCATGTGGAGTCTACTTACAATGACTATTTCAATGCCTTTGCCTGAAGCTCCAATATCTGTGTGGACTGCAATTGCTGTGGTGATGCAGTTAACTGAGCCTGGGTGGACTGCAGTCACTGTGGTTAACTGAGCCTGTATAGAGTGCAGTCCCTGCGGTTAACTGGTTAACTGAGTCTCTTTCTCTCATGGGCCATGTCTCCTTGCCTCACCTCCTGAGCCGGAACTCCTAAGAGGTGTCAGACATTATGGATTTTGTCTTGCTGGCAGCTGGCAATTTCTGTTTTCTTACAAATGCTCTTGAGTTTCTCCTGGGTGCATAATGTGTTAGGTAGGATCAAAATCTCCTTCAGTCACAGGCTGACCCTCCTTCATGGTTGAGGCCCTCTAAGAACTCCACAAGCTTTGAGGTCTGGTGGAGGGGGAGGCACATGGCTCGGTATTGTGTGGGTGGGACATGGTCTCTCATCTTTTGAGTGACACTCTATTCAGCTTCTAGAAGTTTCTTCTCTTCCATGTACTGATCCCTCAGCTGACCCTTGAGGGCTCTGCAATTCTCCAGGGCACCTTTGGGCACCATGCCCCCTGGCTCTCCTCACACACTTGAGCTGTCTTGGTCTCTCCAGACCCTCAGCTCTCTTTCTGTGGTTTGGTTCCCTCCATGTATGGGGCCCTCTCCCCACATGCTCCTGCAGCAAGCTGGGAGAGCACAGCATCCATGCTGGCTTCTTGTATCTTATCTCTCAACTGACAGTCTGTCTGAGATTCCACAACCTCACCGACCTGCTGAGTGTCCAGATGTTTCAGGGGAACGGTGACTCCTATCTGTAGCTCTACAAGCAGAAACAGATGTGTCTTCAAACATTTTACGTTTCCTCTTTTGCTTTATTTTGGAGACAGGCTCTCTCTCTGTATCCCTGGCTAGCCTGGAAGCACTATGTAGAGCAGGCTGGCCTTGAACTCATAGGGATCCACCTGCCTCTGCNTCCCCAATGCTGGGACTAAAGGTGTGTGTCACCACACCCAGCTTCTTGTTCCCTTAAAGGAAGATCCTGACATAAAGCAAAGATAAAGGCAAGACTCTGCCCTCCCTGAACTTCCCTGGCAGGGTTTGCAGCATCACGCTCAATAAGGCAAACCACACTTTCTACCTTTTATCATCTCTGTTGGATGGCTCATGAGCTGCCCCCCGCACCAGTTTAAGTCACAGTGAATACCCCAGCCTTCCCCACGCAGTAGACAGTGAGCCCCTTCAGACCCCAAGGCCAAGGTAGCTGCCAGCCCCAGCTCACCTAGGAGGTGGCTCCACAGCCTGNTCACCAGATCAGTTCTAGAACACCTGCCTGGCTCAATCTGAGGTTCATTATCATGATGGACAGGCCTGGGCGAGCACTGAGCTTGAAAATAAGCCCCTGCTGCTCCAGAGTTCGGAACACCCTCCCCTTCCACATAGGCTGCATCTTGCGCTGAGCATCTAGGCCAGCTTATAGAGCCCCTATCAGAACCAATCTGACATGGCAGTCGAGGAACAATCCATTTAGTCCCCTTCATAACTGCTTAGCAGCCTCTTCTCCCCCATTTCCTGTTCCAAGACCTTTGGAGGTGTCGATTTGAATAATTGATATGAGCAGGATCGCCCCGAGCCTTTGAAGTCCTTCATTAATCACCTGGGCAGGAAGCAGGAGGGCCCTCTGTCAGCCATGCGTTTGCCAAACACGATCCGAGAGACCCCCTGCTGGCTTTGATCCATTCCCTTGGATACTCAGATGTGCCTCTCTCTGTCACAGATGGCAAAATGCTCGAGAATGCTCTCTGCGGCTGCCAGACGGCATCACCATTGTCAGAGGTAGGTGGCCNTCTGCCCTAAATCAGAACCACTTGCTTCTAACTGGTGGAAGGAGGTCTGCAGAGCTGGTGGCATGGGATATTGCCATGGGCTGACATGTGATCCNTTTCCAAGGTCATTGCAGACCTCCTTAACTACTNGTCACTCAGAATGTCATTGTTTGAGGTCAGGGTCTTTCAGGAAGTTATTATGTTAAAATGAGGTCAGTAGGTTATTCCCCACCCCGATTGTCTTTGTAAGAGGACACTGGGACACAGACATGCAAATTAGGACACAGGAAGAAGATGCAAGCCAAAGAGAGGGGCCTTGGGAGGAGCCAGGCCTGCCACCTGGACCTCCAGCCTCCTGGATGGGGTGATGGATGCCTGCTGTTGATACTGCCTGGTCTTTGGTACTCTGTCATAGCTTCAGTGGCTGAGCTGAAACAGGTGTTTGGAGGGAGGGAATGGTATTTGTATGACCTGGGCACTTCAAACGGACTGATCTGCTCAAACCAACACAGTGAGCAGATGGGCACCAAGGGGGAAACAGGAGCTCTGTGAAGCTGGGGCTCCTGAGTTGGGACAGTATGTGAGTGAGAGTGAAAATCCTTGTCTTTCCTCACTGCTACCACCCCCACCCCCGGGGGGAGCTGCTGAGGCTCTGGACAATGGATCCTCCTGCCTTTCTTGAGGGAATCCCCTGTTGCCACCTGCCCATCTCTTCCTAAGCCAGGGCTGTGTTCTTTGCAGAGTGAGGAGTCATGGGCTGGGTGGAGAAAGCCAGGTGGATCAGACATGGTCTGCATGGGTAAAGTCTGGGATCTGAAGACAAGTTAGGCAGAGAAACCACCATGTTGAGAGGTCTGTGCTTGCAACAGGGCAGCCCAAGGCATGATCAACGTGTGGGGCTGGCTACAGGCTCTGGAGAGACAGTCAAGGCCACCCACTTGCCTGTTCTCCAGCTTCAACCATGCACCATGGTGCTGTTCCCTCTTCTTGACTTTAGGAGACAGCAGGAGGATATGGTAAGCCCCCTCCTAACATAGCCTGCATCCTACCTGGAGGCCCAAGTGGGCAACAGGATTCTGTAGACCCTCCATCTAATCTTAAGACAAGCTAGCCCTGGGCCCTGCGTCCCTTTCTTATAGACTGTATGACACAGACTTGATGGGTTGTCACTCTCCCTGATGCCATGCTCATCAGTGACTAGGCCTGTTGATGTCTGACAGAAAGAAGACACCTGGCTCCAGGAACGGCATGGCTAGGGTCTCAGGTCTGATGGCCCCAGGAATGTTGGGAAGATGTCTTAGTTACTTTTTGTTGCTGTGATAAAACACCATGATGAAGATACTTAGAGAAGAGCTTATTTCGGCTTATGGCTCGAGAGTCTGTCATGGCAGACAGTGGNGGCAGGAGCAGGAAGCTGGGAGCTCACATCCTTACCCCAAACCACAAAGCAGGGAGTGAACCAAAGTAAGATGGAGCTTTAATCTTTCAGAGCCCACCCCTAGTCCTCTGGCAAGACTGTACCTCCCCAACAACCCCAAAACAGAGCCACCAACCCCCCAAACAAACAGAGCCACCGACTAGGGAACAAGCGTCAAAGGCCCAAGCCAGTAGGGGCTACTTCTCATTGAGCACATCATAAAGGAGGTGCACAGACTTAGATTTGAGTGAGGGGAAGATCATTTCTAACCCTCCGTGTTGGGTGGAAAAAGGGGCTAACAAGGGGAACCCCAGAGAGGAAGGAGAATGGATGGCAGTGGTGCCTGGCCAGGCTAGTTCCCCTGCTGCTTATTTTCTTTCTCCCTATGAAAGTCCAAACCATCTTTCTGAAGGAGGGCCTCAGCACCCTAAGCAACCTATGACTCTATGAGCCAACAAAACACAAGTGGCCACCTGACCCAGCAGGGTGACTAGCACCTTCAAAGTAGGGAGGACAGGTGTGGCCAGGCAGGTACTGAGCCTGGACAGAGTAAGGGAAGGTGGGGCTGGTGGAGAGGGAAGGGTAAGAATTCAGGCCTAGCTAGAGTGGGCACTGGGGAGAGGATGTAGGGAAATCTACCTGAAGGAGAGGATTCTGGGAGGCAGAGCCTCCAGGAAGGGAGTTGATCACCAGGGTAGAGACCACCTAACAGGACTAGAGCCCTTATAAAGAGGCTCTTGCCAGATGCTTTGTCCTTTGTTCCCTGTGGGCCCTGCAGAGGTCTCTAGAAACCTAATCTTGTGGATCACGAGAAAAAATGCCAGTTGCTTTTTGGTCCCTGGATTTAGCTCAGATGGAGGGAAGGGAGAAAATGAGGAAAGGAAGAGGGAGTGAGAGATGAAGAGCGAAACCCTTTTCCTTGTAGTTGACAACACAGATGGGCAGAAACCNGGCATCAGCAGCCACACGGGAGATGCACAGAGCAGTCATGGGGCCAAACTGTCTCTCATCATAATCCAGAGGAATAAGGACTATGACGGAAAAGTGGGGGCCCCTGGGAGTCCTAGTGCTGGCACCTTTTGCTGGAGAGTGGGTTCAGTGTGTGTGTGTGTGTGTGTGTGTGTGTGTGTGTGTGTGTAGCTGGGCTCAGGGTAGGGAAGTAGGAATGCAGATGGCAAGACTACCCTGGAGGTAGCTTGGTAAGGTTTCTCTTCAACATGTGATCCTAATATGAGACATCACCTCTCCACTGTTCCCAACTGGAATATTTCTTTGAAATGAAGTACCCACATAGGGCAAAGACATCAATGTTCACAGCAACTAAACCATCAGTGAGGGGACAGGTAGACACAAGGTTGACCAAGTTGTGATGACGTCACTCATGAATAGGAAGGAAGAGTATTGACTCATACAGGTCTCAGGGTGGTGATGTGGAGTGCAAGAAGGCAACTGCCCATGGACGGTGATTCCATTCATCAGTCCAGGACAGGCCAAGTGCCTCAAGTCACACACCTGATTTTGCTGCAGCTGGGGGCAGGAGGATGGGAGGTGAGATTGGCCCTCCTCCAGTGCACAGAGGACCATCATCTGTTAGCTTTGTTATCACCTTGACCTGGTTGGTGCCTTGTCAATCACATAAATGTTGACACTCATAAAACTGTATACTGGAAATGAGAGATATTTACTGTGTGCTGACATTATGGCTCTATGAAACTCTTGGGAGAATTGCATCTCATCACAGGGCTCCAAGGGACAAGCCACCTTTGTGTGTGTGTGTGTGTGTGTGTGTGTATGATGACATTCAGTATAGAAGAAATAGGGTACCGGGACAAAGACAGGATAATGACCTCCCAGACAGCCCCTGCAATGTTGCCTGGATCAAGCTTCAAGTTTGGGGACACAGTGACTGAGTCACTGTTTCTTGTTGTTGCTCTTTGGGGTGATGGGGGGCAGGGTGGGGTTGAGATGAGTTAATTGATCTCTGGCCCCACATCTGATGGTGCTTCAGGAATTGGCCAAGTTTTTATTCTGAGTCTGTGGTAGTTTGAATAAGAATGACCCCCATAGGCTCAAATATTTGAATGTTTGGTCATTAGAAAGTGGCACTACTTGAGAGGGATTAGAAAGTGTGGCCTTGTTGGAGGAGGTGTGGCCTTGTTGAAAGAAGTATGTCACTGGGGGTGGGCTTTGGGGCTTCAAAAGCCCAAGCCAGTCACAGTGTCTCTGGCCCTTCCTGCTGCCTGCAGATCCAGATGTAGAACTCTCAGCTACTCCTGTCTGCATGCCGCCATGCTCCCCACCATGACAATAATGGACTAAACTTCTGAAACTGTAAGCCAGCCCCAATTAAATGCTTTCTTTTATGAGCGTTGCTGTGGTCATGGTGTCTCTTCACAGAAAAAAAAAAG